>BQMI01000407.1:1200000-1634159 GCA_026005395.1 Asobara japonica | reverse complement strand
TGTCAATTGTCAATTTGTCAATTGTCAATTTGTCAATTGTCAATTTGTCAATTGTCAATTTGTCAATTGTCAATTTGTCAATTGTCAATTTGTCAATTGTCAATTTGTCAATTGTCAATTTGTCAATTGTCAATTTGTCAATTGTCAATTTGTCAATTGTCAATTTGTCAATTGTCAATTTGTCAATTGTCAATTTGTCAATTGTCAATTTGTCAATTGTCAATTTGTCAATTGTCAATTTGTCAATTGTCAATTTGTCAATTGTCAATTTGTCAATTGTCAATTGTCAATTGTCAATTGTCAATTTGTCAATTGTCAATTTGTCAATTGTCAATTGTCAATTTGTCAATTGTCAATTTGTCAATTGTCAATTTGTCAATTGTCAATTTGTCAATTGTCAATTTGTCAATTGTCAATTTGTCAATTGTCAATTTGTCAATTGTCAATTTGTCAATTGTCAATTTGTTAATTGTCAATTTGTAATTGTCAATTTGTCAATTGTCAATTTGTCAATTGTCAATTTGTCAATTGTCAATTTGGCAATTGTCAATTTGTCAATTGTCAATTTGTCAATTGTCAATTGTCAATTTGTCAATTGTCAATTTGTCAATTGTCAATTTGTCAATTGTCAATTTGTCAATTGTCAATTTGTTAATTGTCAATTTGTCAATTGTCAATTTGTCATTTGTCAATTGTCAATTGTCAATTGTCAATTTGTCAATTGTCAATTTGTCAATTGTCAATTTGTCAATTGTCAATTTGTTAATTGTCAATTTGTCAATTGTCAATTTGTCAATTGTCAATTTGTCAATTGTCAATTTGTCAATTGTCAATTTGTCAATTGTCAATTTGTCAATTGTCAATTTGTCAATTGTCAATTTGTCAATTGTCAATTTGTCAATTGTCAATTGTCAATTGTCAATTGTCAATTTGTCAATTGTCAATTTGTCAATTGTCAATTTGTCAATTTGTCAATTTGTCAATTGTCAATTGTCAATTTGTCAATTTGTCAATTGTCAATTTGTCAATTGTCAATTTTGTCAATTGTCAATTTGTCAATTGTCAATTTGTCAATTGTCAATTTGTCAATTGTCAATTTGTCAATTGTCAATTTGTCAATTGTCAATTTGTCAATTTGTCAATTTGTCAATTGTCAATTTGTCAATTGTCAATTGTCAATTGTCAATTTGTCAATTGTCAATTTGTCAATTGTCAATTTGTCAATTGTCAATTTGTCAATTGTCAATTTGTCAATTGTCAATTTGTCAATTGTCAATTTGTCAATTGTCAATTTGTCAATTGTCAATTTGTTAATTGTCAATTTGTCAATTGTCAATTTGTCAATTGTCAATTTGTCAATTGTCAATTTGTCAATTGCAATTTGTCAATTGTCAATTTGTCAATTTGTCAATTGTCAATTTGTCAATTGTCAATTTGTCAATTGTCAATTTGTGAATTGTCAATTTGTCAATTTGTCAATTGTCAATTTGTCAATTGTCAATTTGTCAATTGTCAATTTGTCAATTGTCAATTTGTCAATTGTCAATTTGTCAATTGTCAATTTGTCAATTTGTCAATTGTCAATTTGTCAATTGTCAATTTGTCAATTGTCAATTTGTCAATTGTCAATTTGTCAATTGTCAATTTGTCAATTGTCAATTTGTCAATTGTCAATTTGTCAATTGTCAATTTGTCAATTGTCAATTTGTCAATTGCCAATTTGTCAATTGTCAATTTGTCAATTGTCAATTTGTCAATTGTCAATTTGTCAATTTGTCAATTTGTCAATTTGTCAATTTGTCAATTTGTCAATTTGTCAATTGTCAATTTGTCAATTGTCAATTTGTCAATTGTCAATTTGTCAATTGTCAATTTGTCAATTGTCAATTTGTCAATTGTCAATTTGTCAATTGTCAATTGGCAATTGTCAATTTGTCAATTGTCAATTTGTCAATTGTCAATTTGTCAATTGCCAATTTGTCAATTGTCAATTTGTCAATTGTCAATTTGTCAATTGTCAATTTGTCAATTGTCAATTTGTCAATTGTCAATTTGTCAATTGTCAATTTGTCAATTGTCAATTTGTCAATTGTCAATTTGTCAATTGTCAATTTGTCAATTGTCAATTTGTCAATTGTCAATTTGTCAATTGTCAATTTGTCAATTGTCAATTTGTCAATTGTCAATTTGTCAATTGTCAATTTGTCAATTGTCAATTTGTCAATTGTCAATTTGTCAATTGTCAATTTGTCAATTGTCAATTTGTCAATTGTCAATTTGTCAATTGTCAATTTGTCAATTGTCAATTTGTCAATTGTCAATTTGTCAATTGTCAATTTGTCAATTGTCAATTTGTCAATTGTCAATTTGTCAATTGTCAATTTGTCAATTGTCAATTTGTCAATTGTCAATTGTCAATTGTAAATTTGTCAATTGTCAATTTGTCAATTGTCAATTGTCAATTGTCAATTTGTCAATTGTCAATTTGTCAATTGTCAATTTGTCAATTGTCAATTTGTCAATTGTCAATTTGTCAATTGTCAATTTGTCAATTTGTCAATTGTCAATTTGTCAATTGTCAATTTGTCAATTGTCAATTTGTCAATTGTCAATTTGTCAATTGTCAATTTGTCAATTGTCAATTGTCAATTGTCAATTTGTCAATTGTCAATTTGTCAATTGTCAATTTGTCAATTGTCAATTTGTCAATTGTCAATTTGTCAATTGTCAATTTGTCAATTGTCAATTTGTCAATTGTCAATTTGTCAATTGTCAATTTGTCAATTGTCAATTTGTCAATTGTCAATTTGTCAATTGTCAATTTGTCAATTGTCAATTTGTCAATTGTCAATTTGTCAATTGTCAATTTGTCAATTGTCAATTTGTCAATTGTCAATTTGTCAATTGTCAATTTGTCAATTGTCAATTTGTCAATTGTCAATTTGTCAATTGTCAATTTGTCAATTGTCAATTTGTCAATTGTCAATTTGTCAGTTGTCAATTTGTCAATTGTCAATTTGTCAATTGTCAATTTGTCAATTGTCAATTTGTCAATTGTCAATTTGTCAATTGTCAATTTGTCAATTGTCAATTTGTCAATTGTCAATTTGTCAATTGTCAATTTGTCAATTGTCAATTTGTCAATTGTCAATTTGTCAATTTGTCAATTGTCAATTGTCAATTTTCAATTTGTCAATTTTCGATTTCTCAATTGTCAATTTGTCAATTTTCAATTTGTCAATTTTCGATTTCTCAATTGTCAATTTGTCAATTGTCAATTTGTCAATTGCCAATTTGTCTATTGTCAATTTGTCTATTGTCAATTTGTCAATTGTCAACTTGTGAATTGTCAATTTGTCAATTGTCAATTTGTCAATTGTCAATTTGTCAATTGTCAATTTGTCAATTGTCAATTTGTCAACTGTCAATTTGTCAATTGTCAATTTGTCAATTGTCAATTTGTCAATTGTCAATTTGTCAATTGTCAATTTGTCAATTGTCAATTTGTCAATTGTCAATTTGTCAATTGTCAATTTGTCAATTGTCAATTTGTCAATTGTCAATTTGTCAATTTGTCAATTGTCAATTTGTCAATTGTCATTTGTCAATTGTCAATTTGTCAATTGTCAATTTGTCAATTGTCAATTTGTCAATTGTCAATTTGTCAATTGTCAATTTGTCAATTGTCAATTTGTCAATTGTCAATTTGTCAATTGTCAATTTGTCAATTGTCAATTTGTCAATTGTCAATTTGTCAAATGTCAATTTGTCAATTGTCAATTTGTCAATTGTCAATTTGTCAATTGTCAATTTGTCAATTGTCAATTTGTCAATTGTCAATTTGTCAATTGTCAATTTGTCAATTGTCAATTTGTCAATTGTCAATTTGTCAATTGTCAATTTGTCAATTGTCAATTTGTCAATTGTCAATTTGTCAATTGTCAATTTGTCAATTGTCAATTTGTCAATTGTCAATTTGTCAATTGTCAATTTGTCAATTGTCAATTTGTCAATTGTCAATTTGTCAATTGTCAATTTGTCAATTGTCAATTTGTCAATTGTCAATTTGTCAATTGTCAATTTGTCAATTGTCAATTTGTCAATTGTCAATTTGTCAATTGTCAATTTGTCAATTGTCAATTTGTCAATTGTCAATTGTCAATTTGTCAATTGTCAATTTGTCAATTGTCAATTTGTCAATTGTCAATTTGTCAATTGTCAATTTGTCAATTGTCAATTTGTCAATTGTCAATTTGTCAATTGTCAATTTGTCAATTTGTCAATTTGTCAATTGTCAATTTGTCAATTGTGAATTTGTCAATTGTCAATTTGTCAATTGTCAATTTGTCAATTGTCAATTTGTCAATTGTCAATTTGTCAATTGTCAATTTGTCAATTGTCAATTTGTCAATTGTCAATTGGCAATTGTCAATTTGTCAATTGTCAATTTGTCAATTGTCAATTTGTCAATTGTCAATTTGTCAATTGCCAATTTGTCAATTGCCAATTTGTCAATTGTCAATATGTCAATTGTCAATTGTCAATTTGTCAATTGTCAATTTGCCAATTGTCAATTTGTCAATTGTCAATTTGTCAATTGTCAATTTGTCAATTGTCAATTTGTCAATTGTCAATTTGTCAATTGTCAATTTGTCAATTTGTCAATTTGTCAATTTGTCAATTGTCAATTGTGAATTTGTCAATTGTCAATTTGTCAATTGTCAATTTGTCAATTGTCAATTTGTCAATTGTCAATTTGTCAATTGTCAATTTGTCAATTGTCAATTTGTCAATTGTCAATTTGTCAATTGTCAATTTGTCAATTGTCAATTTGTCAATTGTCAATTGGCAATTGTCAATTTGTCAATTGTCAATTTGTCAATTGTCAATTTGTCAATTGTCAATTTGTCAATTGCCAATTTGTCAATTGCCAATTTGTCAATTGTCAATTTGTCAATTTGTCAATTGTCAATTTGTTCAAATTGTCAAATTTGTGCAATGTCAATTGTCAATTGTCAATTTGTCATTGTCAATTGTCAATTGTCAATTTGTCAATTGTCAATTTGTCAATTGTCAATTTGTCAATTGTCAATTTGTCAATTGTCAATTTGTCAATTGTCAATTTGTCAATTGTCAATTGTCAATTGTCAATTTGTCAATTGTCAATTTGTCAATTGTCAATTTTGTCAATTGTCAATTTGTTCAATTGTCAATTTGTCAATTGTCAATTTGTCAATTGTCAATTTGTCAATTGTCAATTTGTCAATTGTCAATTTGTCAATTGTCAATTTGTCAATTGTCAATTTGTCAATTGTCAATTTGTCAATTGTCAATTTGTCAATTGTCAATTTGTCAATTGTCAATTTGTCAACTTGTGAATTGTCAATTGTCAATTTGTCAATTGTCAATTTGTCAATTGTCAATTTGTCAACTTGTGAATTGTCAATTTGTCAATTGTCAATTTGTCAATTTGTCAATTTGTCAATTGTCAATTTGTCAATTGCCAATTTGTCTATTGTCAATTTGTCAATTGTCAATTTGTCAATTGTCAATTTGTCAATTGTCAATTTGTCAATTGTCAATTTGTCAATTGTCAATTTGTCAATTGTCAATTTGTCAATTGTCAATTTGTCAATTGTCAATTTGTCAATTGTCAATTTGTCAATTGTCAATTTGTCAATTGTCAATTTGTCAATTGTCAATTTGTCAATTGTCAATTTGTCAATTGTCAATTTGTCAATTGTCAATTTGTCAATTTGTCAATTGTCAATTGGCAATTGTCAATTTGTCAATTGTCAATTTGTCAATTGTAAATTTGTCAATTGTCAATTTGTCAATTGTCAATTTGTCAATTGTCAATTTGTCAATTGTCAATTTGTCAATTGTCAATTTGTCAATTGTCAATTGTAATCAATTTGTCAATTGTCAATTTGTCAATTGTCAATTTGTCCATTGTCAATTTGTCAATTGTCAATTTGTCAATTGTCAATTTGTCAATTGTCAATTTGTCAATTGTCAATTGTCAATTGTCCAATTTGTCAATGGTCAATTTGTCAATTGTCAATTTGTCAATTGTCAATTTGTCAATTGGCAATTTGTCCAATTGGTCAATTGTCAATTGTCAATTTGTCATTGTCCAATTTGTCAATTGTCAATTTGTCAATTGTCAATTTGTCAATTGTCAATTTGTCAATTGTCAATTTGTCATTGTCAATTTGTCAATTGTCAATTTGTCAATTGTCAATTGTCAATTGTCAATTTGTCAATTGTCAATTTGTCAATTGTCAATTGTCAATTGTCAATTTGTCAATTGTCAATTTGTCAATTGTCAATTTGTCAATTGTCAATTTGTCAATTGTCAATTTGTCAATTGTCAATTTGTCAATTGTCAATTTGTCAATTGTCATTTGTCCAATTGTCACTTTGTCAATTGTCCAATTGTCAATTTGTCAATTTGTCATATTGTCAGTCAATTGTCAATTTGTCAATTGTCAATTTGTCAATTGCAATTTGTCAATTGTCAATTTGTCAATTGTCAATTTGTCAATTGTCAATTTGTCAATTGTCAATTTGTCAATTGTCAATTTGTCAATTGTCAATTTGTCAATTGTCAATTTGTCAATTGTCAATTTGTCAATTGTCAATTTGTCAATTGTCAATTTGTCAATTGTCAATTTGTCAATTGTCAATTTGTCAATTGTCAATTTGTCAATTGTCAATTTGTCAATTGTCAATTTGTCAATTGTCAATTTGTCAATTGTCAATTTGTCAATGTCAATTTGTCAATTGTCAATTTGTCAATTGTCAATTGTCAATTGTCAATTATGTCAATTTGTCAATTGTCAATTTGTCAATTGTCAATTTGTCAATTGTCAATTGTCAATTGGCAATTGTCAATTGTCAATTTGTCAATTGTCAATTTGTCAATTGTCAATTTGTCAATTTCAATTGTCAATTGTCAATTTCAATTTGTCAATTTTCGTTCAATTGTCAATTGTCAATTTTCAATTTGTCAATTTTCGATTTCTCAATTGTCAATTTGTCAATTTTCAATTTGTCAATTTTCGCATTTCTCACTTGTCAATTTGTCAATTGTCAATTGTCAATTGCAATTTGGCTATTGTCAATTTGTCTATTGTCAATTTGTCAATTGTCAACTTGTGAATTGTCAATTTGTCAATGTCAATTTTGTCAATTGTCAATTTGTCAATTGTCAATTTGTAACTGTCAATTTGTCAATTGTCAATTTGTCAATTGTCAATTTGTCAATTGTCAAGTTGTCAATTGTCAATTTGTCAATTGTCAATTTGTCCAATTGTCAATTTGTCAATTGTCAATTTGTCAATGTCAATTTTGTCAATGTCAATTTGTCAATTTGTCAATTGTCAATTTTGTCAATTGTCATTTTGTCAATTGTCAATTTGTCAATTGTCATTGTCAATTGTCAATTGTCACTTGTCAATTTGTCATTGTCAATTGTCAATTTGTCAATGTCAATTTTGTCAATGTCAATTTGTCAATTGTCAATTTGGTCAATTGTCAATTTGTCAATTGTCATTTGTCAATGTCAATTGTCAATTGTCAATTTGTCAATTGTCAATTTGTCAATTGTCAATTTGTCAATTGTCAATTTGTCAATTGTCAATTTGTCAATTGTCAATTTGTCAATTGTCAATTTGTCAATTGTCAATTTGTCAATGTCAATTTGTCAATATGTCAATTTGTCAATTGTCAATTTGTCAATTGTCAATTTGTCAATTGTCAATTTGTCAATTGTCAATTTGTCAATTGTCAATAGTTGTCAATGTCAATTTGTCAATTGTCAATTTGTCAATTGTCAATTTGTCAATTGTCAATTTTGTCAATTGTCAATTTGTCAATTGTCAATTTGTCAATTTGTCAATTTGTCAATTTGTCAATTGTCAATTTTGTCAATTGTCAATTTGCCAATTGTCAATTTGTCAATTGTCAATTTGTCATTTGTCAATTGTCAATTTGTCAATTGTCAATTTGTCAATTGTCAATCTTGTCAATTTGGTCAATTTGTCAATTTGTCACTTTGTCAATGTGAATTTGTCAATTGTCAATTTGTCAATTGTCAATTTGTCAATTGTCAATTTGTCAATTGTCAATTTGTCAATTGTCAATTTGTCAATGTCAATTTGTCAATTGTCAATTGGCAATTGTCAATTGTCAATTGTCAATTTGTCAATTGTCAATTTGTCAATTGTCAATTTGTCAATTGCCAATTTGTCAATTGCCAATTTGTCAATTGTCAATTGTCAATTTGTCAATTGTCAATTTGTCAATTGTCAATTTGTCAATTGTCAATTTGTCAATTGTCAATTTGTCATATTGTCAATTTGTCAATTGTCAATTTGTCAATTGTCAATTTGTCCAATTGCTCATAGTTGTCAATTGGTTCATTTGTCAATTGTCAATTTGTCAATTGTCAATTTGTCAATTGTCACTTTGTCAATTGTCAATTTGTCAATTGTCAATTTGTCAATTGTCAATTTGTCAATTGTCAATTTGTCAATTGTCAATTGTCAATTGTCAATTTGTCAATTGTCAATTTGTCAATTGTCAATTTGTCAATTGTCAATTTGTCAATTGTCAATTTGTCAATTGTCAATTTGTCAATTGTCAATTTGTCAATTGTCAATTTGTCAATTGTCAATTTGTCAATTGTCAATTTGTCAATTGTCAATTTGTCAATTGTCAATTTGTCAATTGTCAATTTGTCAATTGTCAATTTGTCAATTGTCAATTTGTCAATTGTCAATTTGTCAATTGTCAATTTGTCAATTGTCAATTTGTCAATTGTCAATTTGTCAATTGTCAATTTGTCAATTGTCAATTTGTCAATTGTCAATTTGTCAATTGTCAATTGTCAACTTGTGAATTGTCAATTGTCAATTTGTCAATTGTCAATTTGTCAATTGTCAATTTGTCAACTTGTGAATTGTCAATTTGTCAATTGTCAATTTGTCAATTTGTCAATTTGTCAATTGTCAATTTGTCAATTGCCAATTTGTCTATTGTCAATTTGTCAATTGTCAATTTGTCAATTGTCAATTTGTCAATTGTCAATTTGTCAATTGTCAATTTGTCAATTGTCAATTTGTCAATTGTCAATTTGTCAATTGTCAATTTGTCAATTGTCTAATTTGTCAATTGTCAATTTGTCAATTGTCAATTTGTCAATTGTCAATTTGTCAATTGTCAATTTGTCAATTGTCAATTTGTCAATTGTCAATTTGTCAATTGTCAATTTGTCAATTGTCAATTTGTCAATTGTCAATTTGTCAATTTGTCAATTGTCAATTGGCAATTGTCAATTTGTCAATTGTCAATTTGTCAATTGTCAATTTTGTCAATTGTCAATTTGTCAATTGCAATTTGTCAATTGTCAATTTGTCAATTGTCAATTTGTCAATTGTCAATTTGTCAATTGTCAATTTGTCAATTGTCAATTTCATTGTCAATTGTCAATTTGTCAATTGTCAATTTGTCCAATTGTCAATTTGTCAATTGTCAATTTGTCAATTGTCAATTTGTCAATTGTCAATTTGTCAATTGTCAATTTGTCAATTGTCAATTTGTCAATTGTCAATTTGTCAATTGTCAATTGTCAATTGTCAATTTGTCAATTGTCAATTTGTCAATTGTCAATTTGTCAATTGTCAATTTGTCAATTGTCAATTTGTCAATTGTCAATTTGTCAATTGTCAATTTGTCAATTGTCAATTTGTCAATTGTCAATTTGTCAATTGTCAATTTGTCAATTGTCAATTTGTCAATTGTCAATTTGTCAATTGTCAATTTGTCAATTGTCAATTTGTCAATTGTCAATTTGTCAATTGTCCAATTTGTCAATTGTCAATTTGTCAATTGTCAATTTGTCAATTGTCAATTTGTCAATTGTCAATTTGTCAATTGTCAATTTGTCAATTGTCAATTTGTCAATTGGTCAATTTGTCAATTGTCAATTTGTCAATTGTCAATTTGTCAATTGTCAATTTGTCAATTGTCAATTTGTCAATTGTCAATTTGTCAATTGTTCAATTTGTCAATTGTCAATTTGTCAATTGTTCAATTTGTCAATTGTCAATTATTGTCAATTGTCAATTTGTCAAATTTGTCAATTGTCTGTCAATTGTCAATTTGTCATTGTCAATTGTCAATTGTCAATTTGTCAATTGTCAATTTGTCAATTGTCAATTTGTCAATTGTCAATTGTCACTTGTCAATTTGTCAATTGTCCAATTTGTCAATTGTCAATTTGTCAATTGTCATTGTCAATTGTCAATTGTCAATTGTCAATTTGTCAATTGTCAATTTGTCAATTGTCAATTTGTCAATTGTCAATTTGTCAATTGGTCAATTGTATGTCAATTGTCAATTTGTCAATTGTCAATTTGTCAATTGTCAATTTGTCAATTGTCAATTTGTCAATTGTCAATTTGTCAATTGTCAATTTGTCAATTGTCAATTTGTCAATTGTCAATTTGTCAATTGTCAATTTGTCAATTGTCAATTTGTCAATTGTCAATTTGTCAATTGTCAATTTGTCAATTGTCAATTTGTCAATTGTCAATTTGTCAATTGTCAATTTGTCAACTGTCAATTTGTCAATTGTCAATTGTCAATTTGTCAATTGTCAATTTGTCAATTGTCAATTTGTCAATTGTCAATTTGTCAATTGTCAATTTGTCAATTGTCAATTTGTCAATTGTCAATTTGTCAATTGTCAATTTGTCAATTGTCAATTTGTTCAATTGTCAATTTGTCAAATTGTCAATTTGTCAATTGTCAATTTGTCAATTGTCAATTTGTCAATTGTCAATTTGTCAATTGTCAATTTGTCAATTGTCAATTTGTCAATTGTCAATTTGTCAATTGTCAATTTGTCAATTGTCAATTTGTCAATTGTCAATTTGTCAATTGTCAATTTGTCAATTGTCAATTTGTCAATTGTCAATTTGTCAATTTTCAATTTGTCAATTGTCAATTTGTCAATTGTCAATTTGTCAATTGTCAATTTGTCAATTGTTCCAATTTGTCAATTTTGTAAATTGTCAATTTGTCAATTGTCAATTTGTCAATTGTCAATTTGTCAATTGTCAATTTGTCAATTGTCAATTTGTCAATTGCCAATTTGTCTATTGTCAATTTGTCTATTGTCAATTTGTCAATTGTCAACTTGTGAATTGTCAATTGTCAATTGTCAATTTGTCAATTGTCAATTTGTCAATTGTCAATTTGTCAATTGTCAATTTGTCAATTGTCAATTTGTCAATTGTCAATTTGTCAATTGTCAATTTGTCAATTGTCAATTTGTCAATTGTCAATTTGTCAATTGTCAATTTGTCAATTGTCAATTTGTCAATTGTCAATTTGTCAATTGTCAATTTGTCAATTGTCAATTTGTCAATTGTCAATTTGTCAATTGTCAATTTGTCAATTTGTCAATTTGTCAATTGTCAATTTGTCAATTGTCAATTGTCAATTTGTCAATTGTCAATTTGTCAATTGTCAATTTGCCAATTGTCAATTTGTCAATTGTCAATTTGTCAATTGTCAATTTGTCAATTGTCAATTTGTCAATTGTCAATTTGTCAATTGTCAATTTGTCAATTGTCAATTTGTCAATTGTCAATTTGTCAATTGTCAATTTGTCAATTGTCAATTTGTCAATTGTCAATTTGTCAATTGTCAAATGTCAATTTGTCAATTGTCAATTTGTCAATTTGTCAATTTGTCAATTTGTCAATTTGTCAATTGTCAATTTGTCAATTGTCAATTTGTCAATTGTCAATTTGTCAATTGTCAATTTGTCAATTGTCAATTTGTCAATTGTCAATTTGTCAATTGTCAATTTGTCAATTGTCAATTTGTCAATTGTCAATTGGCAATTGTCAATTTGTCAATTGTCAATTTGTCAATTGTCAATTTGTCAATTGCCAATTTGTCAATTGTCAATTTGTCAATTGTCAATTTGTCAATTGTCAATTTGTCAATTGTCAATTTGTCAATTGTCAATTTGTCAATTGTCAATTTGTCAATTGTCAATTTGTCAATTGTCAATTTGTCAATTTGTCAATTGTCAATTTGTCAATTGTCAATTTGTCAATTGTCAATTTGTCAATTGTCAATTTGTCAATTGTCAATTTGT
Organism: Asobara japonica; assembly: GCA_026005395.1. NCBI lineage: Eukaryota > Metazoa > Arthropoda > Insecta > Hymenoptera > Braconidae > Asobara > Asobara japonica. The sequence goes on along the minus strand of BQMI01000407.1, from coordinate 1,621,981 downwards.
CAATTGTCAATTTGTCAATTGTCAATTGTCAATTGTCAATTTGTCAATTGTCAATTGTCAATTGTCAATTTGTCAATTGTCAATTTGTCAATTGTCAATTTGTCAATTGTCAATTTGTCAATTGTCAATTTGTCAATTGTAATTTGTCAATTGTCAATTTGTCAATTGTCAATTTGTCAATTGTCAATTTGTCAATTTGTCAATTGTCAATTTGTCCAATTGTCAATTTGTCAATTGTCAATTTGTCAATTGTCAATTTGTCAATTGTCAATAATTTGTCAATTGTCAATTTGTCAATTGTCAATTTGTCAATTGTCAATTTGTCAATTGTCAATTTGTCAATTGTCAATTTGTCAATTGTCAATTTGTCAATTGTCAATTTGTCAATTGTCAATTGTCAATTTGTCAATTGTCAATTTGTCAATTGTCAATTTGTCAATTGTCAATTTGTCAATTGTCAATTTGTCAATTGTCAATTTGTCAATTGTCAATTTGTCAATTGTCAATTTGTCAATTGTCAATTTGTCAATTGTCAATTTGTCAATTGTCAATTTGTCAATTGTCAATTTGTCAATTGTCCATTTGTCAATTGTCAATTTGTCAATTGTCAATTTGTCAATTGTCAATTTGTCAATTGTCAATTTGTCAATTGTCAATTTGTCAATTGTCAATTTGTCAATTGTCAATTTGTCAATTGTCAATTGTCAATTTGTCAATTGTCAATTTGTCAATTGTCAATTTGTTAATTGTCAATTTGTCAATTGTCAATTTTCAATTTGTCAATTTTCGATTTCTCAATTGTCAATTTGTCAATTTTCAATTTGTCAATTTTCGATTTCTCAATTGTCAATTTGTCAATTGTCAATTTGTCAATTGCCAATTTGTCTATTGTCAATTTGTCTATTGTCAATTTGTCAATTGTCAACTTGTGAATTGTCAATTTGTCAATTGTCAAATTTGTCAATTGTCAATTTGTCAATTGTCAATTTGTCAATTGTCAATTTGTCAATTGTCAATTTGTCAATTGTCAATTTGTCAATTGTCAATTTGTCAATTGTCAATTTGTCAATTGTCAATTGACAATTGTCAAATTGACAATTGACAAATTGACAATTGACAAATTGACAATTGACAAATTGACAAATTGACAAATTGACAAATTGACAAATTGACAATTGACAAATTGACAATTTGACAATTGACAAATTGACAATTGACAAATTGACAATTGACAAATTGACAATTGACAAATTGACAATTGACAAATTGACAATTGACAAATTGACAATTGACAAATTGACAATTGACAAATTGACAATTGACAATTGACAATTGACAAATTGACAATTGACAAATTGACAATTGACAAATTGACAATTGACAAATTGACAATTGGCAAATTGACAATTGACAAATTGACAATTGACAAATTGACAATTGACAAATTGACAATTGACAAATTGACAATTGACAAATTGACATGACAATTGACAAATTGACAATTGACAAATTGACAATTGACAAATTGACAATTGACAATTGACAAATTGACAATTGACAAATTGACAATTGACAAATTGACAATTGACAAATTGACAATTGACAAATTGACAATTGACAAATTGACAATTGACAAATTGACAATTGACAAATTGACAATTGACAAATTGACAATTGACAAATTGACAATTGACAAATTGACAATTGACAAATTGACAATTGACAAATTGACAATTGACAAATTGACAATTGACAAATTGACAATTGACAAATTGACAATTGACAAATTGTCAATTGTCAATTGTCAATTTGTCAATTGTCAATTTGTCAATTGTCAATTTGTTAATTGTCAATTTGTCAATTGTCAATTTTCAATTTGTCAATTTTCGATTTCTCAATTGTCAATTTGTCAATTTTCAATTTGTCAATTTTCGATTTCTCAATTGTCAATTTGTCAATTGTCAATTTGTCAATTGCCAATTTGTCTATTGTCAATTTGTCTATTGTCAATTTGTCAATTGTCAACTTGTGAATTGTCAATTTGTCAATTGTCAATTTGTCAATTGTCAATTTGTCAATTGTCAATTTGTCAATTGTCAATTTGTCAATTGTCAATTTGTCAATTGTCAATTTGTCAATTTGTCAATTGTCAATTTGTCAATTGTCAATTTGTCAATTGTCAATTTGTCAATTGTCAATTTGTCAATTGTCAATTTGTCAATTGTCAATTTGTCAATTGTCAATTTGTCAATTGTCAATTTGTCAATTGTCAATTTGTCAATTGTCAATTTGTCAATTGTCAATTTGTCAATTTGTCAATTTGTCAATTTGTCAATTTGTCAATTTGTCAATTGTCAATTTGTCAATTGCGAATTTCTCAATTGTCAATTTGTCAATTTTCAATTTGTCAATTTTCGATTTCTCAATTGTCAATTTGTCAATTGTCAATTTGTCAATTGCCAATTTGTCTATTGTCAATTTGTCTATTGTCAATTTGTCAATTGTCAACTTGTGAATTGTCAATTTGTCAATTGTCAATTTGTCAATTGTCAATTTGTCAATTGTCAATTTGTCAATTGTCAATTTGTCAATTGTCAATTTGTCAATTGTCAATTTGTCAATTGTCAATTTGTCAATTGTCAATTTGTCAATTGTCAATTTGTCAATTGTCAATTTGTCAATTGTCAATTTGTCAATTGTCAATTTGTCAATTGTCAATTTGTCAATTGTCAATTTGTCAATTGTCAATTTGTCAATTTGTCAATTGTCAATTTGTCAATTGTCATTTTGTCAATTGTCAATTTGTCAATTGTCAATTTGTCAATTGTCAATTTGTCAATTGTCAATTTGTCAATTGTCAATTTGTCAATTGTCAATTTGTCAATTGTCAATTTGTCAATTGTCAATTTGTCAATTGTCAATTTGTCAATTGTCAATTTGTCAATTGTCAATTTGTCAATTGTCAATTTGTCAATTGTCAATTTGTCAATTGTCAATTTGTCAATTGTCAATTTGTCAATTGTCAATTTGTCAATTGTCAATTTGTCAATTGTCAATTTGTCAATTGTCAATTTGTCAATTGTCAATTTGTTTGACAAATTGACAATTGACAAATTGACAATTGACAAATTGACAAATTGACAAATTGACAAATTGACAAATTGACAATTGACAAATTGACATTTGACAATTGACAAATTGACAATTGACAAATTGACAATTGACAAATTGACAATTGACAAATTGACAATTGACAAATTGACAATTGACAAATTGACAATTGACAAATTGACAATTGACAATTGACAAATTGACAATTGACAAATTGACAATTGACAAATTGACAATTGACAAATTGACAATTGACAAATTGACAATTGGCAAATTGACAATTGACAAATTGACAATTGACAAATTGACAATTGACAAATTGACAATTGACAAATTGACAATTGACAAATTGACAATTGACAAATTGACAATTGACAATTGACAATTGATAATTGACAATTGACAAATTGACAATTGACAAATTGACAATTGACAAATTGACAATTGACAAATTGACAATTGACAAATTGACAATTGACAAATTGACAATTGACAAATTGACAATTGACAAATTGACAATTGACAAATTGACAATTGACAAATTGACAATTGACAAATTGACAATTCACAAGTTGACAATTGACAAATTGACAATAGACAAATTGACAATAGACAAATTGGCAATTGACAAATTGACAATTGACAAATTGACAATTGACAAATTGACAATTGACAAATTGACAATTGACAAATTGACAATTCACAAGTTGACAAATTGACAATTGACAAATTGACAATTGACAAATTGACAATTGACAAATTGACAATTGACAAATTGACAATTGACAAATTGACAATTGACAAATTGACAATTGACAAATTGACAATTGACAAATTGACAATTGACAAATTGACAATTGACAAATTGACAATTGACAAATTGACAATTGACAATTGACAAATTGACAATTGACAAATTGACAATTGACAAATTGACAATTGACAAATTGACAATTGACAAATTGACAATTGACAAATTGACAATTGACAAATTGACAATTGACAAATTGACAATTGACAAATTGACAATTGACAAATTGACAATTGACAAATTGACAATTGACAAATTGACAATTGACAAATTGACAATTGACAAATTGACAATTGACAAATTGACAATTGACAAATTGACAAATTGACAATTGACAAATTGACAAATTGACAATTGACAAATTGACAATTGACAAATTGACAATTGACAAATTGACAATTGACAAATTGACAATTGACAAATTGACAATTGACAAATTGACAATTGACAAATTGACAATTGACAAATTGACAATTGACAAATTGACAATTCACAAGTTGACAAATTGACAATTGACAAATTGACAATTGACAAATTGACAATTGACAAATTGACAATTGACAAATTGACAATTGACAAATTGACAATTGACAAATTGACAATTGACAAATTGACAATTGACAAATTGACAATTGAGAAATCGAAAATTGACAAATTGAAAATTGACAATTGACAAATTGACAATTGAGAAATCGAAAATTGACAAATTGAAAATTGACAATTGACAATTAACAAATTGACAATTGACAAATTGACAATTGACAAATTGGCAATTGACAAATTGACAATTGACAAATTGGCAATTGACAAATTGACAATTGACAAATTGACAATTGACAAATTGACAAATTGACAAATTGACAAATTGACAAATTGACAATTGACAAATTGACAATTAACAAATTGACAATTGACAAATTGACAATTGACAAATTGACAATTGACAAATTGACAATTGACAAATTGACAATTGACAAATTGACAATTGACAAATTGACAATTGACAAATTGACAATTGACAAATTGACAATTGACAAATTGACAATTGACAAATTGACAATTGACAAATTGACAATTGACAAATTGACAATTGACAAATTGACAATTGACAAATTGACAATTGACAAATTGACAATTGACAAATTGACAATTGACAAATTGACAATTGACAAATTGACAATTGACAAATTGACAATTGACAAATTGACAATTCACAAGTTGACAATTGACAAATTGACAATAGACAAATTGACAATAGACAAATTGGCAATTGACAAATTGACAATTGACAAATTGACAATTGACAAATTGACAATTGACAAATTGACAATTGACAAATTGACAATTGACAAATTGACAATTGACAATTGACAATTGACAAATTGACAATTGACAAATTGACAATTGACAAATTGACAATTGACAAATTGACAATTGACAAATTGACAATTGACAAATTGACAATTGACAAATTGACAATTCACAAGTTGACAATTGACAAATTGACAATAGACAAATTGACAATAGACAAATTGGCAATTGACAAATTGACAATTGACAAATTGACAATTGAGAAATCGAAAATTGACAAATTGAAAATTGACAAATTGACAATTGAGAAATCGAAAATTGACAAATTGAAAATTGACAATTGACAAATTGACAATTAACAAATTGACAATTGACAAATTGACAATTGACAAATTGACAATTGACAATTGACAAATTGACAATTGACAAATTGACAATTGACAAATTGACAATTGACAAATTGACAATTGACAAATTGACAATTGACAAATTGACAATTGACAAATTGACAATTGACAAATTGACAATTGACAAATTGACAATTGACAAATTGACAATTGACAAATTGACAATTGACAAATTGACAATTGACAAATTGACAATTGACAAATTGACAATTGACAAATTGACAATTGACAAATTGACAATTGACAAATTGACAATTGACAAATTGACAATTGACAAATTGACAATTGACAAATTGATAATTGACAAATTGACAATTGACAAATTGACAATTGACAAATTGACAATTGACAAATTGACAATTGACAAATTGACAATTGACAAATTGACAATTGACAAATTGACAAATTGACAATTGAATTGACAAATTGACAATTGACAAATTGACAATTGACAAATTGACAATTGACAAATTGACAATTGACAAATTGACAATTGACAAATTGACAATTGACAAATTGACAATTGACAAATTGACAATTGACAAATTGACAATTGACAAATTGACAATTGACAAATTGACAATTGACAAATTGACAATTGACAAATTGACAATTGACAAATTGACAATTGACAAATTGACAATTGCCAATTGACAATTGACAAATTGACAATTGACAAATTGACAATTGACAAATTGACAATTGACAAATTGACAATTGACAAATTGACAATTGACAAATTGACAATTGACAAATTGACAATTGACAAATTGACAATTGACAAATTGACAATTGACAATTGACAAATTGACAATTGACAAATTGACAATTGACAAATTGACAATTGACAAATTGACAATTGACAAATTGACAAATTGACAAATTGACAATTGACAAATTGACAATTGACAAATTGACAATTGACAAATTGACAATTGACAAATTGACAATTGACAAATTGACAATTGACAAATTGACAATTGACAAATTGACAATTGACAAATTGACAATTGACAAATTGACAATTGACAAATTGACAATTGACAAATTGACAATTGACAATTTGTCAATTGTCAATTTGTCAATTGATCAATTGTCAATTGTCAATTTGTCAATTGTCAATTTGTCAATTGTCAATTTGTCAATTTGTCAATTGTCAATTTGTCAATTGTCAATTTGTCAATTGTCAATTTGTCAATTGTCAATTTGTCAATTGTCAATTTGTCAATTGTCAATTTGTCAATTGTCAATTTGTCAATTGTCAATTTGTCAATTGTCAATTTGTCAATTGTCAATTTGTCAATTGTCAATTTGTCAATTGTCAATTTGTCAATTGTCAATTTGTCAATTGTCAATTTGTCAATTGTCAATTTGTCAATTGTCAATTTGTCAATTGTCAATTTCAATTTGTCAATTGTCAATTTGTCAATTGTCAATTTGTCAATTGTCAATTGTCAATTGTCATTTGTCAATTGTCAATTTGTCAATTGTCAATTTTGTCAATTGTCAATTTGTCAATTGTCAATTTGTCAATTGTCAATTTGTCAATTGTCAATTTGTCAATTGTCAATTTGTCAATTGTCAATTTGTCAATTGTCAATTTGTCAATTGTCAATTTGTCAATTGTCAATTTGTCAATTGTCAATTTGTCAATTGTCAATTTGTCAATTGTCAATTTGTCAATTGTCAATTTGTCAATTTGTCAATTTGTCAATTTGTCAATTTGTCAATTGTCAATTTGTCAATTGTCAATTTGTCAATTGCCAATTTGTCAATTGTCAATTTGTCAATTGCCAATTTGTCAATTGTCAATTTGTCAATTGTCAATTTGTTAATTGTCAATTGTCAATTTTCAATTTGTCAATTTTCGATTTCTCAATTGTCAATTTGTCAATTGTCAATTTTCAATTTGTCAATTTTCGATTTCTCAATTGTCAATTTGTCAATTGTCAATTTGTCAATTGTCAATTTGTCAATTGTCAATTTGTCAATTGTCAATTTGTCAATTGTCAATTTGTCAATTGTCAATTTGTCAATTGTCAATTTGTCAATTGTCAATTTGTCAACTTGTGAATTGTCAATTTGTCAATTGTCAATTTGTCAATTGTCAATTTGTCAATTGTCAATTTGTCAATTGTCAATTTGTCAATTGTCAATTTGTCAATTGTCAATTTGTCAATTGTCAATTTGTCAATTGTCAATTTGTCAATTGTCAATTTGTCAATTGTCAATTTGTCAATTGTCAATTGTCAATTTGTCAATTTGTCAATTGTCAATTTGTCAATTGTCAATTTGTCAATTGTCAATTTGTCAATTGTCAATTTGTCAATTGTCAATTTGTCAATTGTCAATTTGTCAATTGTCAATTTGTCAATTTGTCAATTGTCAATTTGTCAATTGTCAATTTGTCAATTGTCAATTTGTCAATTGTCAATTTGTCAATTGTCAATTTGTCAATTGTCAATTTGTCAATTGTCAATTTGTCAATTTGTCAATTTGTCAATTGTCAATTTGTCAATTGTCAATTTGTCAATTGTCAATTTGTCAATTGTCAATTTGTCAATTGTCAATTTGTCAATTGTCAAATTTGTCAATTGTCAATTTGTCAATTGTCCAATCTTTGTCAATTGTCAATTTGTCAATTGTCAATTTGTCAATTGTCAATTGTCAATTTGTCAATCTTGTCAATTGTCCAATTTGTCTATTGTCAATTTGTCAATTGTCAATTTGTCAATTGTCAATATTGGTCAATTGTCAATTTGTCAATGTCAATTTGTCAATTGTCAATTTGTCAATTGTCAATTTGTCAATTGTCAATTGTCAATTGTCAATTTGTCATGTCAATTTGTCAATTGTCAATTTGTCAATTGTCAATTTGTCAATTGTCAATTTGTCAATTGTCAATTTGTCAATTGTCAATTTGTCAATTGTCAATTTGTCAATTGTCAATTTGTCAATTGTCAATTTGTCAATTGTCAATTTGTCAATTGTCAATTTGTCAATTGTCAATTTGTCAATTGTCAATTTGTCAATTGTCAATTTGTCAATTGTCAATTTGTCAATTGTCAATTTGTCAATTGTCAATTTGTCAATTGTCAATTTGTCAATTGTCAATTTGTCAATTGTCAATTTGTCAATTGTCAATTTGTCAATTTGTCAATTTGTCAATTTGTCAATTTGTCAATTGTCAATTTGTCAATTGTCAATTTGTCAATTGCCAATTTGTCAATTGTCAATTTGTCAATTGCCAATTTGTCAATTGTCAATTTGTCAATTGTCAATTTGTTAATTGTCAATTGTCAATTTTCAATTTGTCAATTTTCGATTTCTCAATTGTCAATTTGTCAATTGTCAATTTTCAATTTGTCAATTTTCGATTTCTCAATTGTCAATTTGTCAATTGTCAATTTGTCAATTGTCAATTTGTCAATTGTCAATTTGTCAATTTGTCAATTTGTCAATTGTCAATTTGTCAATTGTCAATTTGTCAATTGTCAATTTGTCAACTTGTGAATTGTCAATTTGTCAATTGTCAATTTGTCAATTGTCAATTTGTCAATTGTCAATTTGTCAATTGTCAATTTGTCAATTGTCAATTTGTCAATTGTCAATTTGTCAATTGTCAATTTGTCAATTGTCAATTTGTCAATTGTCAATTTGTCAATTGTCAATTTGTCAATTTGTCAATTGTCAATTTGTCAATTGTCAATTTGTCAATTTGTCAATTTGTCAATTTGTCAATTTGTCAATTGTCAATTTGTCAATTGTCAATTTGTCAATTGTCAATTTGTCAATTGTCAATTTGTCAATTGTCAATTGTCAATTTGTCAATTGTCAATTTGTCAATTGTCAATTTGTCAATTGTCAATTTGTCAATTGTCAATTTGTCAATTGTCAATTTGTCAATTGTCAATTTGTCAATTGTCAATTGTCAATTGTCAATTGTCAATTGTCAATTTGTCAATTGTCAATTGTCAATTGTCAATTTGTCAATTGTCAATTTGTCAATTGTCAATTTGTCAATTGTCAATTGTCAATTGTCCAATTTGTCAATTGTCAATTTGTCAATTGTCAATTTGTCAATTGTCATTGTCAATTGTCAATTTGTCAATTGTCAATTTGTCAATTGTCAATTTGTCAATTGTCAATTGTCAATTGTCAATTTGTCAATTGTCAATTTGTCAATTGTCAATTGTCAATTTGTCAATTGTCAATTTGTCAATTGTCAATTTGTCAATTGTCAATTTGTCAATTGTCAATTTGTCAATTGTCAATTTGTCAATTGTCAATTTGTCAATTGTCAATTTGTCAATTGTCAATTTGTCAATTGTCAATTTGTCAATTGTCAATTTGTCAATTGTCAATTTGTCAATTGTCAATTTGTCAATTGTCAATTTGTCAATTGTCAATTTGTCAATTGTCAATTTGTCAATTGTCAATTTGTCAATTGTCAATTTGTCAATTGTCAATTTGTCAATTGTCAATTTGTCAATTGTCAATTTGTCAATTGTCAATTTGTCAATTGTCAATTTGTCAATTGTCAATTTGTCAATTGTCAATTTGTCAATTGTCAATTTGTCAATTGTCAATTTGTCAATTGTCAATTTGTCAATTGTCAATTTGTCAATTGTCAATTGTCAATTTGTCAATTGTCAATTTGTCAATTGTCAATTTGTTAATTGTCAATTTGTCAATTGTCAATTTTCAATTTGTCAATTTTCGATTTCTCAATTGTCAATTTGTCAATTTTCAATTTGTCAATTTTCGATTTCTCAATTGTCAATTTGTCAATTGTCAATTTGTCAATTGCCAATTTGTCTATTGTCAATTTGTCTATTGTCAATTTGTCAATTGTCAACTTGTGAATTGTCAATTTGTCAATTGTCAATTTGTCAATTGTCAATTTGTCAATTGTCAATTTGTCAATTGTCAATTTGTCAATTGTCAATTTGTCAATTTGTCAATTGTCAATTTGTCAATTGTCAATTTGTCAATTGTCAATTTGTCAATTGTCAATTTGTCAATTGTCAATTTGTCAATTGTCAATTTGTCAATTGTCAATTTGTCAATTGTCAATTTGTCAATTGTCAATTTGTCAATTGTCAATTTGTCAATTGTCAATTTGTCAATTGTCAATTTGTCAATTGTCAATTTGTCAATTGTCAATTTGTCAATTGTCAATTTGTCAATTGTCAATTTGTCAATTGTCAATTTGTCAATTGTCAATTTGTCAATTTGTCAATTTGTCAATTTGTCAATCGTCAATTTGTCAATTGCCAATTTGTCAATTGTCAATTTGTCAATTGCCAATTTGTCAATTGTCAATTTGTCAATTGTCAATTTGTTAATTGTCAATTTGTCAATTGTCAATTTTCAATTTGTCAATTTTCGATTTCTCAATTGTCAATTTGTCAATTTTCAATTTGTCAATTTTCGATTTCTCAATTGTCAATTTGTCAATTGTCAATTTGTCAACTTGTCAATTTGTCAACTTGTCAATTTGTCAACTTGTCAATTTGTCAACTTGTCAATTTGTCAACTTGTCAACTTGTCAACTTGTCAATTTGTCAACTTGTCAATTTGTCAATTTGTCAACTTGTCAATTTGTCAACTTGTCAATTTGTCAACTTGTCAATTTGTCAACTTGTCAATTTGTCAACTTGTCAATTTGTCAACTTGTCAATTTGTCAACTTGTCAATTTGTCAATTTGTCAATTTGTCAATTGTCAATTTGTCAATTTGTCAATTGTCAATTTGTCAACTTGTCAATTTGTCAATTGTCAATTTGTCAATTTGTCAATTTGTCAATTATCAATTTGTCAGATGTCAATTTGTCAATTGTCAATTTGTCAATTGTCAATTTGTCAATTGTCAATTTGTCAATTGTCAATTTGTCAATTGTCAATTTGTCAATTGTCAATTTGTCAATTGTCAATTTGTCAATTGTCAATTTGTCAATTGTCAATTTGTCAATTGTCAATTTGTCAATTGTCAATTTGTCAATTGTCAATTTGTCAATTGTCAATTTGTCAATTGTCAATTTGTCAATTGTCAATTTGTCAATTGTCAATTGTCAATTGTCAATTTGTCAATTGTCAATTTGTCAATTGTCAATTTGTCAATTGTCAATTTGTCAATTGTCAATTTGTCAATTGTCAATTTGTCAATTGTCAATTTGTCAATTGTCAATTTGTCAATTGTCAATTGTCAATTGTCAATTTGTCAATTGTCAATTTGTCAATTGTCAATGTCAATTGTCAATTTGTCAATTGTCAATTTGTCAATTGTCAATTTGTCAATTGTCAATTTGTCAATTGTCAATTTGTCAATTGTCAATTTGTCAATTGTCAATTTGTCAATTGTCAATTTGTCAATTGTCAATTTGTCAATTGTCAATTTGTCAATTGTCAATTTGTCAATTGTCAATTTGTCAATTGTCAATTTGTCAATTGTCAATTTGTCAATTGTCAATTTGTCAATTGTCAATTTGTCAATTGTCAATTTGTCAATTGTCAATTTGTCAATTGTCAATTTGTCAATTGTCAATTTGTCAATTGTCAATTTGTCAATTGTCAATTTGTCAATTGTCAATTTGTCAATTTGTCAATTGTCAATTTGTCAATTGTCAATTTGTCAATTGTCAATTTGTCAATTGTCAATTTGTCAATTGTCAATTGTCAATTTGTCAATTGTCAATTTGTCAATTGTCAATTTGTCAATTGTCAATTTGTCAATTGTCAATTTGTCAATTTGTCAATTTGTCAATTGTCAATTTGTCAATTGTCAATTTGTCAATTGTCATTTGTCAATTGTCAATTGTCAATTGTCAATTGTCAATTGTCGAATTGTCAATTTGTCAATTTGTCAATTTGTCAATTGTCAATTTGTCAATTGTCAATTTGTCAATTTGTCAATTGTCAATTGTCAATTGTCAATTTGTCAATTGTCAATTTGTCAATTGTCAATTTGTCAATTGTCAATTTGTCAATTGTCAATTTGTCAATTGTCAATTTGTCAATTGTCAATTTGTCAATTGTCAATTTGTCAATTTGTCAATTGTCAATTTGTCAATTGTCAATTGTCAATTGTCAATTGTCAATTGTCAATTTGTCAATTGTCAATTTGTCAATTGTCAATTTGTCAATTGTCAATTTGTCAATTGTCAATTTGTCAATTGTCAATTTGTCAATTGTCAATTTGTCAATTGTCAATTTGTCAATTGTCAATTTGTCAATTTGTCAATTGTCAATTGTCAATTGTCAATTTGTCAATTGTCAATTTGTCAATTGTCAATTTGTCAATTTGTCAATTGTCAATTGTCAATTGTCAATTGTCAATTTGTCAATTGTCAATTTGTCAATTGTCAATTTGTCAATTGTCAATTTGTCAATTGTCAATTTGTCAATTGTCAATTTGTCAATTGTCAATTGTCAATTTGTCAATTGTCAATTGTCAATTTGTCAATTGTCAATTGTCAATTTGTCAATTGTCAATTTGTCAATTGTCAATTTGTCAATTGTCAATTTGTCAATTGTCAATTTGTCAATTGTCAATTTCAATTTGTCAATTGTCAATTTGTCAATTGTCAATTTGTCAATTGTCAATTTGTCAATTGTCAATTTGTCAATTGTCAATTTGTCAATTGTCAATTTGTCAATTGTCAATTTGTCAATTGTCAATTTGTCAATTGTCAATTTGTCAATTGTCAATTTGTCAATTGTCAATTTGTCAATTGTCAATTTGTCAATTGTCAATTTGTCAATTGTCAATTGTCAATTGTCAATTTGTCAATTGTCAATTTGTCAATTGTCAATTTGTCAATTGTCAATTTGTCAATTGTCAATTTGTCAATTGTCAATTTGTCAATTGTCAATTTGTCAATTGTCAATTTGTCAATTGTCAATTTGTCAATTGTCAATTTGTCAATTGTCAATTTGTCAATTGTCAATTTGTCAATTGTCAATTTGTCAATTGTCAATTTGTCAATTGTCAATTTGTCAATTGTCAATTTGTCAATTTGTCAATTGTCAATTTGTCAATTGTCAATTTGTCAATTGTCAATTTGTCAATTGTCAATTTGTCAATTGTCAATTTGTCAATTGTCAATTTGTCAATTGTCAATTTGTCAATTGTCAATTGTCAATTGTCAATTTGTCAATTGTCAATTTGTCAATTGTCAATTTGTCAATTGTCAATTTGTCAATTGTCAATTGTCAATTGTCAATTTGTCAATTGTCAATTTGTCAATTGTCAATTTGTCAATTGTCAATTTGTCAATTGTCAATTGTCAATTGTCAATTTGTCAATTGTCAATTTGTCAATTGTCAATTTGTCAATTGTCAATTTGTCAATTGTCAATTTGTCAATTGTCAATTTGTCAATTGTCAATTTGTCAATTGTCAATTTGTCAATTGTCAATTTGTCAATTGTCAATTTGTCAATTGTCAATTTGTCAATTGTCAATTTGTCAATTGTCAATTTGTCAATTGTCAATTTGTCAATTGTCAATTTGTCAATTGTCAATTTGTCAATTGTCAATTTGTCAATTGTCAATTTGTCAATTGTCAATTTGTCAATTGTCAATTTGTCAATTGTCAATTTGTCAATTGTCAATTTGTCAATTGTCAATTTGTCAATTGTCAATTTGTCAATTGTCAATTTGTCAATTGTCAATTTGTCAATTGTCAATTTGTCAATTGTCAATTTGTCAATTGTCAATTTGTCAATTGTCAATTTGTCAATTGTCAATTTGTCAATTGTCAATTGTCAATTTGTCAATTGTCAATTTGTCAATTGTCAATTTGTCAATTGTCAATTTGTCAATTGTCAATTTGTCAATTGTCAATTTGTCAATTGTCAATTTGTCAATTGTCAATTTGTCAATTGTCAATTTGTCAATTGTCAATTTGTCAATTGTCAATTTGTCAATTGTCAATTTGTCAATTGTCAATTTGTCAATTGTCAATTTGTCAATTGTCAATTTGTCAATTGTCAATTTGTCAATTGTCAATTTGTCAATTGTCAATTTGTCAATTGTCAATTTGTCAATTGTCAATTTGTCAATTGTCAATTTGTCAATTGTCAATTTGTCAATTGTCAATTTGTCAATTGTCAATTTGTCAATTGTCAATTGTCAATTGTCAATTGTCAATTTGTCAATTGTCAATTTGTCAATTGTCAATTGTCAATTGTCAATTTGTCAATTGTCAATTTGTCAATTGTCAATTGTCAATTGTCAATTGTCAATTGTCAATTTGTCAATTGTCAATTTGTCAATTGTCAATTGTCAATTTGTCAATTGTCAATTTGTCAATTGTCAATTGTCAATTTGTCAATTGTCAATTGTCAATTGTCAATTTGTCAATTGTCAATTTGTCAATTGTCAATTTGTCAATTGTCAATTTGTCAATTGTCAATTTGTCAATTGTCAATTTGTCAATTGTCAATTTGTCAATTGTCAATTTGTCAATTGTCAATTTGTCAATTGTCAATTTGTCAATTGTCAATTTGTCAATTGTCAATTTGTCAATTGTCAATTTGTCAATTGTCAATTTGTCAATTGTCAATTTGTCAATTGTCAATTTGTCAATTGTCAATTTGTCAATTGTCAATTTGTCAATTGTCAATTTGTCAATTGTCAATTTGTCAATTGTCAATTTGTCAATTGTCAATTTGTCAATTGTCAATTTGTCAATTGTCAATTTGTCAATTGTCAATTTGTCAATTGTCAATTTGTCAATTGTCAATTTGTCAATTGTCAATTTGTCAATTGTCAATTTGTCAATTGTCAATTGTCAATTTGTCAATTGTCAATTTGTCAATTGTCAATTTGTCAATTGTCAATTTGTCAATTGTCAATTTGTCAATTGTCAATTGTCAATTTGTCAATTGTCAATTTGTCAATTGTCAATTTGTCAATTGTCAATTTGTCAATTGTCAATTTGTCAATTGTCAATTTGTCAATTGTCAATTTGTCAATTGTCAATTTGTCAATTGTCAATTTGTCAATTGTCAATTTGTCAATTGTCAATTTGTCAATTGTCAATTGTCAATTGTCAATTGTCAATTTGTCAATTGTCAATTTGTCAATTGTCAATTTGTCAATTGTCAATTTGTCAATTGTCAATTTGTCAATTGTCAATTTGTCAATTGTCAATTTGTCAATTGTCAATTTGTCAATTGTCAATTTGTCAATTGTCAATTTGTCAATTGTCAATTTGTCAATTGTCAATTTGTCAATTGTCAATTTGTCAATTGTCAATTTGTCAATTGTCAATTTGTCAATTGTCAATTTGTCAATTGTCAATTTGTCAATTGTCAATTTGTCAATTGTCAATTTGTCAATTGTCAATTTGTCAATTGTCAATTTGTCAATTGTCAATTTGTCAATTGTCAATTTGTCAATTGTCAATTTGTCAATTGTCAATTTGTCAATTGTCAATTTGTCAATTGTCAATTGTCAATTGTCAATTTGTCAATTGTCAATTTGTCAATTTGTCAATTGTCAATTGTCAATTTGTCAATTGTCAATTTGTCAATTGTCAATTTGTCAATTGTCAATTTGTCAATTGTCAATTTGTCAATTGTCAATTTGTCAATTGTCAATTTGTCAATTTGTCAATTGTCAATTTGTCAATTGTCAATTTGTCAATTGTCAATTTGTCAATTGTCAATTTGTCAATTGTCAATTTGTCAATTGTCAATTTGTCAATTGTCAATTTGTCAATTGTCAATTTGTCAATTGTCAATTTGTCAATTGTCAATTTGTCAATTGTCAATTTGTCAATTGTCAATTTGTCAATTGTCAATTTGTCAATTGTCAATTTGTCAATTGTCAATTTGTCAATTGTCAATTGTCAATTGTCAATTTGTCAATTTGTCAATTGTCAATTTGTCAATTTGTCAATTTGTCAATTGTCAATTTGTCAATTGTCAATTTGTCAATTGTCAATTTGTCAATTGTCAATTTGTCAATTGTCAATTGTCAATTTGTCAATTGTCAATTTGTCAATTGTCAATTTGTCAATTGTCAATTTGTCAATTGTCAATTTGTCAATTGTCAATTTGTCAATTGTCAATTTGTCAATTGTCAATTTGTCAATGTCAATTTGTCAATTGTCAATTTGTCAATTGTCAATTTGTCAATTGTCAATTTGTCAATTGTCAATTTGTCAATTGTCAATTTGTCAATTGTCAATTTGTCAATTGTCAATTTGTCAATTGTCAATTTGTCAATTGTCAATTTGTCAATTGTCAATTTGTCAATTGTCAATTTGTCAATTGTCAATTTGTCAATTGTCAATTTGTCAATTGTCAATTTGTCAATTGTCAATTTGTCAATTGTCAATTTGTCAATTGTCAATTTGTCAATTGTCAATTTGTCAATTGTCAATTTGTCAATTGTCAATTTGTCAATTGTCAATTTGTCAATTGTCAATTTGTCAATTGTCAATTTGTCAATTGTCAATTTGTCAATTGTCAATTTGTCAATTGTCAATTTGTCAATTGTCAATTTGTCAATTGTCAATTTGTCAATTGTCAATTTGTCAATTGTCAATTTGTCAATTGTCAATTTGTCAATTGTCAATTTGTCAATTGTCAATTTGTCAATTGTCAATTGTCAATTGTCAATTGTCAATTGTCAATTGTCAATTGTCAATTGTCAATTGTCAATTGTCAATTTGTCAATTGTCAATTTGTCAATTGTCAATTTGTCAATTGTCAATTTGTCAATTGTCAATTTGTCAATTGTCAATTGTCAATTGTCAATTTGTCAATTGTCAATTTGTCAATTGTCAATTGTCAATTGTCAATTGTCAATTGTCAATTTGTCAATTGTCAATTTGTCAATTGTCATTTGTCAATTGTCAATTTGTCAATTGTCAATTTGTCAATTGTCAATTTGTCATTTGTCAATTGTCAATTGTCAATTGTCAATTTGTCAATTTGTCAATTGTCAATTGTCAATTGTCAATTGTCAATTGTCAATTTGTCAATTGTCAATTTGTCAATTGTCAATTTGTCAATTGTCAATTTGTCAATTGTCAATTTGTCAATTGTCAATTTGTCAATTGTCAATTTGTCAATTGTCAATTTGTCAATTGTCAATTTGTCAATTGTCAATTTGTCAATTGTCAATTTGTCAATTGTCAATTTGTCAATTGTCAATTTGTCAATTGTCAATTTGTCAATTGTCAATTTGTCAATTGTCAATTTGTCAATTGTCAATTTGTCAATTGTCAATTTGTCAATTGTCAATTTGTCAATTGTCAATTTGTCAATTGTCAATTTGTCAATTGTCAATTTGTCAATTGTCAATTTGTCAATTGTCAATTTGTCAATTGTCAATTTGTCAATTGTCAATTTGTCAATTGTCAATTTGTCAATTGTCAATTGTCAATTTGTCAATTGTCAATTTGTCAATTGTCAATTTGTCAATTGTCAATTTGTCAATTGTCAATTTGTCAATTTGTCAATTTGTCAATTGTCAATTGTCAATTGTCCAATTGTCAATTGTCAATTTGTCAATTGTCAATTTGTCAATTGTCAATTTGTCAATTGTCAATTTGTCAATTGTCAATTTGTCAATTGTCAATTTGTCAATTGTCAATTGTCAATTGTCAATTTGTCAATTGTCAATTTGTCAATTGTCAATTTGTCAATTGTCAATTTGTCAATTGTCAATTTGTCAATTGTCAATTTGTCAATTGTCAATTTGTCAATTGTCAATTTGTCAATTGTCAATTTGTCAATTGTCAATTTGTCAATTGTCAATTTGTCAATTGTCAATTTGTCAATTGTCAATTTGTCAATTGTCAATTTGTCAATTGTCAATTTGTCAATTGTCAATTTGTCAATTGTCAATTTGTCAATTGTCAATTTGTCAATTGTCAATTTGTCAATTGTCAATTTGTCAATTGTCAATTGTCAATTGTCAATTTGTCAATTGTCAATTTGTCAATTGTCAATTTGTCAATTGTCAATTTGTCAATTGTCAATTTGTCAATTGTCAATTTGTCAATTGTCAATTTGTCAATTGTCAATTTGTCAATTTGTCAATTGTCAATTTGTCAATTGTCAATTTGTCAATTGTCAATTTGTCAATTGTCAATTTGTCAATTGTCAATTTGTCAATTGTCAATTTGTCAATTGTCAATTTGTCAATTGTCAATTTGTCAATTGTCAATTTGTCAATTGTCAATTTGTCAATTGTCAATTTGTCAATTGTCAATTTGTCAATTGTCAATTTGTCAATTGTCAATTTGTCAATTGTCAATTTGTCAATTGTCAATTGTCAATTGTCAATTTGTCAATTGTCAATTTGTCAATTGTCAATTTGTCAATTGTCAATTGTCAATTGTCAATTTGTCAATTGTCAATTTGTCAATTGTCAATTTGTCAATTCAATTGTCAATTTGTCAATTGTCAATTTGTCAATTGTCAATTTGTCAATTGTCAATTTGTCAATTGTCAATTTGTCAATGTCAATTTGTCAATTGTCAATTTGTCAATTGTCAATTTGTCAATTGTCAATTTGTCAATTGTCAATTTGTCAATTGTCAATTGTCAATTTGTCAATTGTCAATTTGTCAATTGTCAATTTGTCAATTGTCAATTTGTCAATTGTCAATTTGTCAATTGTCAATTTGTCAATTGTCAATTTGTCAATTGTCAATTTGTCAATTGTCAATTTGTCAATTGTCAATTTGTCAATTGTCAATTTGTCAATTGTCAATTTGTCAATTGTCAATTTGTCAATTGTCAATTTGTCAATTGTCAATTTGTCAATTGTCAATTTGTCAATTGTCAATTTGTCAATTGTCAATTTGTCAATTGTCAATTTGTCAATTGTCAATTTGTCAATTGTCAATTTGTCAATTGTCAATTTGTCAATTGTCAATTTGTCAATTGTCAATTTGTCAATTGTCAATTTGTCAATTGTCAATTTGTCAATTGTCAATTTGTCAATTGTCAATTTGTCAATTGTCAATTTGTCAATTGTCAATTTGTCAATTGTCAATTTGTCAATTGTCAATTTGTCAATTGTCAATTTGTCAATTGTCAATTTGTCAATTGTCAATTTGTCAATTGTCAATTTGTCAATTGTCAATTTGTCAATTGTCAATTTGTCAATTGTCAATTTGTCAATTGTCAATTTGTCAATTGTCAATTTGTCAATTGTCAATTTGTCAATTGTCAATTTGTCAATTGTCAATTTGTCAATTGTCAATTTGTCAATTGTCAATTTGTCAATTGTCAATTTGTCAATTTTCAATTTGTCAATTGTCAATTTGTCAATTGTCAATTTGTCAATTGTCAATTTGTCAATTGTCAATTTGTCAATTGTCAATTTGTCAATTGTCAATTTGTCAATTGTCAATTTGTCAATTGTCAATTTGTCAATTGTCAATTTGTCAATTGTCAATTTGTCAATTGTCAATTTGTCAATTGTCAATTTGTCAATTGTCAATTTGTCAATTGTCAATTTGTCAATTGTCAATTTGTCAATTGTCAATTTGTCAATTGTCAATTTGTCAATTGTCAATTTGTCAATTGTCAATTTGTCAATTGTCAATTTGTCAATTGTCAATTTGTCAATTGTCAATTTGTCAATTGTCAATTTGTCAATTTGTGCATTGGATTCTAGGGCGGATTCCAGGATGAGATTTACATCTGCCTGTATCAATCAAATATTCTCAATTTTAAACGAGGACCCCGTTCATTGACTGAATAACTGGTATGCATGGTTTCTTCTCGCCACAGGTAGATAAGCAAAAGTGCACAGGGCGGGTAGGAGCTTGTTGTAAGGTGATAGTCTCATTGATGAATACAATTTGGGCTTTCGTAGCGTCTAAAACCTCGTTTCCTAGGATCGCGTCACATTCTCTTGGCATCTGGGATATTACATGAAATTTTACACTTGTTTGGGTATCCTATGGGATCATGATAGTGCCAATCGTCGACTGTAATTTGTTCCCCAAGTCAAGCAAGTCAATTTGTTCGGTACTGTCAATGATTGTCCATCGTTTTCAGCAAGGTAATCCCAATAGGTTTATAGTAGAACCGGTGTCATTCAGGGTACATATCTTAGCATGAAGTAGGCCGGGTCCTGAGAGTTCGATTGCGGGTCCCTTCGTGATACGACGCATTACTGTTGACTCTTGTGATGGAAGTGTCTCCTTGGTGACGATAGTTGAAGGCGCTGAGGTGATTTGTTCGTCTTAACGCCATCCCGACGATCACGCTCCCCGTTTAAATGGTTTTGTGAATTGGAAGTGGACTGCTGGTCTCCGGAGTATGCAGACGTTTCCGAACGGGTTCTAGGTGGTTCCTTGGCAGATGGGGCTAACTGCGAGCTTCAATTGGAATTAAACGAATCGGCTCTATAGGTCTCAGTGTCGTGGTATTACCCGTCGCGCTCATCGTCTGAGACAGGAAACGCCCCATGACCTCTTCGAAGGGTGCCTCGATACGATCAGTCATTTCATCAGCCAGATTAGCATTTGAAGTGGAGGCTACAATAAAAGCTTCGTTATCAAGGGTTACGGGAGGGGGATTATCCTGATGGGTTATAATCCTGATGAGGGATTATAGTAATCGTAGTCCGACGTACTCCGAGGACGTTCGTAATTTTTCTTATACTCTCTTAGCGTGCCTGATGGTCGTACCTTTTGAGTAGGGAATAAGGACTTCGTGGCAAACTGCATCGGTCGTAACGTTGTTATCACATCCTCGAGATTTGACACTTTGTTGGTATGTAAAATCTCCGCGACTCTTGGACTAGCGAAATCCGTCAGGCTTCGGATTGCAGCCTTATGTAGTTGTTTTCGTAGTAAGTTTCAGCCTGTAGTGCGACATCTTTTACAGTTTAAAATGGCCTCATATTCGATTTTTTTTACTTGGGATGGCCTATGGACCTGGTATATGATGAGAATTCCTTTCTCATTTTGGATATCATTATGCCTATCTAAGTACATGAAAGTTCGTAGTGGAATGTATCCAGTTTGCAATGATTTGATAATGTAATTATCCTGTGGAGTGAGACTTTCAAAAATGATTGGGTTATGAATTTGTTTCATGTTTGCCCAATAGTCTCTAACCATTTTAATTATATGTACGTCATTCTTGGTATCCGATACAATCGTCTGGTACAATTTTAAGTTACTCACGTATTTTTGGCAGCCACTTTCTTCACGTCTGTACATTCATAGGCATGCTCTCAGACATTTTCTCTCAAACCATCTCAACTTTTCTATGACGTGAGCACTTTGGTTAAACCATATCACACAGACATGTTAAAATTGGTGTCATCAATAACATATAACAAATGGTTTTAGTTCTTTTATCGAGATGTTTATTATGAAAGAGTCTATGAGGTTTGGTGTTTTTCGTGAATTCATTACGCTTCCCACATATATGGATACTACGATTTATTTGGATTTCACAATGGGTTTCCGGGACGTGTTACTCGTGGGTGTCCACCATATGCAATTGAGAGAGAGACGGAATTGCTCGTGATATCTCAACTTCCCTCGGGTAATTCCGGGGAAGCCGAAATTATCCGAGCGGAAACTCGGTGACGTTCATGAACCGTCTGGCGCTCACAACTCGGACCATTGTGGCGCGTAAATTAAAATGTGGAGTCGCCGCAAGTTTACTGAGAATTTGTAAGGCTTTTCTTGCTTTTTCTAGTTGAATGTGAACATGTTGTGTAAACTTTACACAAAACATTAACATTAAATTTTCGTCTATGTTTACTCCTAAATACTCCACAATTTTTTTGTGTGCAATATCATTTGCTGTTTCCGAGTCTGGTCTTATGTGGAATTTTGTATAATTCCTTTTTATTTTTCTCGTAGCCGTTATAAGTTTAGGTTGGAATAAAATGGTTTCAGGTTTATCAGTATTTATTTTCAGTTTCCATGTATGGCAATAGTAGTTGATTTTTGTAAAAAGATTTTCCAGACCTTTTGCACATTTTCTACCTTTTTATCGTTACAATAAATAATCACATCGTCAGCAAATGATATTCCATACTCTTTTCTATCTATGGTTATGTCATCTATTTGGAGGGCATTGCTATTGAATATATTAAATAAGATCGGGGAATTAACCGTGCCTTGTTGAACTCCATTTGGGATATAGAATTCTTTGTTTGATTGTGACACTCCGTCATAGATTCTAAAACTCCTATGTTTCATCATGTTCCACATCATTTTTATTGAGTGATCAGGAAAGCCTTTTTTCATGAGTTTGTAAATTAATCCTCTGCTCCATACGGTATCAAATGCTGTCTGTAAATCTATTAAGCGAGCACCTACACCTTGTTTATCGTTAATTGTACTGCATATATATCTAATGTCAACCTAGACACTGCATGGATCGTAGAATGCTTATCCCTGAATCCAAATTGCCTGGACGGATTTAGTTTGTTTCCTTTGCAAAAGATCTTCAGCGGGCCATTTATTACTGTTTCAAATACTTTTCCTATGTTTGGTAGTAAACTTGTTGGTCTATAGCGAGCGGGGTCGTTTACGTTTTTGCCTAGCGTTTTAATAGCTATTACTTTTGCCTGTAATTTAGGCAATTGTTGAAAATGATACAATAATTAATTATGATTCTCACTGGAAAATTTGTCAATACTATATTATGAATGTTATCGATTCCTGATGATCCTTTACTATTATCTAGTATTTTCTTTAGCTTAAGTATACTCGTGAAGTAATTTGAAGGACCATTTATTGCGTAATCAGCTGGATTTTCAGCTGTGAAATTGATTATTTTTGTTGAATTGAATGCATCACTCTTGATTTTTCCTTCTAATATTTTGGTATCTCTGTAAATAATGCTATTGAGTGTCTCCCGCCCTAACTCGTTATTCTGCTCGTGGATATTTGCAGTGTTGGCCTAGGATATTTAGTTTTTGCAGAGGTTCTGTTATTACTTTTTTATCAAGGTCTGTTGTGATGCATTGCTTCAAGTCTATACCCGACTTTACTGGAATATTGTGCTTTTTTTATCTAGTACAAAATCTTCAATTTTTGTTTTACCTTTTGGTCTAAACAGTGGGTTTATCATTGAGAATGATTTTGATGGATGTGGGTCGAAGCTCTTCATTTCATTACTCCAGAATTTATTTATGAAATTTTTCCATTCTAGTTTCAGTAGTCTTTTCATGATTCGCACTTTCTCTTCCAGAGGTGCAAGTAATTTTTGATAATAGAAAACTCTTTATTTTTTGTAATTGCTTTACTATAGGGTTTTCGTAGCATTCTGAGCTATTTCTTCGTTTCACTTTCGGGGCAATTTTTTCTATTGCTTTATTAATATTTCACTCTATGTCAGATATATGATCATCTATTTTAGTTATTGTCAGATTCCTATTAGATGAGATATCTGTTTTATACTGCTTGTCCAGATGTATCCTAAATTTATTACAGTCAGATTTTTTGTAGTTTAATTTTGGTGTTTCCTGCTCAACATCCATCAACGAAACACTTATTTTGTCTATTTTCGCTTAGAATATAAGTCTGAGTCATATGGAATAGCTTTTATGCATTTTGTTTTCGGGTCTGCTATTGTGAGTCTATTACCAACTATGCATAAATCTAGATATGAATTTCGTATGGGCTACGATGGAATATACGTGTGGTGAAGATTAGCTTTAAATTCGTCTTGGAATTCGGTTAACCAGTTTGCAATGAAATTTCCTCTTTTATTGCAAACTAGCTTCCTCCATCCGAACAAATGTCTGTGTGTGTGTGTGTGTGTGTATGTATGCATGTATGTGTACAAAATTTTGCGCAACGATTTCTCATGAACGCATGAAGTTATGGAAGTTCTCAAGGTCGCATTCGAAGCGTTTCCATATAACTTAGAACGGATTAGTTTTCGGGTGAAATTGGTGCAGTATATATATTGTTATTAACAATTTCAATTATTTATAATGTTCTATTGCATAAACTATTAGAGAAAATTTGTTCCCCATATAAAAATACGTATTTTATATAGAATGACTTTCTTCGATAATTTGCATAATTAAGGAGGTATGACCGTCTCAACAATTATGTATGTAATGAGTGAATGAATGAATCCAGACCTGTCATGGAGGTCTCAATCGAAGCGTTTCCGTGCAAAATCAAGCGGATTACACTCTGGATGGGATTCGTGCACTATATGCAATGTTCTTGACTTCCCGATTTATCGGAAAATTATGATAATCACCCCGAAATCGACTTTTTTTGTTTCCACAGGTGACTACTGTCTTAAGTATACTAAAATAATCCCCAACAAATTGTGGATCGATGTATGTCGCCAAATTTTGATCCTGGATTGCTCGCGAACGAATGAAGCTTTAGCAATTATGGAAATTGCAATCGAAGCGTGTTCATGTAACTTAGACGTGATTAGATTTCGATGAAAATTGGTATAGCCTATATATTGTTAATAATAATTTGAATTGTTCATAACATTCTTCTAAGCGAACGGTTGGAGGTAGCGAAAAATTTATATAAGGAAAGTTGTTCCCCAAATAAAAATGCGTATTTTATGAAGAATGACTTTTTTCGGAAATTTGCATAATTAAGGAGGTATGACCGTCTCAACAATTATGTCTGTAGTGAGTGAACGAATGAACACATCGCTATCATGAAGGTCTCAATCGAAGCATTTCCATTCTGAATCGAGCGGATTGCATTTTGGATGACATTCGTGGAGTATATATGCAATGTTATTACAAATTGCAATTGTTTATACGGTTCTACTGGGTAAAATATTAAAGTTAGCGGAAAGCTTATCTGAAGAAAACTATTCCTTATCTGAAAAGGCACATTTTATGTGAAATGATTTTTTTCCATAATTTGCATAATTAAGGGGGTATGGCCGTGTCAATAATTATGTATGTAATAAATAAATGAATGAACCCAGCGCTGTCATGAAGTTCTCAATCGAAACCTTTCCGTTCAGAATGGAGCGGATTACATTTTCAATGGCATTCGTGCAGTACATGTAATTGCAATTGTTTATACGATTTCACTGGGTAAAATATTAAAGTTAGCGGGAAACCTATCGCAAGAAAAGTATTTCTTATATGAAAATACATCTTTTACGGGAAAGGACTTTTTTCCATAATTTGCATAATTAAGGAGGTATGGTCGTCCGAGGAATTTGAAATACGGGAATAATGCATATCACCAGGGTCATTCCTTATACAAAAATGCACATTCAGTATGACTTTTTTCAATATAGGTTGCAACATATCGCGAGTTGAACTAGAATATACTTGGCGAATGAATATGTTGACAATTGCGGGAGGGATGTCAAAGAGCGGGATAATTAGGAACGTACAGAGGTAGAGAGGGTAAATAGGCGGACGAATTCCAGTTGAATATTTTTATGCGGCTTAAAAATCAAATTAAATCGATCGCGTGCAGTAAATATTAGTCACAAGTATTATTGATATCACTGTTGAGTTTGCTCATCAGCATGGTTGCATGCTTATGCTGTGCTGAAATACCAAATCGGGAAGTTTTCTTTGTGTCCCGTATGGGGCACACACATTTGCACACCACTAGTTCATATTCTAATTTGTGACATACGCTTAGTTTTGTGTAATTGATGATTACTATGTCAGGTCTGTGTTAGTTGAGGCTATTGAGAAGATTGTTCCTTCTACTATTCTGAATTATTGAATTGATGTTAACTGAAATTAATGTCAGTTTATCCATGCTTTTTGTTTTCTGTTTCCTCATTGTCCCTATTATCTTGTTCTAAATAGTGGTTCATCAATAGTTTTATCTCTGCTGCGGTATTTGAGACTATCAAAACCAGTGCGTGTAATTGAGTTTTAAATGAGTTGAGTTGTTCAGTCAAGGATTCATTCTCTCTTCGATCTGAAGTTATAGAACGAACCACCTGAGAATATGAAATTTTTGCAGCCCTCAAATTCGGTCTTATCGGTCTTGCGACGTTTTCGTGATTCATTTTTTGTTTTTAGGATTTCATTTTTTCAATTAACGCTATTCTTTTTGGGCTTCCCTTATACGATGCAGGATGTACGTATTGCTGACACATTATACAGTACAATTGCTCTCTTAAGACTTGTTCTTTACTCTGGCTCATTTGACATTGACCCGGTGGATGAGGATCACAGCATTTTACGCATCGATATTGCATATCGCAGTTTGTTGCGGCGTGTCCCAGTCGTTGACAATTTTTGCATTGCAGTGGATCCCTCTTTTTAATTTTTTCGAACTCAACTTTTTGATACCTACTTAATATTTTTCAATTTAACTTATTTGACTTTGAGGGGGTAACTGAAAGACAAAAATTGGCAATTGCGTCTTATTTTTTACTGGTTTAGGCGTTGTGAATCTCGAGACTGTTATGAATTTGACCTCCTCATTTTCATAATTTTTCAATTCAGTCTGTGACGTGACATTTCCGGGGGGAAGGGCATGTCCGCACCTTCGCCCTCTCTTCCCTACAATTCCCTATAACCTCTCCTTCTAACTCGGAATTGGGCGCCAGTACATTTTACCGAAAATGTACAAACGAGGGCTTCTAACGCAACTCAACGAAACGTAACGCAAACTTACTAACTAAGCATGGAACTTATCACTAAACTGAAGGAGAGTGGTTAAGAAAGAGGACAGGATAGGGAAGGAAGAGCGGCATGTCCCACGCTGCTCAGGATGTGGGTTATGGTAGAGAGGGTCGGGTTCAAGTTTGGGGCCGTAACAAAACTCTAAAAATTACGTAATCACTGTCGGAAAATTTCATTGTATTTATTCCGCAAACATACATGACGAAACTAGCAAATCTTCGAAGAGGTTGACTGGAATTTTCCCCGAACATCAGAAATTATACCTCTTTTGGAGACAGGAATACTTATTACGCCTCCAATGGAGGCGAGAGATAATTCAATCAAAAGAGCTACTTAATACGTCCAAAAACGGACGAGGGTCACGAAAGATGGACTAAACTCGCAATACGGGTACTGACGAAACCCGTGAACCGATCGCTGAGCTATCCCTAAGCTCGTACGCACAACGGGTGTTCGAAAGCAGAGAACGATCTCCGAGAATCCTCACAGTCACGCACCCTAATATTAGAACCGAGAATTAGTTTCCGACATCTCCTAAAATCACGCGTAATTATCCCGAAACAGAGAAATGATCTCCGAGATTTCCGAAAACCACTTCGGATCACGTCGGAGCTAGAGGATTAACCTCCGAGGGTCTTCCTTCAATCACGCGTATCCAGACCGAAAGCGGAGATTTAATTACCGAATTTTAACTCAATTATCCGTAATCATATTCGTAACACAAAATTTATTTGCGAGGTGGTGTAAGAATCTTGTGTGATAAACAGGGATGGATCCCGACATCTTCCCAAAATCCCGTAAGCCTATAAACGAACAGGGGAAAGTATTTCCCGATTTATCGCCGTATTCCCATAATAGTATCCAAAAGCACGGAAAATCTTTCCGGATTTATCCCCGAATTATCCCCACAATCCCATAATGATAGAAAAAGAGCGAGGCGAATATCTCCCGAATGATCCCCAAATCCCATAATAATGCAATAAACCCAGGGATAATATCTGCAAATTATCCCCGAAATTCCATAATAGGATAGAAGCGCAAGGATAACCTCTTCCGATTTACCCCGAAATCCCGTAATGATATAAAAGAGCAGGGATAACCTTTTCCGATTTATCCCCGAAACCCCGTAATAATGTACAAGAAGCAGGGATAACCTTTTCCGATTTATCCCCGAAATCTCGTAATGATATAAAAGAGCAGGGCTAACCATTTCCGATTCATCCCTGAAATCCCATAAGATAACCGCACAGAGATAATATCGCCCGGATTATCCCGAAATCCTGTAATAACGGCACAAAGCGGTGATAATATCTTCGGATTTATCCCCGAGATCCCTTAATAATTACACAAAGCGGGGATAAGTTTTCACAATTTATCCCCGAGATTCCAGGATCATTAATCACCGCGGGGATAATACTTCTGATTCTCCCCGAAATACCCTGTAATGACATAACAACACAGGGATAATCTTTCCGAAATTATCCCCGAATCCCCATAACCATATAATAAAGCAGGGATAACTTTGCGAAATTATCCCCGGAATACTAATATAACAGGCCGGGATAATTTTCCCGAAATTATCCCCGAAACACTAATATAAGATGCAGGGATAACTTTTCCGAAATTATCCCTGAATTGATCGATAAAACGAAAAAAAACCAAGAAACGAAAAAAAATAAGTTCCGAACCATTCGTGAAATTCACGAAAAATCACGCGGCAAAATTACTGGATTTTAGTCCCAACAGGTGACCTCATCCAACAACAAATGGGGCACTCGGCATTGTCCCGAGGGTGACGTCATTGTCTAACAATGCCGTCTTGATGTCACCCGATTTTCCGAAGGCTGATACTTCGACCCAATTAGCATTCATTAATGATACGCGCGCGAAACAGGGCATTACCCCCCGAAATTACTGACTATTAATTTTGTTTTATTCTCGACACTCAATACAACTACGGGTTACAACAAAAACCAACGCGAGCAAATGAGACAATCGGCATTGTCTCATGAGGGTTTTCTATTGATCTTGTAAAACTCTCTTTTTTTCTTTTGTTTTCATATTACCCTAGGTAATACACGCGCGCGGAAACGGGAGGTAAATTCATAAACTTCACTGCCGAGGGTGAATATACATGGTCCCGTGACCACGAGGGGTAGATTGTTCACGTGGGTTAATACAGACACATTGGACTCACCAATCGTGTGCAGAGCGGAGATGTTGTCCGTGTAGCAGCCCGTGAACGAATGAATCGTCCACGCGGCTGATCACCGGACGCGCCGCATTGGTCCGGCAGGTGGCAGCTCCCTATTGACTGCCAGAGTTAATCAGGGAGCTGTACTTCCGCCGTTCAACTGGCGGTCGGATTTAAACGACGGGATTCCCGCGCGGATTCCGTCACAATTCAAAACTTCTCCTCCGCTATAATTACCACCGATTCCTTTTACGCGTAAAGTTTGAGTTGTATTTCCATGTAACGTGAATGCAAAATGATCAATCGTTTGCTCTGTCAGCGTCTTTATAATTGTTTTATGGATCTCCATGGTCCCGGGTTGGATTATGTCTTTGCCAGAACTATTGAGAGTTTTCACTTCAAAGTCTTTTATATTGAAGTCGTTACAAATTGTTTGGACTATTTCTCTCACCTTTCTACCTGACACGTTTATGGGGTGAATTTTATTTTTCTTGTTTCTAGGTGAACTTGTATTTGCTGGATTTGGGAGCATATTCTGTTGATTCCTTAATTCATCTCGGCTACTGTGCGCTCTTTTTACACCTGGTGTTCCCTCAATAAGTTTTCGTATGTTTTTTTCATATGATCATACTTTGTTTGGAGATCAATAAGTTTTATCTCCAATTGGTCCATCCTTTCCTCGTTTGAAATATCTGGGGATGAATTTTTGTTCGGCCTCTTGGACTTGATCTCGCTTTTGTTTGAAGTATTCAGACTGGAGTCTGATTAACTGTCATTGTTTCCGTGTAAGTACTCTTCCTCCCTTTTCCTCTTTCGATTCCGCCTGGTGAATTAGCTGCTCCAGGTGCTTCGTCTTCTTAGCTTTGTCGGAGAGCTTGTGGAGTTCTCTTGTGCTCAATATGCCTTTTTCTGCCATTTGGTTATCATTTATTTGTTGCTGGCTTGCGCCTGTGGCGGCATGTATTTTCCACATTGTACCTGTTTGAATTTGCCGATATCGATATTCCCGATTGTTGATATCGTCTCTGTTTAGTGTCGATATTAGGGGAATTTAATATCAACACTGTTTGCGACTATAAAGGGCATTGACTTCCCTTTCTCGCTCTCAGTCCGTTTACGGCACAATAGGTACTCACTTCCCCGAACCAAGCAAGTAAATACTGTTTCAATTTTAACGTTGGAATATGTGTATTCAGTTAATTTATCCCTGACTCACATAACCTCCACACGCCAATCACTATTTCGAAATTTTGACTTTTTATTCCACTTATTTCGCAAGTCGGATTAACTTCCTTAGTATAACAGTTTATAATAAATTGCTATTTTGTGACCTACGCACGGAGCTGTTATGATCCTTTAAGCGTAGAAACACGACTGTCACTATATGACCATCGTAGATCTTATATGACACTAATTGTCGTCATTTAATCTGGAGTCATTTACGGGGATGGGAAACAGGGAAACCGGTGCTGGAACTGGAATTTGGGAATGGGGGAGTTAGAGAGATAGAAATACACAAATTATACCTAAGTTACCTTGTTTTGCGTTGATATTTTTTGGTTTTAGAGTTGTTTACAGATAGTCGTTTATGAGTGATCAGATTTCTTTCTATAGCCAGGGTCAGTTCATATACAAATTTTTGGAATTGATTTTAACGTTGGAATGTGTGTGTTCAGTTAATTTATCCCTGACTCACATAACCTCCACAGTGGTGATCCCGACGTGGTTTTTTTCTTTCGTTTTTTTGTTGTTTGCGGAGTTTCTCATTGTCGTTGTTTTTTTGCTCCAAACATTTTTAAAACCGGGAGCTTTGGTGCCCGGTAAAGGAGAAACTGGAAACAAAAACGAGAGCAGTACCTTCCCAATTGAGGCACCATCTGGGGACCTGCTACGAAAACGTGGCGATTTGGGTATCTCTGGAAATTCAGCAATTTTGGAAACCCGTGAGCACGTGCGATATTTTTGGGAGTTGGCTGTGTAGACCCGGTGCTATTATATAACTGCCTCGTGGTTGCGTGTGACGTCAAGCCGTAATAGTCCGTATTTGGGATTTTCGAAAATGCGTGTTTATTTATTCATTTTTTATTATTATTTGTCGTTTTGCGCAGGTGCAAGTATGTGTGTGTGTAATTGCTTGAAATTTTTTTCTACGCTACGACATTTTTCTAAGCAAGCTTTAAATTGTTTAAAATTCCTAAACAATATAAAGCGAAGTTTTTTCCGTTATTCTCTGAATAATTGGAATAATTTTTGTATTTAAAGATCGCGACTTTATTTTTGGTGAAGTGTTTTTTGATGCTATAACTTGGTGCATTGCGGGGCACCTCCTCATGAATGGACGTTGGGTCGCACCAGGCTTCGAAGCATTTTAAACGCGGATAATAATTTTGATTGTAAAGTTTTTGCTGATTTATTATTTCTGTTACGAGAACAAACTACGATGTCAACCCCGAAAGTGCCCATTATTCAGTTAAGTGAGAGCGGTACGAGCGACGGCGGTTTGTCGCCGCAAGAAACACAGCAGCAACGAAACGAACTGCAGGGCCTATTCAGTGATAACGGCGGGCAAGATCTCCATGCAACTTTGGGTTGCATCCAAGCGCCTATCCCAGCGTTTTGGCCAGATTCTCCACAACTCAGGGCAGTAGGGGAGTTCGCGGCGGTCGATCACCCTGCTTCAATTTCGAGCCGTCTTCTTGTCACAGATCTTACCTCGCATATTCGATTTTTGGTCGATACTGGTTTAGATCTGTGTGTTTTTCCCAGAAGTCAGCTGCGCAGATAAGCCCAACGATGCGTTTATGTATTGTCAGCAGCCAATGGTTCCTCAATTCCTACTTTTGGACGCATCATTCTATCCTTGAATTTTGGATTGCGCAGAGAATTTACATGGCAGTTCGTCGTTGCCTCAGTTTCGTCTTCAATAATTGGAGCAGATTTTCTGTCGCACTTTAAGTTGTTACCGAACTTGGGCAAAAGACGATTGTTAGATTCCGGAACTGGTCTTCAGGCTGTGGCAGTCTTGCAGACTTGCAGGGATACTGTTTCTGTTAGACTATCGGCGGTGACACTCCGTACCACGAACTACTGTCAAAGTTCCCACAAATAACAAAACCTGAAGGGATTTTTGGTCGTACGAAACACATCACGGTCCATCATATTGTGACTACGCCAGGGCCCCCAGTTTCTTCCAAGATTCGTCGGCTTGTTTCTGACAAGCTTGTGATCGCCAAGGAGGAACTCAAAAACATGGCGAAGCTAGGTTTGTGCCGGCCTTCGCCTGGACCGTGGTCTGCTCCGCTGCATTTAGCGGCCAAGAAGAATGGTGAGTGGAGACCCTGTGGAGACTACAGAGCACTGAACGCGAGGACCTGGAGGATTTTTACGGCGAATCTGTGTGATAGACAGATATTTTCCACCATAGATCTGGTCAGGGCCTTCAGCGAAATTCCGGTAGCTCCAGATGACATTCCCAAAACAGCGATGGTAACTCCTTTTGGCCTTATTGAGTTCCCGTTCATGATGTTTGGATTGACAATGCTGCTCAGACTTTCCAACGGTTCATGGACGAGTTAGCCCGTGATCTGGATTTTGTGTTTCACTATATTGATGATCTGCTTGTTGCGTCCGTAGATGAACAGGAGCACAGGCGGCATCTTGAGTTACTGTTTGGAAGATTGGCGGATTACGGGTTAGTTATTAATGTCGCTAAGTCAACTTTTGGAAAGGCAGAGGTCAAATTTTTAGGCTTGTTGCGTCGTTTGAAATTTCGCCATTGCCAGAAAAAGTTGCTGCAATTCAGGAGTTTCCTAAGCCTTCGATGGTCAGGCAAGTCAGAAGATTTATTGGAATTCCCAATTCTTATCGCCAGGAGCTGCAAAAAGCCAGGCACCGTTGAATGATTGTCTGAGCGGTCCTAGAGTTCGTGGTACACACCCTGTAAACTGGACTCCAGAGTTGCATGCTGCTTTCATCGAGTGTCGAGAGTCGATTGCTCAAGAGGCACTATTAACTCACCCAGATGTTTCTGCACCGTGGGCAATTTTTACGGATGCATCAGAGTTCGCTGTGGGAGCAGTTCTCCACCAATTTGTCGATAGAGCGTGGAAACCGCTGGGATTTTTCAGCAGGAGGCTGGCCTGCAAGAAAAAGAAACTTTGTCCTTACGACGGAGAACTGGATACAATTTAGGAGGCTGTTCGACATTTTCGGCATGTTTTCGAGCGCAGAGCAATAACGATCTTTACTGATCATAAGCCCCTCGTGCATGCTTTCGAGCAAAATTTGGATCGAGCATCGCCGTGGCAATTCAGGCGGCTGGACTTTATCGGCCAGTTCACCAGGTGCTGCGACTTCGGACATTATTGAGGCTCAGAAAGCGGATCCAGAACTCGAGCGTCTGCTCGAGAACCCCGGCAGCCTTCATTTCAAACGCTTTTATGCGCAAGATCAATCGTCTCCGGCAATTTACGACGTGTCAACTGGTACGGTGCTTGTTCCTCAACAGTTACGTTTGAGAGTTTTTGAGTCGTTGCATAGTTTGTCGCATCCAGCAGGTCGAGCCTCTGGTAAGCTGATCTCCGAGCGTGTCATTTGGCCTGCAATTTCCAGAGACTGCAGGCTGTGGATAAAGGCGTGTTTGGCGTGTCAAAGGTCAAAGGTTTCTCGTCATGTTGCAACTGAAATGAGTTCTTTCCAACCTCCACAGGGTCGTTTCGACCATATTCATGTAGACTTGGTTGGACCTTTACCAGTGTCCACGGGTTTTGTGTATTCTCTTACAGTGGTTGATAGGTTCACAAGGCTACCAGAGACTTACCCTATCGAGGATATATCTGCTGATACAGTGGCTCGTGCGTTGTTCGCGGGATGGACTTGCCGTTATGGAGTCCCGTTGTGGATAACCACCGATAGCGGCCGTCAGTTTGAGTGCGTATGAGGGCGTATAATCCTGAGGCTAATGGCCTTGTTGAGCGTATGCACCGACCATTGAAAGCACCATCATGTGTCATGCCGCTACTTCTTGGACTGATGTTTTACCGGCGATCCTTCTGGGTTTTCGGAATGCTTGGAAGGAATATATTGGGTGCACCCCGTGTGAACTGCTATTTGGAGAACCTGTTCGGTTGCCGGGAGAGATCCTGCATCCCTCTTCGCGTCTGTCGGCTAGTCCACGAACAGTTGTTACTCAGCTGCGTGAGTTTTTCCGACACCTTACACCGAAACCCATGTCGCGGCATGGGCGTCGATCTATTTTCTGTTTTAGAGAACTCCGGGACTGTTCCCATGTCTTTGTAAGACGAGATGCTGTTCGGAAAGCCCTTGAGCCACCTTACGGCGGACCCTATCCTGTAATTCCTAGAAGGGGAAAGTATTTTGTCATCACTGTCAGGGGCCAGGAAATGTCGGTTTCCATTGACCGGCTGGAGCCCATTGACCATTTGGATAATGATGCTGTAGCCCGTTGTAACGAAATCTGGTCGTCAAGTTCGTTTTCCGGATTGACTAGGAGTCTAGCATTTAAGTGTTTGAGAATATCTTTGTACAGCGGGGATGTGAGTTTTATTTTTTCTTTTTGTATAGTTGGCATGTGAGTACTTATTTTTTTTTAGAAGAGGAAGTGAATGTGGCGCCATGTATTTTCCACATTTTACCCGTTTGAATTTGTCAATATCGATATTCCCGATTATTGATATCGATTCTGTTTAGTGTCGATATGAGGTGAATTTAATATCGACACTGTTTGCGTCTAAATTGACTTCCCTTTCTCGCTGTCAGTCCGTTCACGGCACAATAGGTACTCACTTCCCGGAACCAAGCATGTAAATACTGTTTTGATTTTAACGTTGGAATATGTGTGGTCAGTTAATTTATCCCTGACTCACATAACCTCCATACGCCAATCACTATTTCGGAATTTTGACTTTTTATTCCGTTTATTTTGCATGTCGTATTACCTTCCTTAGTATTAAAAAAAAAAAAAAAAAAAAAAAAGGACTTTACGCCATACGTCTTACATCGCACTTATCGTGCCATGTTCAACGCATGGTTGCACATCGTTCCTTACTAAATGTCAACCGACGTTTGGTGGACTCAAACGTTTCGCTTTTTGCTATGTTTCGCTATTTTTCATGTTCGGTTTTTTTACATTTTGAATTTATTTTATCTCGCCTTCTTGTGGGTGACGAGACTTGGAATAAGCGCCTTCATGAATGGCGCCGTGTTCACATCAGTGCGATGCGTACCGACCCCGCTCAGGAAGAGCGCCTATATGGACCTACATTTTAATGTGGAATCCGAACCACTTGTTTGTGGAATGAATCACTTTCTACTCCTCTACAATCTCTTCGACCATATCCATTTCTTGCTTCAATTCGAGTATAAGTTTTGCATACTTTTGAAAAGCATCGAAGGTCTCTCTTTCCCCGAGTGCCGACTCCTCAATTGTGCCTGAGCTCAATTCTTCAATGAGTTTTGTTCTCTCATTTTTGTATTTTTCACATACTTTGAGTACGTGCGTTCCCGTTTCTGCATCACCGCAAGAGCATAGATCAGTATCTACACATTTGAAGTAATGCAGTTTGTCTTTGAACTGGCCGTGTCCAGTCAGGAATTGAGTTGTCCAGCGATTCGGTAGGATCCAAATTTGCTCCAGCCGCCTTTCAATGTTTGGAAAATACTTGAATGTGGTTCTGCCCTTTTCGGAGCTTTCCCACATTCTCTGCCATTCCTTGTGTATTGCGTTATCTATTTTTCTGTATGTATTTTGTTCTTCTACTCAATTTGCAGCTTCGTTATTTTGTTTGCCCCTATATTGATATGTGCCTATGTCGAAGGTGTTGCCTTTTCTCAGGTGGTACTTTGCAGCTTTTCTCTGACACTCTAGAGCTATAGGTGCATTGCCTGTGATTGTACAGAGTGCCAGGTCCGATGTTGTTCTGTATGCTCCTGTGACTTTGAGGAGTGCCCATTATTGTGCAGAGTTCAGCTTTTTCCTGTCTGCTTGGATCATTCTATCCTGCAGCCTGCTGCTGCGGAGGTAACAATTGGCACGAATAGTCCCCTGTATATGGTCCTCATTGCTCCATACCCTATGCCCCAGTCCCTTCTTGCGACTCTACCTACATCTTCAAATAGTTTCCTGGTGCGAATGATAATATTCTCTACGTGTGTTTCTACATGTAGCCCTGTACCAAAGGTGACACCTAGGTAATTGTAGGTCTCCCTTCTTTTGATTCTAGTGTCCCTTATTTTTATGGTTTGGGGGCTTCTTATATGAAAGTTCCCTTTAGCCATAATCATCTCGGACTTGTGGGCAGCAAGTGTGAGTTTGTTGTTATCGCACCACTCGACTATTTGATTTATTATCATTTGACCTTTATTGCTGAGTTCGTTTCTGCTGTTTCCTTTGATCAATATGACTTGATCGTCTGCCTAAGCTATGGTATCATAGCCTTGTTCTGTGATCATTTTTAGGTTTGAGTCGAATATTAGGTTCCAGAGTCTGGGTCCAAGGATTGAACCTAATGACTGTTGGATTTTCGAATCCGATTTCAAAAGTGATGGCTCTATGGTCACTTGATGTCCAACCGTCATGCACTCTCCAGTTTTGGAGGTGTTTGTGCATTCGTTGGGACAGTATAGTAACATCCACATTTCCTTCGCCATTTTCATGACGGACGGTTGGGATGTCCCTTTTGTTGCCGACTATGAGGTACCATTGTGCAAGGAAGTCTCCCAGTTTTCGTCCTTTCTTATCCGTCTTCTCTGCTCCCCAGAGTGGGGAGTGAGAATTGGAATCTATTGCTATTATCGTGTCTTTGCCAGTTATTGAGTTCATTATTTTGTCGAGATGTTTGAGGAATTTTTAAGTCTTATTTCTGCTATGGCAAAATGCTGGGAGCATAAGTGTTCCAACTTTGTGACTGTGATATCTGGGTTTTGAATGACAATTGCTGTCATTGGAGGTGTTTTACCACGATGGAAAACGTTCTTCGTTCCCAAGCCAAAACCTGGAACCATCCCAATCTTAGCATATGATTCTTGCAGGAGGAGCATGTCGTAACCCTTTGCGATGGCAGTCTGCCGCAGCTCAGAGGTCATTCTTTGCGCCCTTCTGCAGTTGTGTTGCAATACTTTTAAGCCTGCTATGCCGTTTTCGTTTATGGGTTTATTGGCCATAATCTATCGTAGTGATTAGTCTTCTAGAGCGAGCTTGTACATAGGGCAGTTCTTGTCCTTTGTACTATGGTTGTGGGGCTTTTTGGTTTTGCAGCGCTTTACACATTTGTGTTCCTGCTTCTGCGTTTTCTTTGAATAACTATCGTGTAGATGTCGATGTTCTGCGTAGAGGGAGCAACAGCACTCTCTCTCGCAGTGTTTAGCCACATGACCAAAACCCTGGCATTTGTAGAATTGAGTTACAAGGATAAAGTCCTTAACTCTACAGGCGCTCCACTTGAGGTAGATGCGCTTTTTCTCAATAAGAATATTTCTCATTCTTGCCGATACTTCGACTACCCAGTTTGTACTTTTGTCCCTTTTACCTGTTTTGAATTTCAGTTTACACTCGCTCTCTAAATCTGGTTGATCCTTAGCAAGTTCCTTGTTTTGGCCAAACACACAGGTGTATATTTCTTGCTCTGATAACTCTTCTGGGACATCATACAAGATGATCTTTGGCAGTTTCTTTCTTGGTCTAACGACCACGAAAGTTTTCGCCAATTTTTCATTCTTCATGATCTTTGTATCCTCTTGGCTGGTCGGAGTTTCTAGAACCAGACCCCATCTAGTCGTTCTCAGTTTATCAATTCGGCTCTTTGTCGGGATCAAAGCTGCTCAGTAGTGACTTCTTGACCTCTCTCATGTCTTCAAATTTGCTCGTGTCTTTGGGCTTTATGAAGATAGTTTGGAGCACTTCTCTCCTTATGCCTGCGGCTTTGTTTGGTATGCCAGGAGCCGTCAGTCTCCTGGCTACACTTGCATATGATATGGTTCCTCTGTTTTCTTTTCCTTCACTTTTTTCTAGAGACTCTATTTTTCCTTCGAGTTTTGCACAGTGAGTTGTCAGAGTTGCTAACATTTCCATTAAAGCGTTCAGGCTGCGGTCGGCCTGTCTGCCCTGGTCAGAAGAGAGATCCATAGCAATCTTGATGATCCCCTTATGGGCATATGCCGCTTTGGGGATGCTTTGTGTTTCCATATCGTCTTCCTTGTGCCCGGTGATGCTTTCCTCTGAATCACTATCGCTTGTGTCAGGGAAATGTATTGCCGCTCTTTTTGGGATGATTTTATCATCGCTTCTCTTTCTTGCCCTCTTTAGCGACTGCTCTTCGGACGCCATGCGCTCGCTCGAAGTAGAAGCCCCTACGTTCACCTTCTGTTTTACTTGCTCCTTTTGAGGAGCTGTTGCCGCTTTTTCTATTATCTTCGAGGATGCGGTCTTCACCCCCTTAGTAGGTTTTATTGCCATATTTGATTTTACGAGTTTCGTTGTTTTAGTAACCATATAATTGTTCCATTCCATATTTTTTGTTCCATTCATCCTCATGCGCCCCCACTATGGCCCACTGTACACATGACACAGGGGCGGTACTAGGTGTACATCGTCAAGGAAAAAATTGCTTTTTTCCATTTATTGGACATAGACAACACTCCCTGCAAACCGCAGGGCGCTACTTCCTCCTCGTTCAGATCACCACTCGTAAAACGGGTCTGAGATTCTGGGAAAGAAGCATGCCGCCGTCACAGTTCATGAGCTAACCCAACCCTTTGGTCTTTGACATCAGGCTTTTACGTGTCATGCGTCATGCAAAATCCCCATGCCTTTCATTCCATTAGGCTTGAAGCCGATTAGTCAGAGCGAGGATACCCCCTGACCACCCGTCTACCTCAGGAAAGAGCCCAAAGCAGCATATTGGGTACACCTCCCACCACCGAATTTAGGTGCTCGGTGAGGATTCCCCTCAGCACACCAGGTTCACCTAACCAATGTTTACGGTAAGCCGCACACGGCAAACATGCGGGAGGATCAGAGTCCTCATTTTAAGTGCAACGAGTATCTTTTTAGTTTGGTATTTCTACTGTAAGCCTACCCACCACGGCAAGGATAGATACTCATAGGGCAGGACTTCCTTAGTATAACAGTTTATAATAAATTGCTATTTTGTGACCTACACATGGAGCTGTTATGATCCGCATCCTTTAAGCGTAGAAACACGACTGTCACTATACGACGGTGGTAGATCTTTTACGACACTAATTGTCGTTATTTGATCTGGAGTCATTTACGGGGATCGGAAACAGAGAAACAGGTGCTGGAAGTGGGATTTGGGAATGCGGGAGTTAGAGCGATAGAAATACTCAGATTACACCTAAGTTACCTTGTTTTGCGTTGATATTTTTTGGTTTTAGAGCTGATTACAGATAGTCGTGTATGAGTGGTCAGGTTTCTATAGCCAGGGTCAGTTCATATACAGATTTATGGATTCGTATACCTTTGCTATGTCTGACTTAGAAGCGCGGATATTTATCTTCCTCCGTTTTCACACTTTCAGTAAAGGGTCGTTATGAGAAACTAAAAACCGAGTCCACCCAAAAATGACTCCTTTTGTTGGGGCCGGAGGTTATATAGATGTAAGACTATAGTTTGGCCAATTTACTTCGCATCCCTTCTGCACGTGGAATTTTCCGATTTTTGTTGAAAAATATCGACATGATATGCTTTTACTACGACCCGAAACTAAATAGATCGTTTCGCTCTAGGAATTTTCGTTCCCCGCTGGATAAATATACTGGTTTAAGTCCCGAATTAGAGCAACCGTGGTTCTCGTTCAGTTGATGATTAGTGTCTGCCTTTGGGAAACCAAATAGGACTCGAATGTCCCCAGAAAGTCAGGAAGTTGGGGTGGGGTTTTCACTTTGCTGGTTACTATTGCCAAGCATTTTGACCTTCGTTCGACTTCAAATTTGCTCACTCTCGAATTCTCAAACCTCGTCAGTTAGTAACTGGAAGTACCATTTTTGTTGCGTCGCGAATTTTTGCTGGCCGAAAATGGCAGCGGAAGCGATTAAGCTAAATATTTCCTTCAAAACACATACTTAATTTTCAGTTAGTCGTTATTCGGAAGATTCAAAAAAGACTAATATTAAAAATTTGAAAGAAGAAAATGTGGATAGAACATTACCACTTGTAAATTGCAAATGGAAAGTTGTGGATTGACGAATACAAATTGTGAATTGAAAGTTGCCAATTGATAATTGAAAATTGAAAATTGTGGATTAACGAACACAAAATGCGAATTGAGGATCACCAATTAACAATTGGAAATTGTGGATTGACAATTGAAAATTGCGCATTGAAAAATGAAGACTGAAAATTACGACTTGAACATTGCTAATTAAAACTTGTGGCTGCTAATTAAAACTAATTAAAAAAGTGAAAAATTGCGGATTGTTCATTGAGGATTGAAAATTAAGACTTGCAAATTGACCATTGACAGGTAAAAATTGTGGATTGAAAATTGAGGATTGAAAATTAAGAATAGAAAATTGACACTTGACCATTGACAAGTAAAAATTCCACAAATTTGTCGATTATCAATTTTCAATCGGCAATTTTCATTTGTCCATTTTCAATCCTCCGTTTTCACTCCTCAATTTTCAATCCGCATTTTTCAATTGGCACTTTTCACTTGTCAAGTTTTATTTTCGTAATTTTCCACCCTTAATTTTTGATCTTCATTCTCAATCCGGAATTTTGAAG
Source organism: Asobara japonica (assembly GCA_026005395.1). Taxonomy (NCBI): domain Eukaryota; kingdom Metazoa; phylum Arthropoda; class Insecta; order Hymenoptera; family Braconidae; genus Asobara; species Asobara japonica. The sequence continues at coordinate 1,580,779 of BQMI01000407.1, read as the reverse complement.
TATCTATCCACAATCGCCAAACTGCAATTCTCAATCTGCATTTTTTATTTGTCACTTTTGCGTTACTAATTTTCAAGCGGCAATTCTCAATCCGCAATTTGCAATCCTCAGTTTTCAATACTCAATTTCCAATCCGCCATTCTCAGTTGTCAAGTTTTAATTGGCAATTTTCATTAAATACATTCAGTCCTTTTACGGACTTCTTCCAGGGCTTCCGTTCGCTTTACATTTTACTTACATAATATATTCTTAACCTAAACTTAACCTCTACTTTACAAATTACACCTCTTATCAGCCTGTCTGTATATCACTCGAGCCAGAACCAGAACGAGGGGGCCCTTCGTTTCCGTGCTTCTCGTGGTCCTTCATCACATCATCCCCTACGAATCCCACCCGCACGCACCTCTAACCCCTCCAACCCTCGCCTCCTGCCTCAAATTTTCCAGCCTCCTAATCCACCCAATTCCTCTTCCACCCTCATCCAAAATCTCACCCACTCTGTCCACATTTGATTCCAACCTTCCATATCCATCCGCGTTTCACACATCATCATCACAACCCATGCATTTACATACCTCCAAAAACTCTCGTCCTCATTACCAATCCCTGCGACATTCCAAAACAATACCTTGCAGTTCCAGTTCCCCTCCACTGCAACTCTCCTGTCTCTTTCCTCATCTCCCAAACCCTGCCTCACCGCCCCTCCGTCCTACCTCTCTTTCTCTCCCCTCCGCCCCTACCTCTACCGAGTCCTTCCTCTCTTCCCCATCCACACTTACTATTCTCCCTCCTTTATCCCCTTCCATACCCACTTGCTGTTCTTCATTAACTAAACACCCTTTCTTTTCGCGCCACGTCCACACTTCCTCATCAACCCATACTCTCTCACCTTTATAACTGACCACTTTTCCTTTAGCTCTCCCTTCCCTCTCGTTGCTTTCTATTGCCCGCTTGATTCTCCTCTACCTCCACGTCAGGTTGTTTTTAATCCTTTACTTTCCCCCTTCAATTTTTCCTTGTTGACCATCAATCGCTCCCTCCACCCCTAACGAACTCAACAACCCCTGCACCTCCTTTCTCCCATTCATACTCACCACGTTCATTCCCTTTATTATCACGTTCCTCTTTCTCTTATCTCTCTCTGCCTTCTCCTGTTTATCTTCCAACGCCCACACTCTCTTTCTCCATTCCATATCACCCTGACTTTGGAAGTCCCCTTCATCTCCTCCAGGCTTCTCATCCATACGCACAACCAATCTCACTATCGTCTCTTTAATCTCTTTTATTTCTTCTTGCCTCTCTTCTTCCTTCATCCTGCCATTCTCATCCATCTCTCCTATCTTCACCCACATCCTCTTATCCTCCTCCTTCCATTATTTTCCCCATTCACTCAACTTCTCTTTCATTTCTCTTACCTCACCTCTTATTTCCCCTTCTTGCTATTGCACCTCACTCAAACGCCATACCATCTCCTTTTTCAGCGAGATGATCAACCATGCCAAATCTTCTATACCTATTTTATCTTTTTCCTTTTCTATCTCCTTCTTCGTCATAGCCTCGTTTTTACTGCTCTCAAACCGTCCTCTCACTTCTCCCTCCCCCTCCTCCTCTCCCCCTTCTATCGACACCCTTTCTCGTTTCTTTTTCTCATCCACTCCAGACTCTCCATCGCTTCCTGATCCACCTGCTCTCCATGCTGTAAGATTTGGCATCGACGACCACCTCGCCGCGTCCAATTTCAACCTTTCTATATTGGTTTTTCTCCCTCTCCTAGTCACACACTCCTTCTCCCCCCTGACTCTCCCGAACTTTCATCCGTCCCATCCGCCATCCCCACTCTCCTATCCCATCTCACTTACTCCTAATCACTCAACCCTATCCTACCCAACCTGCCTTGAACCTTATCCTCTCCCTTTTTCTCACCTACTTCCGATGTCGCCTCTTATTCCACACGCATACACCCCACACGCACCCACTCCCTTACACCCACACCCTCCCATACCTCACTTACACATCACACTCCTTCTGATCTTCCTAACCTCACTGTTCTCGCACCACCTATTTCACTCTTCACACTTTCTTCATACACTTTTCTATCCTACCTTTACTATCGCTCTCCTCAGAAATCCCACCCACTCCCTTCCCTTCCGGCCCTACACGTCTTCCCTGATTTTGTCTGCATGAAAAATCCAAAAAATCGCCCCACACTTTTCATACCGGAAACGGAAGCCCAATCCTCAATTTTCGATTCCCAATTTTTGTTCCGAATTGCCACTGCCAAGGTGGCAGCACCTCGCGGGTAAAAAATGTGAAAAGGGGCGCCGAGCCCTTCAGCCGGCACTGATGAGCCAATGGGAGTGCGCTCACTACCAAGGGCCCATCAGCTACCGATGCCGGCCCTCTGCTTCTTCATCGAGCAAGTTATCGACGCTTGCAACAATGTATCCCGCGCGGTCAATCGGCCATTATTGTGCTACCACGAGTTGAGATCACACGGGCACTGTTCATGGGTCACATAGAGAACCAACCAGTTAGTTTTTGAGTCAATTTATCACCAGTTTTTTGTGAAAAATTCATCACTGAGTGCTAATCATCAGGAACGATCACTAAAATCGTCTTGATTAGTGTGAAGAAGCGAAAGGCAAGAAAGACATAACCTGGAATCATCTATTGAGTTGCTCACCACGAGCAGGTACTTCATCCACTTCATTTGATAATTAGTGATAAGCATTGTTATTAATATTCATATGTTTCAATCCAGGTAATTAATTTAAGGATTTTATAATAAACGATAGTGAAAATTAACTGTAAGTGATCATAATCATTTGCCCAAAATGTCACCACCAATTTCAGCTCACCAATCCGTCTCCAATTTTTGCACTAATCAAAACTACAGTCCACTTTATCATACAGGTATTTAAAGGTAAGAAGTTGTGGAGAAATTCCACTTCATTCCCAAAACAATTTTCAATCCGCAATTTTCAATACTCAATTTTCAGTCCTCAATTTTCAATCCTTAATTTTCAATCCTGAATTTTCCGTGCGTCATTTTCACTTGTCAAGTTTTGATTGGTAATTCCCAACCCTTAGTTTTCAATCTTCAAACTGCCAGTTTCAATTGGCAATTTTCAGTGGTCAATCCGCAATTTTTAATTGTCAATGCGCAAATTTCAGTCGTCAATCCACAATTTTCAATTGTCAATCCGCAATTTTCTTTGTCAATGGTAAAATTCTCCGATTTTCATCTCTCAATTCTCAAGATTCAATTGGCAATTTTCAACTCTCAACTTTCAAGCTTCAATTTTCGATTGACAATTTTTACTTGTCAAGTTTCAATTGGCAATTTTTAATTAGTCATTTTGAATTGGCAATCTTCAAATGGCCATTTATGATTGGTAATGTTCAAATGTGAATTATCAAGGGCAAGTCGTCTACGACTGGAAAACTCATGCGACATAGCCCTCAAGGTAGTTCTGTCACCATCTCCCAGAATCCCGTACAACCGGTTCGGCGAGAGACTTTTATGCCCCTGACCACATTCCTTATTATTGCTTCAAAAAGTCCATAATTAGATGTTTCAGGCACCGAAAAATGTTAATAATTCTTATTAATTATTATTCATATTTTTCCGCTCAGGTGACTATATTTTGTTGTTTTTTTATAAAGAAAAAAAATCAGCGCCCATTGGCCGTAATAAAAGTAATTAAACTTCTAAAACGGGAACATCTAATAAAAAAAAAAGTGAGGCGTCATAGGATACCCGGTAGATGTGAAACATGGAAACACTAATTTTGATCTGAATTGATTCAAAATCTTTGACGATTTCTCGAGAATTATTGGAAACTTTCAAATACTCAGTTCTTTTAAATGGTTAAAAAGTGTTTCCAGAATTTCACAGAACTTTCTCAAATTTTCAAAAAATTGGAAAATTGTTCAAAAGTTGTTCCAAACTTTTTCTAAATTTTTCCACAGTTTTTTTTAAATTATTAGAATTTTTTTCTAATTTTGTTCTAACTTTTCCAATCTTTTTGTAAATCTTTCCAATCTTTTTCAAATTTTTAGAAAAGTGCTCGAAATTTCTTCAAACTTGTAGCAACATTTTTAACTTCCCGATAGGGAAAGTTATTGTAATGACGCGAAAAATGTAACGTGTCAGATCGATGAAATTTTGACTTTTCTCGGCGTTTGGCATCGTCCTGACACGTTTTCAATGAAATGGCTGTGTGTGTGTGTGTGTGTGTGTGCGTATGTATGTACGTATGTGAGCATTTTTTTGTGACACGGTTTCTCCTGAACGAGTGGACCGATTGGAATTTTTTTTTTCAAAAATTACATCTAGCCGTTGCGGAGAGCGGAAAGGAGTGTCAAGTCTAAAACACAATTCCTTCAATTGCTATGAACAATTTCGATTGTTTAAAACGTTGGATTACAAAAACTGTGGGCGATAGAGGAAAAAGTTCCCAACGAATGTTATTCTTCACATGAAGATACATATTTTATGGTTAATGACTTTTTTCCCTAATTGCGCTAATTTCCGAGATATCGCTTATTTAACAATTTTCATTGTCTATGAAGCTGTATTTCGAGAACAATGACGAATACGAGAAAAAGTATCAAACAAAAGTTGTTCCGCACGTAAAACTCCATATTTCATGTTTTAAGACTTTTTTTGCTAGGCATCATATTTTACGAGATATCTATAAAAAATCATAATAATAGATTAATAGTCGAATTTACGTTTCTGATATACAACTTGGCGTTGTATCTTCATACGTGTGTTATGTACCCGAGCGGTTGATGGGTTCTTGGATTAATCTCACACGTTAAACCAAGGATAAACTTTATAAAAATCTAACTTCAACAATAATTCAATAAACTAAAGTTCTGATTGAGACGGAAAGTATCAGGAGAACATAACTTGTCAAGAATTGTTGAATTAAAAGGCATCGATGTATTCCAGAGCTGAGTATTTAAACTCCTTAGCTCTGATTCTAACAGGCCGTACACAGTGTAGCGGTGTATGGTTACAATGTCGAGCAAGCCTCAGAATGCTGACGCTGCAACCTTGTAATCCACTGTATGTTATGGATGATTACGTTTCTCATAACATTTTATTTCCAAATGTGTGTTTGGATATTATGGGCCATTTTCTTGTTATCATAATATCTGAATTACATTGGGAAATAATGTTAGCCTTTTTTAGGATGTAACAACAATTCCCGCTAGGGAAGAATATCACTATCTCCAGTAATGTTCTCTTCTGGCCTTATTCATCGAACGACACAAGTTTTAATTACAAAATTTCACAAATTATAATCAATACAACTGATGATGGCGGTACTCCGGAATCAAGACCCTCTCTCAGACGCTGGCCACGGTTTGCGACACCAGCAATAAAGGGACAATCCCAGGATCACCGCAAGGACTATCATCACAAGGGTGAAGATCGATGAAGAGTGCAGCATAAATTCTCGATAATCGAAATGTTTATGATTATCCAGCAGGTTCTCTTCCGCAGCTTTCAATTCTACATGGAGTTTGTTTAACTCTTCCATGTTCCCTACGAGATTGGTCAGTTGAACTTCATCTGGTTTGACAGTCTGTTGTTTCAATTGTATAACCATGTCCTCATCCAATGTCAAGTTCGACATTGGATGTACGTGAGTATCGGACTGTATCATATGAGTTTTCCGGCCTTTGATTGTGAAATCCGAAGCTACTACTTCACAAAAATCTTCAGCTGGCAGAATCCCTGATCCTTGAAGCGTCTCTCGATTTTCCCGATTTCTACAGTTGACCACTAATCCCTCAGGCTCTGGAGCTATGAAGAACCATGCGTTTTCCTTTCTCATCTTTATAAGGAGCAGTCCTTGCAGCCGCACGTGCTTTATCTTGCACATATTTGGAGTTTTCTCTGAATTCATGTACATGTGTACTTTGCAAGGGCTCGTACTTTTGACGTTCTAAATAGGGAAATAATCGGTACACAGGTACTGTCCGCGTAACCACTTTCATTGACCTAGTTGTTCCTCAGTCATTGGCACGTACTGCTGGGTGGCTCCATGAATGGCCATTAATTTATTCGTTCTCTCCAAATATGAATGATACTCGGTCGTTGTCCACGCAGGAATCTCATGTGTCAGCATAATATCGAATGCTTGAAAGTTGACCAGTGGTAATTCTACCATAGTGACCACTTTTAATCCCATAAAATGCACACCGATGGTGGATACCTCCTGCAGGGGATACATTCCGCTCATGTCCAGCTCGAAAGGGAAGCTAAAACGCATTTGGTAAATTAGCTGATTTCAAGAGGGTGACTAACCCCGTCTCCGTAAATGTTCTGGTATCGAACAATGACGGTCTAGTCAGTAAATTAGTTAGTAAATTTTTTATCCGCGCAGCATCTTGGATGACCCCTCTGTATAGCATTTCTATTATCATGAGATGTTCATCCTTGCTGATCATTTCACTCAATCTTGTCAATCATTTCCCCAAGAAGGATGGTGCCATTTCGGAGCACTAAATCCTGTCTTCTGGTGGACTCCATCAAGATCTCTGCATTCTTCTGAATCGCCTTTTCAGTATTTTCAAACTGCATAAGGGTAGAGTTAAGGATTTTCAAACTGCATAAGGGTAGAGTTAAGGATTTTCAACTGCTTCCATGAACTATCAAAAGTTCCTTCTGCACCGGTTTCCAGTCGTGAAAGTCTCTCATTGATAATTCGCACATCTTCGGCATCCATGATGCCAATTAATGACTTGGCAATTGTCCCTAAGCCATTTACAAGACCACGGCGGACTTTAGAAGGTCTGCTATTTTTCAATAACCCAGAAATAGTCTGCGTGATTTCTGCAAAGTCCTCTATCCATTGGTTCACAGTCAACAGGAAATTCTGCCCGTTATTCTTAGCCTTGACACAAAGTTGCTTAGTTTGCTGAAGACGATTATGAATCTGATCAGCTCTCAGCATCCAAGGATCTACATCTATCACACCAGCTATGGTCCATATCTGATTGCTCAGATGCATTTTTCCAATTGCTTCAAAGTGCATGCCAGGAGTGTGAACGAACTCTTCGATCACGTGTCTCTTCCCTCGCACCTTGTCGATCATGTTTCCCAACAAGATAAAAATTAAAATTGAAAATGCAACGTGTCTCAATTTTGCACTTCTTGGCTTTTTTGAGACTTCTTGGTTCCCCAGTGGTTGTCCAAAATTGTGACGCTGTTCAATTGGCGGACATGTTGGCGTAGTTGGAGTCTTCAAAAGACATTTTGCCTCTACTTGTTTGTACACTTCCTCTGCTTTCATAGCCTCCGTCTCCGTTGTGTACCCCACAATTCGATTTTCTATTATGTTTTGCCTATTTTCTGGACATCATAGCATACCAAGTACCGCTATTAACTGCGGCTAATTGGTGTTAGCTCCAGATGACAATTTCACAATTGGCGGAAGGACCAATGTAAGGATATGAACATTCTGTGGGACTTCCCAGTCGGTGTGGAAGTATGGGCCTTTTTGTATATGGACCTCTAAATATTTTTTTACGATAATGAACGAATTTAAAGGTTATCCGTATGTTTTCCTTTGATAATATATTATCCTTGCGATAAAGCAATTCCAGGATCTCTTGATTATTTCTCCGAGGCTGGGATCCATATAGTCATGCTTCTATAAATGGTCGAAGTCTGTTTATATGGACTTTTTGTGTTTTTTGTTTGTTTCCATACCTAATGGTGTAGTTGACATCAGAGTTCTTATGCATAACCTCATAAGGGCCTATCCAGGGGTGTATCAGTTTTTTGGAACGTCCTCGACGCAGAACGTCATTTCTAAGAAGAACCTTGTCTCCGACATCATACTCCATCGGCTCTGCATACTTCTCATATTGATTTTTTTACCTCTGCCTCTCTCTGTCCAGAGCCCCCTTCGCTTCCTGATGAGCTGCACGTAACCTCTCTCGGAGCTCCTGTGCAAAGTCATCATAGGAATAGGTGACTCGTGGTGCCTGTTTGAGCGCTGTGGGGAACTCAGCACATCTGCCAAAGAGCAACTCAAATGGTGTCTTTTTGGTCGCTGAATAGGATGTTGTGTTATATGCAAATGTTGCATAGAATAACCATGTATCCCAATCAGTTTGACAGTTCTTCCCGGATGAAACCTCTTAGAAATTCTGCCAACGTTCGGTGTGACCTCTCCACAATCCCATTTGTCTGTGGATGATACGCTGTTGTCTGAATCGTTTTAATTTTTAACAGCTTACAGACATTTTTGAAAATGTCACTAATAAAATTCCTCCCTTGGTCAGTAAGGAGTCTCTGCGGTGTTCCAAACTCGAATACAATTTCTTCTGCGAATGCGCGTCCTACTGTATTGGCCTTTTGATCCGGAATAGGTAGGGCTCTGCTGAATTTAGTGAGTGCATCTTGGAAAGTCAAAATGTAATTTTTGCCTGCTTCTGTGACAACTAAAGGCCCAACTATATCCATAGAACACTGCTCAAAAGCGGTGTCAGGACTTCCTTCAATTACCATTGGTACCTTGGTCATTTGACCCAATTTGTTCAGTTGGCACTCTTTACAGCATTTAACGTAGTTCTCAATATCTGCCTTCATCCCCTTCCAGGAGTATGTTAATTTTAGTTTTGCGTACATCCGTTGCACTCCTGGATGACCTGCAAGCGGTGTACCATGATACTCGGGTAGTATCGTAGGAATGTCTTCCTCGGCTGGTCCAATGACCGGGTCTTCCGTCTCTGTCTTCGCATGCGCTGGACTTACAATATTTATGCGACTCAAGGCATCAACATTTGTATTTAGTTTTCCAGCCTTGTGTACTACTTCGTATTCATACTCCGCTAATAAAATTCTCCAATGAATGAGACGGGATCCTTGATCCTTTACGTTGAAGATCCATTTTAAAGGTCTGTGATCTGTGACTACAATGAACTTCCGTCAATATAAGTAAGGTCTAAAATGTTTGACACCCCATACTATAGCCAAAAGCTCCTTTTCTATAGTGCTGTAATTCTGCCCAGCTTTGTTCTGAGTCCTGCTGACGTAGGCTATTGGCAAATCTTTGCGTATTTCTCCTTGAGAAGGGACGGCTCTTATCGCCTTGTTGGAAGCATCTATGGTCAATAAGAAGGTTTGCTCGAAATTTGGATACTGCAGTACTGGCGCTGTAATCAGGCATTCTTTGAGATTATCAAAAGCTGCTAGCTCCCTCTCTCCTCAGGTCCAGGTGAATTCCTTCGGTAGCAGTTCTGTTAGTGGCCTGGCAATTTCCGAGAAATCCTTGATAAATTTCCGGTAATAGCCTGCTAGGCCCAAAAAGGACATGATCTCCTTGTCATTCTGTGGAGCTGGGAAATTAGAAACTGCCTCTATTTTGCTGGGATCAGTTTTGATGCCATCGTTGGTAATCACGTGACCCAGATATACCACTTCCTTCCTCAAAAAGTTACACTTATCTAGTTGTAACTTCAAATTAGCCTCGGTTTGACGCTCTAAAACTTCTGTCAACCTCTTATTGTGTTCTTCCAGGCTTCGTCCAAAAATTACGATGTCAACTAGATAAACGAGGCATCAAATTGAACCCCGGTCAACACGGAATTGATCAGCCTCTGAAATGTAGCTGGTCCTCCTTGCAACCCGAACGGCAGACGATTGAACTCGTGATGCCCATACGGCGTGAAAATGCAGTCTTACATTTGTCCTCCTCTTTTACAGGAATCTGATGAAATCCGGAAACCAAGTCCAAGATATCAGAAATATTTGGCAACGGAAATGAATCCCCAAGCGTGACGTCATTTAGGTGCCTGAAATCAACAACCACACGGAACTTAACCTTCTTAGATGCATCCAATTTCTTCGGAACAACCAGCAAAGGCGCAGTCCATTGGCTTTTAGTAGGGCACACAACCCCATTTTACAGCATCTCCCGCACCTGGCGATCAACTTCTCCCATTCTGCCCGACGTCAGAAAAGCCGAGTCGTAATTGTTTTGAGTCGGTACCGTGCGGACGCATGTCTACCGCTCTCTACGATACATAAATTCCAACGTACGGCGATTATAATTCAGTGAATTTTTAAAGTCTTGGGAAAGTTCTTGCACCAAAGTGTCGAACATAAAATCTCTGAAACTTCCTTTGGCTCCAAAAAGGAAAGCCAAGATGAGCCCTCCTTTGGAAGACCCGAAAAAAAACAAGAAAACCGTTATCAAACCGTCAATCAGCGCGAGCTCTGACCCCGCTCGCCTCAACAATCCTCCGAACACTCCTGACGGGTCTCAAGAGGCTCAAAAACAAACCGCAGTCCCTTCAATAGTCATCGAAAATGACAAACTGGAAACCAAAAAATAAACCGATTTCCTGCAAGTAAACGCCTCCGATAAAAACTTCAGGATGAAGTTGAATGGACACACCACGATCGTCCATCTGCAAACGACGGAGGATTACAATAAAATTGCAAGTATCCTGACAAGGCAAAATTACAATTTTACACCTTCGGTCTGAAAAGTGAGCGACCGAAGAAATTTATCACAAAAGTTCTTCCCGCCAGTTTTAGTGAGTACGAAATTGAAGCTGAAATATCTCAACACGGCAAGGTATTATCAGTCCGGCAGTTTGTGAAAACAAACAATGATGGAGACAGCAAGGAAAATAGGCCACTACCGGTGTTAGCAATAACGGTGTTAGCAATAATAAGATAGAAAAATACATTAAAACCCAGCAACGAGCACAGTGCTTCGGTGCCAAAAATTTGGACACGCCAGTCAGCACTGCAACTTAAACCCCAGATGCGTGAAATGTGCAAGCAATCACAACATTAAAGCCTGCACCAGCAACTCTGTTAAGTGTGCAAACTGTGGTCTATCTCACACCGCAAGCTCTAGAGAATGTGCCGCGTGAACCAAATTTGTGGAGGCACAAAAAAAAGAGTCCAACCACCAGCACCACCAAGGAGAGCAAAGATGGAATTGCCCTCTACACCTCATTCGGCCATGATCCAGAATCTGGAAAGGAACATCCAGTTCCTCCAGTCTCCTGCAGTCCCTGAGCCAACTCCGACTACTATCGCCAACCTGTCTAGGCCCAGTTATGCTTCGTTGTTTCCAACGGTGGAAACCTCGAGAAGGAATTTTACATATTTAAGTTGCACTAAAACCTATATTAATGCATCGAAGCAAGTTCTTGACGAGCTAAGACCCCTCAAAATTTCCAAAATCCTCTTAGAGCTTAAAGACATGGTCTCTAAACTCCAGACAGCTGTTACACCAATTGATAGGATCACAATCATCGCATCCTAAGCTCACCTGTTCTCATCCTCCTCAGAAACATCGACGATTCCCCCGCAAACATAACCAACATATTAGCAAATTAATATTTTTGCGCTCAAGCCCAATCTAGACCAGTTATTACATATTGTCCATAGCAATAACATAAAATTTTGTCTGATTTCAGAGACTAAGCTAAACAGCAAACGCAGAAAATAAACTTTCCAGACTCCTCGCTGATTAGGAAAGACAGAACGGCAAAGCAGGTGGTGGTGTTGCGGTGGCGATCCACAAGACCATAAGGTATAAATCTGTTCCCCGCGCCCTCCTGTCGCTCACCGAATACGTGGGAGTAGAGGTCCAAGTAGACAATAAAAAAACGAGAACCTACTGGTTATACAATCCACCAGATGTCTCACTAGATACTAACCCATTGAGGCACTTACTTTCTGATAGTACTCCAACAATAATTGTTGGAGACTTCAATGCGAAAGACACTGTTTGGACCTCTGCTAGGCCCAACGAATCCGGTAACATTCTCACGAATTTTTTGACAGCCAAAAATAGCTATCGGCTCTTTCCAGACGTTCCAACACATTACCCCCACAATTCTAACACTCCTAGTAGTATTGACCTTTTATTAACCAACAACACCGCTATCAGTAATAATTTCACCACTCTCTCTGAATGCCCATCCGATCACTTACCACTGTTTTTCTCCCTATTTGGCAAACCAACCTCACCAGAGCCATAAAAAATTTTAGGCTACACGAAAACCAACTGGAAAAATTCCAAGGACATCTTAAATGACGAGATTTCTACACCAAACCTGACTCGTAACAACACTGAAGCAATAGATAAACACATAACAAATTTCACCCAAATTATTCAAACAGCCCTGGATTCATCCACTCCCACCCGCTCATCCAAATCCACCCATACCCCTCTCCCACCCAAATAGCCACCTTAATAAAACTCAAAAATAATATTAGGTCAACATGGCAAAGAATGCGAAATCGCTACCTTAAATCCGAACTCAATCAGCTGATCAAAAAATCGAACTTAAATTAACCGAATGGAAACAATCGTCTTGGGACAACAAACTTAGAAACATAAACTTAAAAGATCACTCTATTTGGCGCGTAGCAAATATTTTAATAACACCCGGAAAAGTAAAATCCCCACACTAAAGTCAAATAACACTCTAAACACAGAAGACCATGAAAAGGCTAATACACTTTGTAAACATTACGCAAATATCCACGAACTCGACAGTTTAAATGTACCTAAATATTTGTGTAAAATTTTACTATCATATCTTTCACACAGATATATTCGAGTTCGAGTCGAAACCTCGCTGTCGGATAAAATTGAAATAGTCGCGGGGTCCCCACAAGGGTCTATCCTCTCCCCCGTACTATTTAACCTGTACATTGCTTCTGTTTTCAGCAGAATTCCTAGAAATGTATCTATCGCTGACTATGCTGATGACATCGCCTCAGTACTCAGCTACCAAATCGATAAACAAAGCTGTTAGAAGAGTCGAAAACGCAGCTGCTCTTACAATCAGTGAGCTCATGAAATGGAAAATTCAAGTAAATACTGCCAAAACAGAAGCAATCATAGTTACTAGCTCCAAGGCCGATCGCACCTTGTTTATTCGTAGCGATAGAATCACCCCTGTGAACTCTGTTAAATACTTAGGTTTACATATTGATTCCAAACTCCTGTGGAAAAAACACAGAGACGAAATTAAGCGGAAAACGAAAATTATTCTAGTAAGATTATATGATCTGCTAAAATCTCCTGCGCGTAGCCAATCCCTAAAACACACTTATACAAAGGGTTAATCAGACCTATTATCATTTATGGTTGTCCCGCCTGGCACAATGCAGCAAAAATCCACTTGAATCATCTTCAAGTTATCCAAAATAAATTTTTGCGAATAATAGGCAATTTTAACAGAAGAACCACGATATTGGAAATACACGTTACGCTGGGCATGGCAACCATAGGTGAAGTTATCGATAGAATAAATGAGATATTTAAATTTAAACTACAATCCCATCCTAATCCCCAGCTCCAAAACATCAATATTGACAAGAAATCAATTTGGTCCCGCTGACCACCTGTTTGTCCGACCTTCCCGTATAACCCGCTTTCCGCCTCCCCTCATGCACCCGGCACTTATAAGGTTTTTTAGAAGTAATTTTTCCTTATATCGAGTCATCCTGTAGCAATTCACCAAATATGTGGAATAATGAAAAATTAGGTTACTCTTGGATCAAATTAGATATAAAGCCAATGGCTGGTCATCTCGAGCGTAGCATTTAAGATGTATACTGTATATAGTATGCATATATGACAAATGTTAATAAACAATTTTCAAGTCAGAATAGCCGGAGTATTTGTTTTGAGTCGGTGTCGTGCGGACGCATGTCTACCGCTCCCTACGAATTACAAATTTCAAACGTACCGTGCTTCTAGTACATTGAAATTTTAAATCGAGTAAAAGTTTGGGCACAAAAGTGTCAAATCTAAAAAACCTCAAAATTCCCTTGGCTCCCAAAAGGAAAGCCAAAACGAGTCCTCCGATGGAAGACCCAAAAAAAAAACAAAAAAAAACCGTTATGAAACGGTCAAACAGCGCGAGCTCTGCACCAGCATGCCCCAACAATCCTCCGAACTCTTCTGATGGGCCTCAAGACGCTCAAAAAAAACCTCAGTGCCTCGAATCATCGTTGAAAACGACAAATTGGAGACCAAAAAGTTAATAAATTTCCTGCAAGTCAATGCCTCGGATAAAAACTTCAGGATGAACTTTAATGGAAGTACCACGATCGTCCACCTACAAACGACCGAGGATTACAACAAAATCGCAAGTATCCTGAAAAGGCAAAACCTTAATTTTTTCACCTACGGCCTTAAAAGTGAAAGACCGAAGAAATTTATTTTGAAAGGGCTTCCCAGCAGTTTCTCGGAAGCCGAAATTCAAGCCGAATTATCAAATCACGGCATTAACGTACTTTCCGTTCGCCAGTTCGTGAAAGTAAATAAAGACGGAAATATTAAAGAAAACAGGCCTCTCCCGATCTTCGCAATCACGGTTGGCCCTGAAGTAACCTTGAGCAGCTTTGCTGCTATTAAAACTATTTTCTATCACACATACAAAATAGAAAAATTTGTGAAATCCGAGCAACCGACCCAGTGTTTCAGGTGCTAACGGTTCGGCCATGCAAGCCAACACTGCAACTTGAACCCCAGATGTGTAAAGTGTGCGTCAAACCATGACGTCAAAGCCTGCACTTCGAAAACTCTCAAGTGCGTGAACTGCGGACTAGCCCACACGGCCAGTTATAGAGAGTGTTCCATGCGCCTAAAATTCATGGAACTCAGAAAAAACGAGCACAGTCGGCCAGGCCCAGCATAGCGCCATTGGAATTGCCCACTACGCCTCACTCGGCCACGATCCAGAATCTGGAAAGGAACATGCAGTTCCTCCAGTCTCCTGCAGTCCCAGTGCCAACTCCGAGTTCTACTGCCAACACGTCCAGGCCCACCTACGCTTCCTTCTTGCCGACGGTGGAACCCTCGAGAAGGAATCTTATCGCACCCACTGCTGAACCTAGGACCATCCCAATGGAAACACATGTTCCCGAATCTCATTTAAGTAGAACTAAAAACTATGTAATTACAGAGAAGCAAGTCCTTGACGAGCTAACAACCGTTAGAATTCCCGAAATCCTTTTCAGAGCTTAAGAGATGAGCTCTAAACTCCAAACAGCCCTTACACCAATTGATAGGATCACAATCATCGCATCCTATGTCCACCTGTTCTCACCCTCCTCAAAACACACCTACGATTCCCCAGCAAACATAACCAACATATTAGCAATCAATATTTCGCGTTCAAGCCTAATCTGGACGAGTTATTACACATCGTCCACAGAAATAACATCAAAATTTGTCTGATTTCAGAGGACTAAGTTAAACAGCAGAACGAAGAAATTAACTTCCCAGACTTCTTCGCTGATCAGGGAGACAGAACGGCCAAAGTAGGTGCTGGTGTTACGGTGGCGATCCACAAAACCTTGTCATATAGAACTCTTCCGCATGATTCTCCTGTTGCTCACCGAAATACGTGGGAGCAGAGGTCCAAGTAAACAATAAAAAAAACGAAGATCTACTCGATCTACAATCCACCGGATGTCTCAATAGATACAAACCTATTTGAGGCACATACTTTCCGACAGTACTCCAACAATTATTGTTGGAGACTCTTAAATGCGAAGGACACTGCTTGGACCTCTGCTAGGCCAAACGAATCAGGTAAGATTCTCTCAAATTTTTTTGACGGAACAAAAAATTAATCTGCTCTTTCCAGACGTTCCCACACACTACCCTCATAATTCAAACACTCCTAGTACTATTGACCTTTTATTAACTAACAACATCTCTATCATTAATAATTTCACACTTTCCGAATCCCCATCCGATCACCTACCATTGTTTTTCTCCCTATTTGACAGACCAACCTCACCAGAATCATCAGAAATTTTAAACTACGCAAAAACCGACTGGAATAAGTTCAAGGATATCTTAAATGATGAGATTTCTACACTAAACCCTACTTGTAACAACACTGAAGCAATAGATCAACACATAACACATTTCACCCAAGTCATTCAAACAGCCCTGGATTCCTCCACTCCCATCTGCTAAACCAAATCCACCCACCACTCCTATCCCACCCGAAATAGCCTCATTAATAAAGCTAAAAAATTACATTAGGTCAAGATGGCAAAAAACGCGAAATCGCTACCTTAAATCCGAACTCAATCAGCTGATAAAAGAAATCAGACTTAAATTAACCGAATGGAAACAATCATCTTGGGACAACAAACTCAGAAACATAAACTTAAAAGATCACTCTATTTGGCGCGTAGCAAAATATTTTAATAATACCGGTAAACGAAAAATCCCCACACTAAAGTCAAACAACACACTCCACACAGAAGACCATGACAAGGCAAATACACTCTGCAGACACTACGCACAAATACACGAAATATCGGCCTCCCGAGGCAACAAATCCTTTGAACAACAAGTCACAGGTCATGTGAGAAAGACTATCCTCAAAGCCCCTATCGAAACTCCCATAAAATTCCTCACGAATCCCCGTGAAATCACTTCCGCTATCAAAAAACTAAAAAATAAATCTGCCCCGGGTCTGGATAATATTCCCAATATAGCACTAAAAAATCTCCCAATTAAAGCAATAAGTTTACTAACAAAGATATACAATGCATGCCTCCTCAGACAATATTTTCCCGGAACTCTGGAAAGGAGCGGTGGTCATTCCGATTCTAAAGCCCGGTAAGCCCCCTTCGCATCCGGTGAGCTATAGGCCTATCAGCCTCCTACCGGTATTGGCTAAACTCTTTGAGCGAATAATTTTAGCTCGTCTCAAAAAACCCATAGAAGAGTTACAACTAATGCCTATCAATCAACTTGGTTTTCGATCAGAGCACTCGACCTGCCACCAGCTGGTTAGAATTACGAATGATATAAAATCCACGAAAGACCGGAAAGAAGATACCGTTCTTCTTCTCCTGGACAGCGAGAAGGCCTTTGATTCTGTTTGGCCCACAGGCCGCATATATAAACTCGAAGGATTAAATGTCCCTAAATATCTATGTAAAATTTTACTATCATATTTCTCAAATAGATATATCCGAGTTCGAGTCGAAACTACGCTTTCGGATAAAATAGAAATTGTCGCAGGAGTCCCACAAGGGTCTATTCTGTCGCCTGTTTTATTCAACTTGTACATTGCTTCTGTTTTTAGCAGAATTCCGAGAAATGTATCCATTGCAGGCTATGCTGATGACATTGCTTTGTACTCAGCTAGCAAATCGATCAACAAAGCCATTAGAAGAATAGAAAATGCTGCTTCTCTCACAATCAGTGAATTAACGAAATGGAAAATTCAAGTGAATGCTGCTAAAACAGAAGCAATCTTATTTACCAGCTCCAAGGCCAAGCCGACTTTAACTATTCGTAGCGATAAGATCACACCAACCGACTCTGTAAAGTATTTAGGCTTACACATCGATTCCAAACTCCTGTGGAAAATGCATATATCTGAAATCAAGGTCAAGACTAAAGTTATCCTAGTAAGATTGTATAATCTGCTAAAATCACCCGCGCTCAGTCAATCCCTCAAACTTATTCTCTACAAAGGGTTAATTAGGCCCATTATCACCTATGGTTGTCCTGTCTGGCACAATGCAGTCAAAATGCAGTTGAATCATCTTCAAGTTATCCAAAATAAATTTTTGCGAATAATAGGCAATTTTAAAAGAAGAACTATTATTTTGGAGATACACGACACGCTCGGCATGGCAACCATAGGTGAATTCATCGATAAAATAAATGAGACATTTAAATTTAAGCTACAATCCCATCCTAATCCTCAGCTCCAAAACATCAATATTGACAAGAAATCCAATTGGTCCCGCTGACCACCTGTTTTGTCCCACCTCTCCATATATCCTTTTCTCTCCCGCCCCTCATGCACCCATTACTTATAAGGTTTTTTAGAAGTCATTTTTCCTTATATCGAGGCATCATGTGAATAATCACAAATATCTGTAATAATGAAAAATTAGGTTACACTTCTTTCAAATTAGATATAAAGCCAACGGCTGGTGATCTAGAGCGTAGCACTTAAGATATTAATACTGTATATAGTATGTATATATGACAAATGTTAATAAACAATTTTCAAGTCAAGTCAGAATAGCCGAGTGGACTAAGCGCGCAGTCTTACCGCTGCCACTTGGGTTCCTGGTTCAAATCCCCCATAGGGCCAGAATTTTTTTCGGAATGTCTGATGAGCGGGAGGTTGCTCATAGAGTAGCCGCCTGGACCGACACAGGTTTTCTGTGGCTTCCGGTGTCTTGTCATGCGAATGCGGTACAGCGTATGGTCCACACGCCCACATATCCATAATGAATCGGAGGCGTCAAGGATTAAAAAAAAAAAAATCTTCTCCCATTTGAGAATTTGGTAATCGATACGGCTTAGCATTGATTGGCGCTGAGTTTTTTTTAGTGGAATCTCATGCTCCAGATGATTGATACTTCCTGGGGAATCACCTGGTAACTGCATCGTGGAGTTGAAATTTTCCAAGATTTCTATGACCGACCTTTTTTTTCACCGCGTTCAAGTGAGATAAACTCAAGTTTTCATGCAAAAGTTTGATGCGATCATTCAATAAACCCTTTTTTGAACTTTTACCATCACAATGATGTCATCCTGATCTAATGGTAATTTTTCCAGTTCGACCGTCGGTAATTGAATATATGCATCCTCGTTGTTTGTATTCACAACACAAAGAATTACATGGCCATTTCTAGCTTTGATGAGACATTCCCCCAGGAAGACTCCAGACGTCAGCTGCTTTTTCCGCACAATTCCAGTGTGCTCATCTTCTGTGGGTACCTGGATTAAAACCTCGGATCTAGCTTCAATTTTTCTAGGCTCCTTATCTGGAAACAGCTTAAACTTCTGCCCATTGACCACCAGTTCTTGTCCATGGATTGTTTCCACCTTCAAACTAGGTGAAGATAAGAAATCTTCCCCTAGGATTCCCCCCAAACAAGAGAATGTTTCAGATAGCACCTGCAACACATGTCCCAATTTTTTGTTTCCAATTGGGATGTATTTCACAGCCTCTTCAAGAGTTGCTACATCCTGTCCTGATATTACTCTAAGCACACGAACACCAGGCTTAATCTCCGTGCCCTGAAACAATTTATTACGCTTGATCAATGAAGCTTTGGCAAATGAATCAGCTAAGAACATTGTAGATTGTTTCAGTTCATATGCAGATAATAAAATCCGAGATCAAATTTCAGTTGATGTTGCTGGTATAATCATTTCTTTGTTGGCGATGGCCATTTCCGCCCTTTCTGAAGGTTCCAACATCATAACCCGCTAAGTTCCAACCGGTAAAATTTGATCTTCATCTATTTTATCAACCTTTTTCTTGTTGTTCTGGTTGTAATTTGGTTCGGAATTTTTTGAGCTAGCTTCAATTTTCGGTTTACCAATCCAAATTTTTTGTCCATCTGTCACTCCTAAGTTCTTTGTCAGTTTTCTGCAATCAGTGATCTCATGACCTGAACATTTACAATATTTACAAACATTACCAAAAGCGTTGATATTGCGACGTTCGGTTGAGACTGTTAGTGTCGATTTTCGCCGACCTCCTTGAGCGTTACCTCGTGGAGAAAACCCTACACTCTTCCCTTTGTGAGAGCCAGAGATATTTTTCTCCAAATCACTGGCACCTGCACAAGCGTCATGGAGTGTTTTGAAGCTATTGGCCGTTACCAAGATCTGTAATTGACCTTGTAATCCTTGTTCAAACACAAGTTTAGCCATCCTCATTAGAACACTTTTACCAGCCATCCTCTCTCCTTCCGAAAGCTCAATGTGAATACTCAATAGACCAATCAAATAGTCCAACGTCACTTCTTCAGTTCGGGCTACGAATCGTGTAACATCCTCATTATCTTTCTGCTGCAGTCTACTGAATTCTACTTGTAAACCAACAAGGTTTTTGTTTTACCAAACAAAGTTTCTGACTCCATCTTCAGTTCAGCAAACGTTGTTATCTTCCTATATTTCATCTGCTTCATGGCAGCAGCTTCTAACTTACTACCGAGAATCCCTTCAAGTCACCAGTCTTGAAGGTCAGGATAAATTAATTTTTTGGCTCTTTCCACAGATTTTAGAAAACAATCTAATTTGTCTGAATTTTCCCCACCGAAAGTACGAACCATTTGGAGTGCACCTTTTAAATCCAGGTGTTTGTGCACGTTATACTTAGAGCTGAGTTGACTTTGGGCTGCGTTCCAGGCAGGTAATAGAAGCCCTTGCGCGATATTTCTCTCATTTTCCATTCCTTCCCGGCGACGCATCTCTGCTGCTAGCCGCTGATCGGCTTCTCTTTTTGCCCGTCGTAAAGCTACTACTTCTTCACATAAGTGATTAACTTTATCCTTGAGGAGTTCTACTCGTCGCGGCGAACGGTCCTCGTTGGTATTCCCTTCAGCTTGAAGCAAAACATTTGAAGGTGTGGAGTCCTCCTAAATGGGACTCTCTTGCCCTTCCTCTTCCACCATTTCAATGTCATCGAATGGGTTCCCTCGGATATTAGCTCGTAGGGATCTCTCCCTTCTCTGGGTGCTATTAGCTGGCTCTGCTGCTGAGAGTTCATCTGGCAATATGGCTTCATCGTTCTGATGGACTTTAACTTGCACAGTTCGGCGCATATTACCAGCGAGCATACTCGAATGCTGTGACTGTGTATACTGTCCCTGCATATTTATATTATTAGCGTCTGAGCCAAACAATCCTCTCCTTACACCTGGTCCCATGAAGGAATAAGAGTCAAAAGCGGATTCTTCTCGTTGGCTGCTCTGACTATTCCCTCTACTCATCTGTGATTATTTACTTAATTGGCCAATCTAGGAACTTTAATAATCTCCTTACGTAGCCCTTTTTTCAGAATTAGCCCCTTTGATGCTATCTCTATAGATGCAAGGCTCACTGCAGACCTGTGTCCCTCCGAATAATGGAGTTCTATGATGTCCTTTACGACATTACCGATATGGTGATATTACTATTCTCTTACGAGATGTAGGTATTGGCCAGTCTACCCTCAGGTAGTTCGATTTTCCGATTTATGCCGGAAGTCGGTGTGTGAAAAGACGATGGTTGATTAGACCTCCGGCCTCCCTAAGTACACGCTGCCACCAATTATGTTATGTACCGGAGCGGTTGATAGGTTCTTGGGTTAATCTCACACGTTTAACGAAGGATAACCTTTATTAAAAATCTAAGCTCAACAATAATTCAATGAACTAAAGTTCTGATTGATACCGAAAGGATCAGGAGAATATAACTTCTCAAGAGTTGTTGAATTAAAAGGCATCGATGTATTCCAGAGCTGAGTATGTAAACTCCTCAGCTCTGATTGCAACAGGCCGTACACCGTTGTAGCGGTGTATGGTTGCAATGTCGAGCAAGCCTCAGAATGCTGACGCTGCAATCTTGTAATCCACTGTATGTTATGTATGATGACGTTTCTCATAACATTTTATTGCCGAATGTGTGTTTGGATATTATGTGCTACTTTCTTGTTATCATAATATCTGAATTACATTGGGAAATAATGTTAGCCTTTTTTAGGGCGTAACACGTGTATCGTCAGCCACACACCCACTATCGGGAAGTTATAGATGCGACCCGTCGAGGGTGACAGTCACATCCCATTTATTTCAAATTTAAAACGAAAATTGCAAATTCTTCAAAAATTCTTTTGCATTCTTGCAAAAATTTTCCAATTTTGTTGTCAATTTTTCGGTGAGTTTTTGTTAATTTTTAACTTGTCGATAGGGAAGTTATTGTAATCACCCCGAAATCGAACTTTTTCATTTCGACCTGGTGTCTTAGGGGTACCAAAGTGATCCTCAGGAAATTCTGACTCAATGTCTGTGTGTGTGTGTGTGTGTGTGTATGTTTGTATGTATGTGCCCTGAATTTTGGTCAACGATTTCTCACGAATGGATACACCAATCGAAGCCATCGAAGTCTCAATCTACGCGACTTGATGTAACTCAGCCCTGTTTAGTTTTTTAAGGATATTGGTTCAGAATGTATATTGTTATTAGGAATTTTAATTGCTCATAACGCTATATCTTGTAAACGGTTGGAGATAGGGAAAAATCTGTTAACATAACTTTTTCCTCATACAAAGATCCACATTTAATGTCTGTTTAAAGTTGACATGAATTTTCATGCCAACAGTCAAAATGTAAAACCAACGCATTTCGGCAATATTCGGGTTCGCTCGGATTGAGTCGAGGTGACTAGCGCCGAGGCATTAGCTCGGTCTGTTCCTCTTCAAAAGTCAACGTGTTCGCAAGGTTTTTGAGTTTCAACGGTTTTTCAACGCCAACCAACTTCGGTTCAAGTGACTAAATTCTATCTTTTCACTTGTGTGTTAGAGATTCGAGTTCTGAATATACGCCTCAGGGCTCGAATTGTCTAATAGTTTTCAACGCGATTCAACGTAGTGTTCAATCAATTATTAAATTCAACCAAGCTAAAATTCACCGATACACGTGATTATTTCACGATCATCGCCTTTTCACAGTACACCAACGCAACACAAACTGTATTGCGGCTTAATTCATGTGTGTATCTGAATCCCCGTCCATCCACCCTACAAAACTCAACGGATAAAATTCAGAAAATCAACATCCAACTTATAACAATGTCTATTGACTTTTTCCCTTAATGTGCAAATGAAGACTAGATGGCGTCGGCGATCGCAAAAATTGGTCTCCACAGTAAACATGGACCGACTGAGAATACAATACTTGTATATCATTTTTGTGTATCGATGCTGCCATGGAACGTGGAGTCGAGTGAAGCCAGAGATACGGACTTATTGAACTTCTTCAACCTAGTGGTTGTATATTCGTGGTTTTAAAATGCTTCAATGAGACTCAAAGGCTTCAATGAGAAGTAAATGGCATTCACGTGGAAGAGAGAGTTATCTCTTGATTATGAAAAAATCTTAAAAGGCAGCGACATATAGAGAAATGAAAAAAAAATCAGTAAATACTGAAGTCGGAAGTCTCGTAAATTTTTGAAACAGACATGATCTTGAAAACCCGAGTTACCAGATCGGAAAGTTTGCATTGTGTCCTCACTGAGGACACAAATACAGCCCATCCACTAGTTCCATTTTTTTTTAAATGGGCCAAATTTCTCCTAAAATTTTTCAAAAAAATTTTTCCGACAGATTTTTGCAATTTTTTCAAAATTTTTCTAATTTGTCCAATTCCTTTGAAATTTTTCTTGCCTGTCATTAACATGCATTCTCCGTAACTCCGAATTCAATTTTGCACTTTTATCACTATCCGGATTCATTGTAGCAGGAATGAGTGTTAGAGTATTTATCATTTTCGTCAATATAAATAAAATAATCACCGACACAGATCACGTGTATTTTCATCTCCCCTACTCTCATTCTATACATACATATATAAGTAAATACAACTCGTACGCATCCCTTTGCGTCGATGGCAGGCAGGAGGGGCAGACGATGGGTAACCCGTAGAGTATATCTATATATACATTTGTATTAGGTGTTTCACATCAATAATTAATTACAATATTTACCAACAGCATAATTTTAAAATATGTTTTTTTGGCCAATAACGAAACATACACAGTATTGCACGCAACTTACACGGTATAGGGTGGAACTTCAATTGCCAGGGGCACATACCCATTTTGCCCCCTGAAATCTTACAAGTTCTTAAAGAACCCATTTTGCCCCCCTGAAATCTTACAAAATTCCCAATAACCCATTTTGCCCCCCTTCAATCTTAAAATTTCCCCAAAAACTCATTTTGCCCTCCCTCCCCACACAAAGAGGTGAGCAATCTCACAAGTCCTCGAGTAACCCATTTTTCCCCATACAATCTTAAAAGATCCCCACATAGCCATTTTGCTCCCCTGAAATCTCGCAAGGTCTCAAAGAACCCATTTTACCCCCATTCAGTCTGGAAAGATTCCCAAAAACCCACTCGCCCCCCTTCAACTCATCCAAGTTTTAGAAGAACCCATTGTACCCCTCATTCTTCCCCCAAAAAATGAAATGTCCCCTGTAGTACTGCAAAATATATTGCAAAAATGCATCAATCAGTCCCATTAGTTTGCTGTTGTACTCTGTGGAAGATGTAGGTTTTAGGGAATTTGTAGAGTGTATTCAAGTAATCTATTTGAATTTGCGTCAGATGTTGAAGGTTCAGACTGTCATAAACGTGTATGCAGCCATTACCATCATATCGCGTACAAACCCAATGACCTATGCTGTTTATTTTTTTTATACTTTGCTTTTTATACTCACTCCTCCAGAATGTAGAAGTTGAATATTACTTGCGTTTCGATCAATTGTGTGCAGATTGCTCAGAAAAGCTGTGGCAAACACCACATCTTGTGCATAATTGAATTTCCCGCATTCTGCCAATCGTTGATTCATTATTTCCTGGAAAAAATTGGCATGATAATCTTCAATATAAGTTTCCATAGTTTTCGGTTCAATGCATCGTTCACGAGTTATAGCATAGTTCCAGTCATCTTCTCGAATGAAAATTGCATCTGGTCGTTTATCCATATTTTGATTGATATCCCCCTCACCATCATTCGAGATATAAATACACTCTTTCTCGTCACTTTCTGCTTCCATGGTTCTTTTATTGCTAGTATCAGAATTATTGGGTAGGCAATTATTCGAGTCAGCAGTATATTTTATACCATTGTTGGGGATTTTCTGGAAATGATCATTACCACTAAACGTTCCATCACGCGTATCGGTAGTTCTCGGATCGACGATTACATAAAGCGGCTTATGATAACTGAAGTAAGTTTCATATACACCACACTCAACTTCATCAAAATTAGTGGAAATTACGTCTATTTGCGTATATAAATTTGATGTGATACATGAAGGCGGTAATTTCGTCTGCAATCCGTAATGATTCAAATAATCAATTAGATATAGACTATTCCTTTCATTTCCATGTATAGAAATATTGTAATTGAAATCTCCAATCAAAATTATTCTACCCGGATGCGGAATCTTTCCGATCATATTCTTTACAATGGTTTCAAACATCAAGTTAGGTGTTTTCGGTAACTTATAGCCACTGATGAGATAATAATCCTCAACTTTTATTACGAATAGTTCAAAGTTTGCATTTGCATTAAAATCACATTCAATCAATATCACTTCTACCTGTAAACTTTTTTTCACATAACATACCAGTCTACGGCTACTTGCGCTGGAATCAGACCTAAATTTGATCTGGTAATTTTCCACTTATCTATGGTATCATTGTTGTTCGTTCGAGTTTCACTGAAAATCAGAATATCACTTCGAAGGAACCACGGATTATGTGAATCAATTTACCCTTCAATGTCCCAACATTTTGATAAACAATTTTAGGGCCATATTCACCCATTAAATTATCGTATGATAATTTTATTTGTTTGATATTTCTTAAACCCGTTAATTCTATCAAAGCTGGGCTGCTTGACTCAACATTCAAGCAGTCAAGCTCGTTACCCTACTAAGAACTACATATAACATTTGCCGGTTTCGCTTTTGCGGATTTCGTACAATCTAAACATATTTTATAATAGGTTTGTCCTTGGCTTTTGTGGATAGCCGTTGCTTCAGCAGGTATGATAGGGAACTTGTTCCCCATGATTCGATATTTCTGAGGTCGCTGATATCCAATTGAATTGCCAGTTTTGTAATCGGCGTAAGCTTCCTATCAATAATGTTCCTTTCTATGTAATTAGTATACTGATTTTCGCTTTGACACCTAATCTAGGTAATTGAAAATCTAACCACAATATTGATGGAATGGAACCATTTTCTTGGAATGTTATGAATTTCAGGATTCCACATGCTCCATTAACTAGTCCATCTTCAACATCAATATATTCTTAATTATCATGTACTTAATCCCTATTTTCAGTTCGATTTTATCCAACAAATCGGTTGAGCTATCATGGTTTTTCATTTTTATGGACTGCAATAGAAACTTTTTTGTGAGTTCATTCATATTTTTTGGAATCGTATGTTCAGCTCTGGAAATAAACAAATCACTGGTGCATTTTGCAATCTTCATCGTATTGTGTGCCGTTACCTTAACGTTTGTTGCATATAATCCCATCGCTGTCTCTCTGATTTCATTTTCATTCTTGACTGCTCGCGATCAAATCAATTGTATATCATCGTTTGTCATAATTCCGCGGGCTAAGTTATTCAATGCAATAATGAATGCCAAATCATTTTTTTGACGCACTATTTCAGTCAATTCATAGAAGCCAAATTCTGTCCTTAATGGATTGACCGATAGATCAATGCCGCCATTTCATTGTCATTTGGGACTTGATAGACTGGGTTATCTCCTACCGGCGCTAGGTGGTTCAAATCACCAACAGCCAGTACTGAGATCCCACCAAATGGTTTGTTCACGCCCTTCATTTGTCGTAGCCAATTATCGATGCTGCTCAAAACCCTACAACCAACCATTGAAATTTCATCAATTATCAAAAGTTGGGTTTTGGATAATTTTTCACGAATATTATTTGCCAAATCACTTGATAGTTGAGCTATTCGTCTTTTTTCTAATTGGTAACGAAAATGCTGAATGCCCAGTTGCTCCATTGATCAAGAACGCCGCTTTGCCTGATGGAGCACATAACAGAACCACAATTTTGTCCATCTCTCCTCCGGGCGAATTATCGAAGTAATTTGTGATGAAATGATACAAGGTATTAATCACGGTACTTTTTCCAACACCGGCAGACCCACTCAAGAATATTTTGAAGGGTACATGTCCGAGTTTATAACAGTTTAGTATATGCATCACAAACTCCTTTTGTCTTAGATTCAATTTCCGCATCATATCGTGGAGTTCTGTTTCATCAACACTAGTTGGACATAAATGTCTACTTTTGTAAGTTTCTGTTTTTTTCATATTCTCATTTGCATCACTATTTACGCCTTTCTGTTGAAAAACGTCCACGTTTGGAACCTCCGAATTTACCTTAATTTCTTCATTAAGGGTTGCGCGCTCATCTTGTTCAATCTGTTCCAAAGCTTCGTCAATGACTTCATCACTCATTATACAGTACTTCGCTTGATTACATTCAATGGTCTCCTCATTTTGCTTACACACTTGTTCATAATCAACGTCCTCAACTTCAAGTTTTTCATTTTGCCACGGCATGAACAATAAGATTTT
The DNA here is from genome assembly GCA_026005395.1 of Asobara japonica. NCBI lineage: Eukaryota > Metazoa > Arthropoda > Insecta > Hymenoptera > Braconidae > Asobara > Asobara japonica. Next base: position 1,553,592 of record BQMI01000407.1, on the reverse strand, counting down.
TTCTCGGTAATACTTTGCGGGATCTTGTTCCAAGCTATAACGTCGATATCATATAACAGCTGTATATTGTCTAAGCTTATAGGCCCGTTCTTCATTATCATCATTATCATCATTATCATCGTCATTCGATGGTTTTTTTCACAAGGTTGATAATTCGCTGCATAATCTGCGAGGCAAATACTTTCGAAGTGTTTTCCTCCATTAGCGTATTTCGCGAATATGTCAGCCATATATATTTCAGTTGAGTCTCCATCGAGCTTTTGTAATGCTTTATCAGCTTTTAGCATGAGAACACGTTCTGTTTTCGATCCAGTATTGATAAATATCGTCTTCCTACTATTTTTCGATAATAGTAATGATAAAGCATGATACGCTGCCTCTTGCGAGGACATCAAATTGCCATTCAGGAAAACGTTTGCCATTTTTCGGAATTTCTCCTTCAGGTTCGAATTATTATTATTATTATCACAATCGATGGCTGCTTCCCTCAACAATTTCGATGAACCGCCTTCGATTTCACTAATATAATTGGTTACATTACTCATAAGTGCATATTCATCCAAGACAAATTGAATATCTATATTAGATTCGAATAAATGAAGTATATCTTTATTATAAGCATTGATGCGCACTTCTAAGCTTGATCGTTCCAAAAAAACACGCTTCGGTTTCAATGTACTTCGAATTACAAGTATATACTCGTCTTCAGTCATGTTCAATTTTTCTAAAATTGCATCATATGTTACAAACTGTTTTTCTTTGTAATCCTCATTCATTAGTTTATGAATGGATTCATATCCTTCTGAAGCCGCTTCCTTCTCACTCAATGGTTCTAATATCATCGTATCCCGCATAACTGGATAAGAAATGTCAAATCGACATTGTTTCTTCTTTTGCCCTTTGTAGCAGCTGTGACTATGCTTATGCTTTTGCAGTTTTATGTATGGATCGTTTTCATCGTATTCACAAGTTATGAACCGATTGATGGAAGAAATCAATTCGTCATTGTTATTCTTATTATTGTTCTCATATGTTGGAGCATCTTTGAGCCACAAAAGCATATGTTCGTGGGGGCTTCCACGTTGTTGGAATTCGACTCTTTGATAACTGCCTTCAAGTACATGCGCTCCAAAAATACCTTGATTTTGTCTCAATAAGCACATCAATTTTTGCGCCTTATTTTCAAAATACCGAGCACATGTAACTGGATCATTTCGTATTAATTCAGTCTTGATAAGAAACTCCATCTAATACGGTCGATCCCCAAGCCCCGCTGCAAACTTCTTCCGTACCTACCTTTGATCCACCAGTGTCTCCAGACGGTTTCCAGCCCCCAGCGATAAGACCTGATCCTCTACGACCCCCTCCAACGTCTTCTGATCCAGCACAACATTCAACAGATAATATTGCAAATTTCGCTTCTATTCTTGCCAATACTTTTAATAATTCTACTGCTTTCAATTCAAACCACTCTCGAATTCTCGGATTAAACCAGACACCTATGATGGCTCAAACCCATGGTCTCGTTATGAGACTCATTTCGAAATCGCCGCGAAACACAACGGTTGGTCAGTGGAAGTCAAGGCCGCTCAATTGCCTACGTGTCTTCGTGGTAAAGCTCAGCTAATCGAAAAATTATCAAAAGAAGATTTGACTGATTACAAAAAATTAACTGAAGTTTCGAACGAACGTTGATGAGACATTTATCTCGCATGTATTTTAACGAGCTACAGACACGTAAACGAAAATCAAATGAAGATTTTGTTAAGTTTTCGGGAGAAATTGAACGTCTAGTTCGCTTGGCATATCTAGATTCGCCTGAAGACGTTCGTGATCGAGTGGCCTGCCGACAATTTATTGACGGCATTGAAAACAAAGAACTCGAACGTATTTTACGATTAGACCGAATTGATACACTTCGCGCCGCTGTCGAACTGGCAACGGAATTCGCTTCCATTGACGAATTGTTGAAAAGTAAGAAAAAATTCTTCCAAACAAAAAATGATCGATATCATTTTAATAAACAGTCGTTTTCCTATCCCGAAGATCGAGGAAATTCTTATGCAAAATGGAGCATTGAGTGTTTCAAGTGTCAAACTTTTGGACATTACGCTTCAGAGTGTAAACTTCAGAAGAATGATTATGACCATCCTCAAAGAAATTTCAATCAACATTCGTCACAGAATCAAATTAATAATAACCATTCTCAAAGGAATGTCAATCGAAATTCATCACACCATCAAGGACGCAATTTCAACAACTACCAAAACCGAAATGTTCTCAACTATTCAGGCAATCAATTCCAAAAAAATAACAAAAACAATTCGTCCACTGTTAATCACGAAAATTCGGGAAACTAATTGAAGTCAGTTCGTTGGGGGACGACTTGACTCAATCAATTCTAGCTTCTCGTAAATGTTATGAAACAATCAATCCCCATTATGATAAACAAACATTGTCTTTGAATTTGACTGTGAACGGAAAAATCAATGGTCTTTCGTGCCCTATCATCATTGACTCAGCGTCCGATATTACCCTTGTCAATCCCTTGTTTTCGATAACAATCTAGATGAATTAGAAGATGTTGATAAACTCATAAAAATTTATACGGTTAGTAACGAGCAAATTCCCTTTAAATTCATTAAGCAAGTGACCGTTGCTATTGTAAATTCGTCCTTGAAATTGGATGCAGTTTTTGCTAACATCCAAAATGATTACATTTTAGGATTAGATTTTCTCTACAACTCGGGATTGTTGAGTGATTTCCAATCAATCGTTAACAAAAAATTTGATATCAAGAATCCCCTCAGATCAATTTTTGTCAATCACATCATCTCTATGGACACTTTGGAAATACCGTTTGAAATACCTGATTTTTTATCAGAAATTTTCGAGAAATCATCCTAAGAGTTATTAGATTGAAACGAACAGACTGAATTGAAAAGATTTTTGATCCAATATCGTACATGTTTTTCTCGAAATTCTGATGATCTGGGTCAGTATAAAGGCATTAAACATAAAATAATTCTTGAAAACTCCGAACCAATCAAGCAAAACCCAAGTAGAGTTCCGTTTCACTATCGCGAAAAAATCTATGAGTTGTTGGAAGAAATGACACTTCAAAAAATCATCAATCCTAGTCATGGTCCTTGGGCCTCTCCGGTAGTACTAGCAAAAAAGAAAGACGGCTCCATCCGGTTTTGTGTTGATTATCGTCGGTTAAATGACGTAACAAAGAAAGATTCTATGCCACTTCCGCGAGACAATGACATTTTTTATGCGAGTTCTGGGTCTAATTGGTTCTCTACAATTGATTAGAAATGTGGATACTGGCAAGTTCAACTTGAACCATCCGATAAAGAAAAAACTGCTTTTGCTATTGGTGATGAACTTTGGCAATTTAACATACTTCCCTTTGGTCTCTGTAATGTTCCTGCTACTTTCGTTCGAGTAATGAACAAGGTTCTTGACGGCTTAGTAAGTAAAATTTGCCGTGTCTTCTTAGATGACATAATCGTGTTCGGTAAAAATTTCAAAGGACATTCACACAATTTAGAACTTGTATTTTCTCGATCATTGGAAGCCAATCTCAAAGTCAATACAAAAGAATGCAATCTCTACAAACATGAAGCATCGTATCTAGGACACATAATTTCCAGAGAGGGAATTAAATGTTCACCTGAGAAAATTTCCGCAGTTGTGGATTGGCCTATACCTCGTTCAAAAACTGATGTGCGAAGCTTTCTTGGAACTTGCTCTTACTATAGAAAATACGTAAGAGATTTCGCTTCGATTGCCAAACCTTTGCAGGTTTTAACAGAAGAGAAAATGCATTTCAAGTAGTCAAGTCAGTTGAAAACTTCAGTTATTATCTTCTAGGCCGAAAATTTCTAATCCCAACGCAGCTTTAAAATGGCTTCTATCTTTTAAAAACCCAGGAGGTTTGGTATTTAGGTGGCTTGAATCGCTTTTCAGATTTGATTTCGAAATTATGCACAAACCCGCTCGTCTCCATGGCAATGCCGAAGCAATCCCGTCGCCCTTTCTCGTGTAAAAAATGCAATAAACTAAATGGTTTGAACGCTGAAATTGATAAATTCGTTTTCCGTACTACTTGTGTTGTAACTGACAAGTTTGACTGGCCTAAACTGCAATATGAATACCCTATTCTCAACACTCTTATTAATTACAAGCAGCAGAATCAGCGTCCACAATGGCAAAACGTAGCCCATTTTGATCCAAACGTCAAAGTTTATCTCCTATTGGGGATTCGTTGGAAGTACGTAATAGAATTCTCTATCGACGTTGGGAATCAGTTGATAAAACTGAAATTAATTATCAAATCATGGTTCCTAAATCTGTAACTTCAGAAATTCTAACAGAAAGTCATGATTCCCCGACGAGCAGAATGTTGGCAAAAATCCGCAACAAATTTTTCTGGTCGACCTGTAAACAAGATGTTGAGAATTGGTGTAAGAAGTGTCAAGTATGTTTCAGCCGAAATGGTCCCAACAATCGTGTCAAAGGAAAATTACAAATTTATAACGTCGGTTTCCCATTCGAGAGATCAGCCATTGACATCCTTGGTCCTTTGCCCAAATCCAAATCCGGCAATCGTTATATTCTTGTAATTTCAGATTATTTCTCCCGCTGGCCTGAAGCAATTGCACTTCCCAATCATCAAGCTTCTACAATAATCGAAGCTCTGATGGTTCATGTTATTTCTTGTTTCGGAATACCTCTGGAAATACATTCGGATCAAGGGAGAAGTTTTGAATCTTTGATTTTTAACGAACTAATGTGTCTCCTAGGGATTCGTAAAACGAGAACAACTCCACTTCGACCTCAATCGAAGGGGATGGTTGAACGTCTGAATAGGACGATTCTCAATTATCTAGCAAGGTTTGTGGACGATAACCAGAGGGATTGGGACAAGTGGCTTCCCCTATTTTTACTCGCTTATCGCTCTTCCAGACATCAAACCACAGAGTTTTCCCCTGCGATGTATGGAAGAGAACTTCGTCTCCCTTTGGATTTGATGTATGGTAATCCTCCGATTAATGACACGTCAGAAAATCTTCCAAATTATGTGGGTCAACTTCAAAACAAATGGATTGACTTGCATCAACAGGTGCGAGAACGTTGGCATTTGAAAAGCCATAAGATGAAGTCTCAATTTGATCTGAAAACTCACGTGATCCATTTCCAACCAGGACAAAAAGTTTGGTTCTTCGCCGCCAAAAGAACCAAAGGGAAATGTCCGAAGCTGCAAAGGGATTGGCAAAAAACGTTTACGCAAAAGTTACCGCATGGAAAACTGAAAATAGTGCATGTGAATCGTTTGTGGCCATTGGGTTCAGACATTGAGGAATAATAGATCAGGTAGCGTCGGAAATTGAGTTTCGTTTGATGAATTGCAGGGATTGAATTACTTTTCTGGTTTCATTAATTGAGAAAAATTTTAAAAAAAAGCGAAGATAGAAAGGAAAGAAAACAACAAAAAAAGAAAGAAAAGAAAGAAAAGAAGAAGAAAAAAATAGTTACAAAGTTTATCGTTAAAAAAAAAGAAAATTAATAAAAAAACAAAATGAAATTGTTAACACTTCAATTGATTGATCAGAAAAGTATTGGTTATTGGTTATATTTTTTTTTCTCTTGGGTGCGGAAGCGTTTCGAAGAAATGATTCGATTAGTTGAAAACACAGTGTGTCATTTCTCATTTGAATGATTTTTCGATTTTCTTTAATTACCTATTACCGATTTCTCCATATTGTAATTTCTTAAATTATAAAAAATTGTATTATCATGTTAAGTCAAATTTGTATATGTAATTGGTGTTTGATTGCCGGGGCGGCAATTTTTTTTGCGATGGGGAGTAGTGTTACGTATTCGGTTTGTCAACCGAGTTCCATGAATGAACGGAATGGAACATGGAGAATGATCGTCCTTTGATGGAATCCGGACTTTCATTTATTATTGTTCTGAACGATGTAAAAAAAAGAAAGAAAAATAAATGGATCCTTCAAGTTAAAACACGACTCGCCTTGAATATCCAGCGCCATTCTTCAGATTTCACATTATAATCCAAGTCAAACGCTCCCTTCATAGATATTATGCGACCTCCTCCGGTGTACTTCATCAATACTTGGATCAGCTCAGGCCAGTGACCTTCAGCAGCTGATAATGTTAGGAAAAATGTAGGCTTTCCGAGTTGACGAAGTGTTGCCAATAGCTCCTTCTTTTTATGCTCCCAATTAGCTGGTGAAGATCTCACAAACTTCAGCATCCTATAAGCATCGTCAAATTGTATCTCAAATTAGATTTGAATTCGGTACCGAGAACATTTCCTGCATTATCTCTCTATCGATATTTTTCTTAGTCCGTCTCAAACAAATATTTATGCTCGATGAACATGTAATTTCTAAACTTTTCTTGGCCACAAACAAAAGTCGCGAAGGAATCCACGATCGGCGATCATAGCGCCTTATTTCCGATTTCATGCGATCTGAATACGAAACGCTTTTTGGTACATTGAATGAGTACTCACCAAATATTCTTGGATAACATAATTCATCCAGGTCTTCAATTTTGTGCCATGCTGATAGAACCTTATCTTGTCCGGGAGCAACAATATTAATACTTGGGGCGTATTTTTCTACTACCTCAGCATTCTGGTCTATGAGCAACACTTCATCGTTATTAATTTGTTCAAAATTGAACAATTGATCAACTATCTTCATTGAGCTCTCAACTTGATCATCAACTGTTTCATTGTGGGAGGCAGATCCATTCTTTTACTTCCGAAAGGAAGCTATGCAATCGTTCAATTTTGACATTTTCTAATTTTGCCTGGAAATGATGTAGAATGGTCTGAAACGTAAAGATGCGATGTTTGTAGAAAAAGTATGTCCGTTCAACCCTCTGCTGGGTCATTTTTTGAAATCAATTTTTAGAAAATGAAATGAACAAGCGGTGAATTGTCCACCATTTGAATGTATTTCTCAGATGTATTCATTATGGAATCTTATTCTCATCTCTACCAATGTCATTGGTAGATAGCTTCCGAATGTTCTCCTGAATTATTAATTGTGAAAGATGGGATGAAGTTTGTCATTATAGTGGTAATCAGTGAACCTGGTCCGTCATTTCATTTCATCTTCACTACCATAAGCCCCAACTTCTTGCCAAATTACAAGTAAAAATCGCTTTTTTTGAAACAGTTATCGTGTAAACAAGATTTTTTTTTAGAAAAACAGAAAAAGGGCAATAACTCAAAATTTTAGCGGGAACGGGTATATGTTTTTGATTGATTGAGATAGATGGCATCGAGACGAATATTTTCAAAAAAAAATAAATTGAATTTGGTTGCGTCGTTTTCGAGATATTCGCAAAAAACGATTTATAAAAAAATTCTTATATCTCAAAAACTAATGGACCGATCGAGCTGAAATTCAATAGGGATCTTCAATACCTTAAGCCCCAACTTCTCGCCAAATTACAAGTAAAAATCTCTTTTTTGTAAACAGTTATCGTGTAAACAAGAACTTTATGAGAAAAACAGAAAAAGAGCAATAACTCGAAATTTTAGCGGGAACGAGTATATTTTTTTGATTGATTGAGATAGATGGCATCGCGACGAATATTTTTTAAAAAAACAAATTGAATATGGTTGCGTAGTTTTCGACATATTCACAAAAAACGATTTATAAACAAATCCTTATATCTCAAAAACTAATATACCGATCGAGCGGAAATTCAATAAGGATCATTACTACCGTAAGCCCCAACTTCATGCAAAATTACAAGTCAAAATCTCTTTTACTCATACAGTTATCGTGTAAACAACGATTTTTTGAGAAAAACAGCAAAAAGGGCAATAACGCGAAATTTTAGTGAGAACGGGTATGTGTTTTGTGATTGTTTGAGATGCGTGGCATCGAGATGAACATTTCCGAAAAAAGAAATTGAATTTGGTGTCGTAGTTTTCGAGATATTCACAAAAAACTATTTATAACCAAATTCTCATATCTCAAAAACTAATGGACTGATCAAGCTGAAATTTTGCACACACCTTGACCAAACTATTGCCAACTGTCTCACAAAATTTCATATTTTTTAAAATTTTTTTAGTCCTTTATTCATTTCATTTTCTAAAAATTGATTTCAGAAAATGACCCAGCCGAGAATTGAACGGACATACTTTTTCTACAAACATCATATCTTTACGTTTCACATCATTCTACATCATTTCCAGGTAAAATTAAAAAATGTCAAAATTGAACGATTGCATAGCGTCCTTTCGGAAGCAATAAAGGAGTAAAAAAGTGTCAAAAAATATGAAATTTTGTGAGATAGTTGGCAATAGTTTGGTGAAGGTCTGTGCACAATTTCAGCTCGATCGGTCTATTCTTTTTTGAGATATACGGATTTGTTTATAAATCGTTATTAGTGAATACTTCGAAAACTACGCAACCAAATTCAATTCTTTTTTTTTTTTAATTTTCGTCTCGATACCATCTATCTCCTTCAATCGAAAAACATATAACAGTGTCCGCTAAAATTTCGAGTTATTGCCCTTTTTCTGTTTTTCTCATAAAATTCTTGTTAACACGTTAACTGTATGAACAAATAGAGATTTTAATTTGCTATTTGGTATGAAGTTGGGGCTTATAGTATTAATGATCCCTATCAAATTTCAGCTCGATCGGTCTATTAGTTTTTGAGATATAAGGATTTGTTTATAAATCGTTTTTTGTGAATATCTCGAAAAGTACGCAACCTGATGTCAATGTGCATTATGATACATTGAGAAATAATAACTTTTATTTAGTTAGGAATAATATATACGAAATTCCCTGATTGTGCTCGGTGCCTGGCTTTATGAAATTTTAGTTTAGAAAAATAGATGGGTAAGGCACCCCTTGAGAATCTTACCCTTCCTTAAGGGTAATTTATCACCAAACAGCTGAATTTGCCGTAACAAGACAAACACCCTCAATTTCCGAGTAATGTACCCTATTTAGGTTAAATTACCACTACGTGAAGGTAAATTACACTAAGATAAAGGGTATTTTAATCGGAGTAGTAGAACTTGCCGTAAAGTATAAAATACCCTGGAGCAATAATAAAATAAATTTGGCAAAGGATTATTTACCCATAGTCTTTTATATGTGATAATTACGTACTTTCGGGGAATACCTTCTTCAGTATTATTCATTAAATATGGATATCTGTGATCCATTTCGCCTTATCGGAAACCAGCTTGAAGTAACCTTGTCAAAACAAATATAACCGTAATTGTATCAATAAAGTATTTCATTAATGTGCAACTTCAGCTTCGAACTTCATTCAAATAGTCTATTGTGGGGGCATATAGAAAGTATTACCTGCTTAAAATGATACTAAAAATAATGCAACTTTATGAAATAGTACCTTCAGGTACTTCCTCAGACATTTTTTAAATGAAGAAATATAGTTTGAAAAACTTCAGCTTGGTTGAAAATTGAAATAAAAGCTCGAGTAAAAAAATTGTCATTGCTTCGCGTATTTTCCTATTCAAAAGACGACCGTCCACCTATTGGACCCCGTACTTCGATTGGGCGGGTTACCCTAGGGGAGGGTGAGGCAAAATGAAATGACGGACCAGGTTGACTGATTACCACTATAAGGACAAACTTCATCCCATCTCTCACAATGAATAATTCATGAAAACATTCGGAAGCTATCTACCAATCACATTGGTAGAAATGAAAATAAGATTCCATAATGAATACATCTGAGGAATACATTCAAATGGGGGACAATTCACCGCTTGTTTTGAACTCGTTAACTCACTCATTTCGTCATTATCAAGTATGTCATTGCTATCAACTACAAAACTTATTGGACGATCATCATTCTCATAGTTTTGTAAATACTCTCCATTGACTTCAATTTCGTACTTTGCATATAATGGCGTAGTAATCAAATTTCAATGCTTGACAAATGACACCAGGTCGAATTGATTCAAACATGTAATGACTTTTATGTTCAACATGCCTCTTCAATTTTACCTGCATTGTCTGCATTTCATCAAATTTACAAAACCTGTTACCTGCATATTGTTCACATCGACCTGAATATTTACACTACCCTGTAGTCCTAGTTGCGGATTCAAAGCGTAAGGCTTCAGGGCTCGAATGTGCATAACATTCAAAACTGGTGCTACCATTCTTTCTTCCAGATGAGACAGTTTTCGAATACAGTACGAGATTTGTACGAATTTAAGCCCATTACTCGTTGATAATTTGTATATTCGGCCACGATACGCATAGTTTTTGTAGGTGTTGCAAATAAATCCAGATGGGAAATTATTCTGTTGTATGAAAAATTCTATACCATACATCCCAATGATTTTTGGTTCATTCAATCTCACCACAGAACATCTGAAGAATAGACCTTCGCAACAACAGCATATAAAGGAAGATATTTCTGACCGAAACTGTATTCATTTGAGCACAGGTTGTGCTGTTGGACTTGCATGCTTATTTGTGTCGAAATGCACATTGAGACTGTCACGGAACTTGAGTACATCAATTAGTCTATGTTTTCTATGTGACTTTGCATCTCTTTCCAACTCATGGATTCGATGTTGCTCACTCATTCGTAATTTTCGCATTCTTTGGATATTTGCTAATTTTTCTCTGTCCTTATATTGTTGTTTGAATCCAGTAATTTTCATACGTGCCCGATTATTCTTTCTTTCATTCTCTTTATATATAGTTGCTTTTCGCAATTCCTTATTACGAGCAACATTTCGTAACATTTCATCTCGAATATACTTCATAGTGCTACGCAGCATTTTGTTTCTCGCGACATTGTGTGCTAATTCTCGAGTTTTGTATGCATGATACTTCTGCAGAATGCGATTTCTGCAAACATTCTTTGCAATTTCGTTGTCAACATATTGTATTCGTTGGCGTAGAACGCGATTCCGTATGACATTTCTCTTACGTTTCTTGAGAGAATATTCTTCATGCTATCGAATGAGTTTCATTCTGTTCCGATTTTTTAAATGTTATTTTCCTCCCAATGCATTTTTCTGTCGCCTGAGTTCCATACCTCTCCTATTTCCTTCATTTTCCTTCTTCCTGAATTGGTTATCAGTTCTTTTCAATTTAATATATTTTAACTGTCTCGCATTTTTTTTCTCAATTCATTATCAGTTCTTTTCATTCTGGGGAATTTCAGTTGATTTTCCTTGCATCTGAATGCATCGTCGATTCTCTTCAATTTAATGTGTTCCTGTGGTTTGGCATTTTCATTTTTTTTTTAATTCATCATTACTCCGCTTACGTTGTAATCGGTTTCTGTTCTGCTCACATTCTTGTATTCGATATTGATCATTACTTCGTAGTCGTTGGATGTCGTTGGATAGTCGTAGTGATGTTGGCCGGTCTGATTCTTATTGCTTCCAATTGGTTCCGTTTTCGGTTTCCCAATACTTCGATTTCATTACCCGAGTGTGCACCCGTGAGACTGATATCATTAAAATTGCGGAAATCAACTTGATCCAACTTCGCATTTTGACATCGGCGAATTCTTCCTTTTTTGTTTTTTTTTTGTCTTCGCGCGATTGTCTTTTAGTTCTCATTTTGACTTCAGTTTCTTGATTCTTGCTCTTTCAAATTTCTGCTACTGATATACAATTTCAACTCTCATGAAGCCTCTTGCACACAGTATACGATTTTTTTATTTATAAAAAAAAGTTTCTTCGGATTAACTTGAAAGATAACCGCTGGTTTTTTCACGATTTATTTCTACGCACTCACACTGATTATTCCTATTAGTCTCAACTATGTACTGACCCTATCTCCTTATGAATCAATATAAAACTGAAAAAATATATAAATAAGGGTTGTAGAGATGCACTACTTTATTTATCATTTGATTTATTCATTGAACAAACATAAAATATTGCACAAAATGCGATGATATATATACAGAAGCTCCACAACGGAAACCCTGGTAACGAGCACCCCTGTTCAACATTTATTATTCAGATACTGGAACTACATCTGCCATCTGGCGCCTTCCACAGTCCCTAGTATTTTTAATCGATAGTGGATAACAAACTACTATTCTCTACCATACCGACACTGTTTTATCGGTAAACTGCTGCCTGGACAGTTGTAATCGTGGACAGTTTTCGATCCGTGACATTATCCCAAAATTAAAATACCAGTTTTTGATAATCGTAATCGAATTGGGATACCGATGCAAATTTCGAGCCATAATGAGGCGGTCGTGGGGGAACGCGACTTTGGAATGCGCGCGAGTCGTGCGCAAAATATTTGTTTGATCTCAACCCCGCTAAATGTTCCTACTTATTTAAAAAATTATTCTTGTCTAAACTGTGCATACCCACAACTTCGAAACTATGTAGCATTGTAGACCAGTGAATTTTGTATAACTACTAATATGATTTTTTTTCATTTCCCCCCAATACTCAGCTAAATATGCGTCGGTAATGAGGATTCCACGCCTCAAGTGTCGCCATCTTATGGCAGTTTTTTATGGTACAATATACTCCATACCACAATTCCAATTACAGTGAACAACTACATGAATACACGAATAAATAAATAAGTACATGAATTAATTGATCACTGCGGTAATAAATATGCTAGTCTGCTAGAACCCAAACAAATCTATTATATAAATTTCTATAATTTGCTCATTTTCAAAATTTGAAATTTGAAAATTTGAAATTTGAAAATTTGAAATTTGAAAATTTGAAATTTGAAAATTTGAAATTTGAAAATTTGAAATTTGAAAATTTGAAATTTGAAAATTTGAAATTTGAAAATTTGAAATTTGAAAATTTGAAATTTGAAAATTTGAAATTTGAAAATTTGAAATTTGAAAATTTGAAATTTGAAAATTTGAAATTTGAAAATTTGAAATTTGAAAATTTGAAATTTGAAAATTTGAAATTTGAAAATTTGAAATTTGAAAATTTGAAATTTGAAAATTTGAAATTTGAAATTTGAAATTTGAAAATTTGAAATTTGAAAATTTGAAATTTGAAAATTTGAAATTTGAAATTGAAATTTGAAATTTGAAAATTTGAAATTTGAAATTTGAAAATTTGAAATTTGAAAATTTGAAAATTTGAAATTTGAAAATTTGAAATTTGAAAATTTGAAATTTGAAAATTTGAAATTTGAAAATTTGAAATTTGAAAATTTGAAATTTGAAAATTTGAAATTTGAAAATTTGAAATTTGAAAATTTGAAATTTGAAATTTGAAAATTTGAAATTTGAAAATTTGAAATTTGAAAATTTGAAATTTGAAAATTTGAAATTTGAAAATTTGAAATTTGAAAATTTGAAATTTGAAAATTTGAAATTTGAAAATTTGAAATTTGAAAATTTGAAATTTGAAAATTTGAAATTTAAAAATTTGAAATTTGAAAATTTGAAATTTGAAAATTTGAAATTTGAAAACTTGAAATTTGAAAATTTGCAATTTGAAAATTTGAAATTTGAAATTTGAAAATTTGCAGCGCACTGCATTACCAACCTCCCCCCCCCCCCCCCATCGCCGCGCCGACCGCGCACGGGCTGCGCGGGGGAGATGCGCACGGGCTGCGCAGAAGAGATGCGCGGATGCTCATTTGGGTCCGTCAATCCCCCTTGCCTAACCACTCATAATTAATTCACTACGTTTCCGGCATATCTCAAATTGATTACATTTGGAGAATCTACTAACTTTTCAGAGCTTCACAATGTTGTCCATATGATTTAAAACAATTGAATATATATAGGAAATGCCTCAAATTTCTTATTTTTCTGTTCGTTCAGAATATATAGTGCCTTGAAAAATTAACAATTTTTGAACAATTATCATGGTTTGAGATTGGCAATAAATTTGACAATTATATTAATTTTGCGAGTCGGAAAAATATGAAATAAAAATGAGCAAATTATAGAAATTTATATAATAGATTTGTTTGGGTTCTAGCAGACTAGCATATTTATTACCGCAGTGATCAATTAATTCATGTATTTATTTATTTATTCGTGTATTCATGTAGTTGTTCACTGTAATTGGAATTGTGGCATGGAGTATATTGTAGCATAAAAACTGCCATAAGATGGCGACACTTGAGGCGTGGAACCCTCATTACCGACGCATATTTAGCTGAGTGTTGGGGGGAAATGAAAAAAAATCATATTAGTAGTTATACAAAATTCACTGGTCTACAATGCTACATAGTTTCGAAGTTGTGGGTATGCACAGTTTAGACAAGAATAATTTTTTAAATAATGTAGGAACATTTAGCGGGGTTGAGATCAAACAAATATTTTGCGCACGACTCGCATACGACTCGCGCGTATTCCAAAGTCGCGTTCCCCCACGACCGCCTCATTATGGCTCGAAATTTGCATCGGTATCCCAATTCGATTACGATTATCAAAAACTGGCATTTTAATTTTGTGATAATTTTGGGATAATGTCACGGATTGAAAACTGTCCACGATTACAACTGTCCAGGCAGCAGTTTACCGATAAAACAGTGTCGGTATGGTAGAGAATAGTAGTTTGTTATCCACTATCGATTAAAAATACTAGGGACTGTGGAAGGCGCCAGATGGCAGATGTAGTTCAAGTATCTGAATAATAAATGTTGAACAGGGGTGCTCGTTACCAGGGTTTCCGTTGTGGAGCTTCTGTATATATATCATCGCATTTTGTGCAATATTTTATGTTTGTTCAATGAATAAATCAAATGATAAATAAAGTAGTGCATCTCTACAACCCTTATTTATATATTTTTTCAGTTTTATATTGATTCATAAGGAGATAGGGTCAGTACATAGTTGAGACTAATAGGAATAATCAGTGTGAGTGCGTAGAAATAAATCGTGAAAAAACCAGCGGTTATCTTTCAAGTGAATCCGAAGAAACTTTTTTTTATAAATAAAAAAATCGTATACTGTGTGCAAGAGGCTTCATGAGAGTTGAAATTGTATATCAGTAGCAGAAATTTGAAAGAGCAAGAATCAAGAAACTGAAGTCAAAATGAGAACTAAAAGACAATCGCGCGAAGACAAAAAAAAACAAAAAAGGAAGAATTCGCCGATGTCAAAATGCGAAGTTGGATCAAGTTGATTTCCGCAATTTTAATGATATCAGTCTCACGGGTGCACACTCGGGTAATGAAATCGAAGTATTGGGAAACCGAAAACGGAACCAATTGGAAGCAATAAGAATCAGACCGGCCAACATCACTACGACTATCCAACGACATCCAACGACTACGAAGTAATGATCAATATCGAATACAAGAATGTGAGCAGAACAGAAACCGATTACAACGTAAGCGGAGTAATGATGAATTAAAAAAAAAATGAAAATGCCAAACCACAGGAACACATTAAATTGAAGAGAATCGACGATGCATTCAGATGCAAGGAAAATCAACTGAAATTCCCCAGAATGAAAAGAACTGATAATGAATTGAGAAAAAAAATGCGAGACAGTTAAAATATATTAAATTGAAAAGAACTCATAACCAATTCAGGAAGAAGGAAAATGAAGGAAATAGGAGAGGTATGGAACTCAGGCGACAGAAAAATGCATTGGGAGGAAAATAACATTTAAAAAATCGGAACAGAATGAAACTCATTCGATAGCATGAAGAGTATTCTCTCAAGAAACGTAAGAGAAATGTCATACGGAATCGCGTTCTACGCCAACGAATACAATATGTTGACAACGAAATTGCAAAGAATGTTTGCAGAAATCGCATTCTGCAGAAGTATCATGCATACAAAACTCGAGAATTAGCACACAATATCGCTTGAAATTTGAAAATTTGAAATTTGAAATTGAAATTTGAAATTTGAAAATTTGAAATTTGAAAATTTGAAATTTGAAAATTTGAAATTTGAAAATTTGAAATTTGAAAATTTGAAATTTGAAAATTTGAAATTTGAAAATTTGAAATTTGAAATTTGAAAATTTGAAATTTGAAATTTGAAAATTTGAAATTTGAAAATTTGAAATTTGAAAATTTGAAATTTGAAAATTTGAAATTTGAAAATTTGAAATTTGAAAATTTGAAATTTGAAAATTTGAAATTTGAAATTTGAAATTTGAAATTTGAAATTTGAAAATTTGAAATTTGAAAATTTGAAATTTGAAAATTTGAAATTTGAAAATTTGAAATTTGAAAATTTGAAATTTGAAAATTTGAAATTTGAAAATTTGAAATTTGAAAATTTGAAATTTGAAAATTTGAAATTTGAAAATTTGAAATTTGAAATTTGAAAATTTGAAATTTGAAAATTTGAAATTTGAAAATTTGAAATTTGAAAATTTGAAATTTGATATTTGAAAATTGGATATTTGAAAATTGGAAATTTAAAAATTTGAAATTTAAAAATTTGAAATTTTCAAATTTGAAATTTTCAATTTTGAAATTTTCAATTTTGAAATTTTCAAATTTGAAATTTGAAATTTGAAAATTTGAAATTTGAAATTTGAAAATGTGAAATTTGAAAATTTGAAATTTGAAAAATTTGAAATTTGAAAAATTTGAAATTTGACAAATTTGAAATTTGAAAAATTTCACATTTTGAAAATTTGAAATTTGAAAAATGTGAGAATTTGAAAATTTGAGAATTTGAAATTTGAAATTTGAAAATTTGAAATTTGAAAATTTGAAATTTGAAAATTTGAAATTTGAAAATTTGAAATTTGAAAATTTGAAATTTGAAAATTTGAAATTTGAAAATTTGAAATTTGAAAATTTGAAATTTGAAAATTTGAAATTTGAAAATTTGAAATTTGAAAATTTGAAATTTGAAAATTTGAAATTTGAAAATTTGAAATTTGAAAATTTGAAATTTGAAAATTTGAAATTTGAAAATTTGAAATTTGAAAATTTGAAATTTGAAAATTTGAAATTTGAAAATTTGAAATTTGAAAATTTGAAATTTGAAAATTTGAAATTTGAAAATTTGAAATTTGAAATTTGAAATTTGAAAATTTGAAATTTGAAAATTTGAAATTTGAAAATTTGAAATTTGAAAATTTGAAATTTGAAAATTTGAAATTTGAAAATTTGAAATTTGAAAATTTGAAATTTGAAAATTTGAAATTTGAAAATTTGAAATTTGAAAATTCGAAATTTGAAAATTTGAAATTTGAAAATTTGAAATTTGAAAATTTGAAATTTGAAAATTTGAAATTTGAAAATTTGAAATTTGATATTTGAAAATTGGATATTTGAAAATTGGAAATTTAAAAATTTGAAATTTAAAAATTTGAAATTTTCAAATTTGAAATTTTCAATTTTGAAATTTTCAATTTTGAAATTTTCAAATTTGAAATTTGAAAATTTGAAATTTGAAATTTGAAAATGTGAAATTTGAAAATTTGAAATTTGAAAAATTTGAAATTTGAAAAATTTGAAATTTGACAAATTTGAAATTTGAAAAATTTGACATTTTGAAAATTTGAAATTTGAACATTTGAAATTTTGAAAATTAAAAATAGATACTGCACTCAGCTTCACCAAATCATTTCTTATGCATTCACATGAATGTGAGTTTAAAAAAGGATATCTACTAATCAGAAATGCTACACAGAACGGCATCTACTACTGACTGTGTGTGTATCATTTGTACTTCCCATACCATTGTATGGTATTACCATAAGAGGTATTGCATAGTCAGCAGTATCTGGCGCCGTATGCATCACTTTTGATAGCCACAAAACTTTTTTTTGAAAAAAAACACATTTTTTCTTAAATTTATTTATTGATTCACTGTTTTTAATTCTATTTCATTTATTTATTTATTTCTTCATCTATTTTTTTAATAATTGTAATTAACATATTGCGATACTGTTTTTTAGATTTTAAAAATTTTGGAAATGGACAATTCAAAAATTGGAAATTAACACTTCACATTTTTTTTAAAACATATTTATTGATTCACTTTTTTTTATTTCATTTATTTATTTATTTCTCATTTTTTTTGGTTTTGGTAATTGTATTGGGAATACTGCGTCACTTTTGAGAAAATAAACACACAGAGGCGTACACACACACACACACACACGCCCACACAGATGTTACACATTTATTAACTCTATTTTTTTCATTTACGCATTTATTGCACATTTTTTTTCATGCAATTGAAATTGAAACACACACACACACACACTTCACCAATTTTCACTAGGTTACTGTTTTTTTTTCCACAAATTCCCTGCACTCGCAAAACTCATTACACGTACTACTACTATTCGGGGGGAGGGGGTAGAATTGTGTTTACACACACCTGTGAAACCTTTGAACAGGTGCATGACACCGCGATGAGAGATCCGCACTCTGGTCAATTTGCCAGAAGACTAATGACGGAGTAGAGATTTATTCATTGTTTTTCTCATGCGCAGCGTCGTCATTGCTCATGGGAAAAATGCAATGGAAAATATCTCACGGACTCCGTTGTCAGTCCGTGGAAAGCAATTCGATCCGCGATGATAACGGAGTTGCGTTTGAGACGTTTGAAAAACCGGTGTTTACACACGCGGTAAACTTCAAAGGCCTCTTGCGGCGGCAACGTGAGACACTTAGTTCTCACAGCCCCACCCCCTGCCCCTTACTCCGTTAACCATGTTGTAGTCCCTCCGCCCCCTCCACCCAACGCTTATGACTCGACTGCATACTCATTCCTCCCCCCCCCCCCTCAAAGTTTCACACTCGGGCCTATATCCCGCTGAATTACTGGCTGCGGAAAATGTAGCCACCTCTAAATTCATCTACCCATCAGTCGGCTATGCAGCGCATATTTCCTATAACCATTTCGTTTTCAGGGTGAGCTTTTAATTTAAATAGAATATTTTTCAAGTTCGTTTTTTTTTAATATTCATTTCAACTTTTATTTTGTTATATACAAAAGAAGAACAATATATATGTATATAGTAATATTGATCATTTCATCATTTTTTGGTCAATAATTTCATTCATCATCAATGAGAATGAACTCGCATGGGTTGAAATCACCACCAAGGAAGCGAAGATTGAGAACCCCACGATCTGCATCCTTCTCGTATTCTTTGGTTTTCTCTAGGAGTCTCGACACTAGTCTCTTCGGGAGCCAGACACAGAATTCACCGTTCAACGATACGAGAATTTTGTCTCCAAATTTTTTGTTTTTGATAGTGCGTAATTCATTAACTTGATATTGACGATCAATTTCCAACTCGCTGATCTTCTTCGTGGCTAATTGCTCCACTCGGGCAATCTTATTGATTGGGTCATAGGACATATTTCGTTTTCCACAACTCATAGTTCACACACAAAATCACAGTATCAAACGAAAAAATGTATTCAATGAATAATTTACTTTTTTTTCGTGTGTTCACGCAGGTTGAACGTATAAAAAATGCTCCGATTCTTTCTACTGAGTTCTTGAGTTTTTGTTTCAAATATCGTTGCAGTAATATCCCTCACTCTTCGCAGCACTGGTAGACTGAGCAGCTTTCGAGGCGCGTAATTTTTATACCAGCCGCTGATGAGTCACACAACGATTTTGTAGTGGGGGGAGGAAGTTTCGTTTTTTACGTACAGTGTTCCTCATTGCAATAGAATATTTTCGTAATATATTGAAGCAAAGGGTTGTGCTGATTGAAAGACGAAGGATCTCAGGAACTCACAACATCCTGGAGTCCTACAATAAATTAAGAATTTTGGAGAAAATCGATTAAAAACCATGACTTTTTGTTCACCATCATCTGATGTCGGTAATGGTAGTGCTCTCGAATTTGCACTAAATGCAAAAACCATTATTTTAGGGTTATATTCACAGATATCATTAACAAATGATAGATCTTTCACAGTTAAATTTCCTTCGTTAGCGTGGTTGAGCAAAGAGCTGGCGGCTATGCTGACGAGAGGCGAGGGTTGACGCTCCACATTGAGATGATCTATAACTTTTCGAGGATCCCGTCTGGTGCAAATTTCATGCATGCACTGAATTTTGAATCCTTCACCATCTTTTTTCAGGGACCACTCAGATTTCTTACACTTTTGCACATCACTTTCATGTGTATGATGATACTTACAATCATATTGACTCACACATCGTATTTTCTCAGTAATACGTACATGGTTAATATTAGGAACGCTCTGTTCACGCTGTTTACGCACTTCACACAGACGCGTCTTCAACAATATTTCAAAAACACCGCACATGATGCTGTCGTAACACGTGCTTCGCAAAGACTTACCTTAGAGCGCTCACACATTATTTTATAGTATAGTCCTATAAAGTGTCGTGTGGGCATGCGTCAATGCAACCTGAAACATTGTCGGAGTGTGTAACGAGATTTTCTCGTTAGGTTGAAACCCCCATAAAAGGGACATTCAAAACTTCAAAGTACGAATGAGGTGCCATATGGGGACTGCTGAAATAAGGCTGTGGGAAGATGCTAAGACCAAAGAAGGACGTGCGTAAGCGAGTCTGGGTGAGACAGCGCGTGAGGACGTTATTAGATGATCGCCATATGTGGATTCCGCTCTGTTGGCGGAGAGTTAAAGGCCGACGTTAAATCCCAACCTAGCGGATCCACAGGCGATGGCGGGGTAGACTAGAGACCGAGGGCTAGGGGAGACGACTAGCGCCGCCGTGATCCCGTCGGGTTGATGAGCCGTGGTGGGGTAACCTAGTTCTCACCGCCGCCGAGATATCCAGGCTAGGGGGAGAAAGGCTCTAGGAGATCTCGTGAGAGTCGAACGCGGACGCTTGAGCCGAATGGTTGCAAACCTCGGTGAGAGCGGGCTCAGTGGCACTGGCTTGCATAAGGCCAGGAAAATGCCATCCCTTCGAGTATATCGATCGTGGCGAGCATAGGGAGATGCACCTGCATAATTGATATAACTCTAAAAGATTTGATGAGGACGAATGAATTATTCGGGTGTAAATGCATCCTATTCGGTGGTGATTTTCGACAGATCTTATCTATTGTGAAAAGAGCACGACGTAAAGGAATCGTTAACCTCTGTGTAACCAATCTAGGACTGTGGAATTCGTTGAAACATTACATATTAAAAATTAATATGCGTATAAATGATGACAAATTCAATAGATGGCTTCTTGACATTGGGAATGGCCGTGTCCTAAGAGTAAAAATTCCTGAGAACATGATTTGCGACAATTTATTAGAGGCTGTATACAATAGGAATTTCAGCGAAGAGAATCTCGCTGAGAGTGTACTTCTTGCATCTCTGAATGAACAAGTAAATATGTTAAATGATCAAGTTCAGAAGAATTTTCCAGGTCCAATACACGAATCAATGGGACAAGACAAAGCCACTGCAAGTGATGATGATGCAGTTAGCGGCGATGATGTGATGTTACGGTTTCAACCAGAATACCTGAACAAATTGAACATTTCAGGCTTACCTCCATTCAAATTGAAATTGAAAATTGGAGCTGTTGTCATGTTAATTCAGAACAAATGCATTGCGGATGGCCTTTGTAACGGCACTAGGCTAATTGTACGAAAAGTATTCAACAAAATTTTGTTTTGTACAATATTAACAGGTGATAAAAAGGGAAATCCAGTCATGATTACCAAAATTACTTTGAATACTAAAGATAACACCGAATTTCCGTTCGTTCTCCATCGCACTCAATTTCCAGTTCGACTAGCTTTTGCCATGACTATCAATAAAGCTCAAGGCCAATCATTCGAGAGAGTCGGAATCTACCTGAAGCAAAATTCACCAATGTTTAGTCATGGTCAGTTATATGTCGTCTTATCCAGATGCTGCACAATTTCGGGACTGAAAATCAAAATAATTGGAAGTACTTCAATAGGAGTGAAAACAGAGGTTTTTCATGCGCAAAATGAATTATATATTATTCATTATATTATTCGTATTATATCATTGCTACTTAATCTTCCACTAAATATAAATTGCTACTTCCAACAAAAAAACAGACGAAATTGTTATTATACTATTATATATATACACATAAAATTAATGTTTTATGAAATGATAAAGTATGCTCATGTGATACGGGAATGGCAGTAAAATGACGCTGTACTGGGAGGGGGGAGCGAGCGGGGGGCGAAGCCCCCCCGGGGTAGGCGAGCAAAGCGAGCAGGGGGCGGAGCCCCCTAGTATGAGATATTCTTTATAATTTTTCCTGTGCAATCATATTACTTTGACCGTACCTCAAATGTAATCATCAGTCGGACATATATCTCGCTGTATTACCGGCCGCGGAAAACGTCGGCACCTCCAATTCAGCTACTCATCAGTCGGCTATGCAGCGCACTGCATTACCAACCTCCCCCCCCCCTTCCCCACCGCGCACGGGCTGCGCGGGGGAGATGCGCACGGGCTGCGTAGAAGAGATGCGCGGATGCTCATTTGGGTCCGTGAACCCCCCTTGCCTAACTAGTATTATGGGAAGATTTGCAAATATTTGCCAAATGGCCAAAAAAAAATTATGAAAAATTAGAAAATTGTAGATGTTTAAGCACTTTACCAAATTGCACAGTTTCAAAATTCATAAATTGGCAATATTTCAGAAGCTACCAAATTCTTGAAAATCTTGAAATTCCACCAATTTTGAAATTCACAAGATTCCAAAAGTTTTACACTTTCAACATTTCAGAGATATTGAATTTTTTTCAACTTTGAATTTGACTTTCATTTATGTTTCATATGAAAAAAAATTTGCAGTAAGAAATGTGGAAAGTTCACTAACTTTTTAGAACTACACATTTTTTATGTAGTTAATTAATTCCATCACCCTTCGGAAATGTAAAGAATGTGGAACACTTTGAACTCCGAACGATCGAAATTAAAGAAGACACATCAATGGGATCAATACCAAAGTATTGGGTTCAAACTAATTGGGTTCATTCATTAATGAATTGATCTCTGAATAATTTATTTATTTACCAATATAATTATATGCATCATTGTTATGCTGTAATTGGCGTAGTGAATGGGCTGACTTTTGGTCAATCATAAAAATATAGCAGCACAATACAGTTAGAAAGTAGAGGTCTAGATGGCGCGGGTTGAAGAAACTTATTCGAAGTCGTTATGGGATACGTATGGAATAAGTATTAGCGTAAAAGTCATATTTTTAGTATTCCTTGTATGCTACCATTTTACTGTGTGTCGATACCATTGTAATTTTTGCATTTTTCCTCCCACCCTCTGCTGAATCAACATGAGTGGTTAAGTACGGCGCCGGAGAGGGGGGGGGGGCGTTGATGAGTACCGTAGAGCGTGATTAGTGTGAAGTGTATGCAACTGGGAGTCCTTTCGTTCTCTATAAACCAGGCAAATCCACCATTTTGTTCTTGAGTAACATCCTTCTTACATCATGTCTGAAGGACCAGCACCATAAATTTGAACGGTCTGATAAGTATATGAAATTTCCAAAAATAACTGTGTCTTCATTTTTTGTTTCAGCGATATTATTCAAGTGTTTTTTTCATTGGTTGCATTTATGACTCGAAAACTAATATGATTGCGATTTCTTCCACGTGCCATTTGAAGGTCATAAATAATTATGATTAAGACTGCGGGTTTTTCAGATTCTATTTTTTTGCTGAAATATACTCAATTGTGTAATATTTTTTTTCAGGCATTGAATCGACCAATGAGGTTAGAAATATTTTTTACGTTCTGTTTATCCGGCTTCTCGAAGCTTTGTCAAAATTTCGAACGTTATAAGACGAATTCATTCAAATGACACGTATTAACAAATCCTATAGAATTGCAATCCTATAGGCAACGATATGAGAACTCCTATAAGATTCCATATAGAAATGATTCAAAATTATAACTTTTTAATTCTTATAGTATTGTGTAATGAGAAGTTCCTGTCCTGTGTAATGAACAAAATCCCATAAGATTCTATAAAATTTTATAGGATTATATAGGATAGCATCCCATGTAATCCATTTTTATCGAAAAAGCCCCAATTCTCAGAAGCATTTCCTTAGGAATGCTGTACGATTTTTGTATAAGTGGATTTGTTTTGAAAATTTTCAATTATTTAATGTAATTGTACTCGCTTCAACATTCAAGCGAGTCTTAAAATTCGTACCAGATTTTCATCCATAAATGGTAGTTCACAATATTCTTGGTTCATTCAATGCAACTCATTGCAGATTCAATTCCCATCATTGCCACAACTACGAGAAATGTCTCTACATCCAACGGCTGAAGGAGCCCCTCAGCCATCTCTTCAAGTACCACACAGACCCCATGAATCAGCACCTCCTCTGCTCATCAATATAGGACTTCCCCGACCACTACTTCCGCATCCATTCCAGCCGGTCCTTGAAGGATCCTCCCAGCAACGACCTCCCGGATCACACCAGCCACGTCATGATCAGGGACTATTCCATTCACCACCTGAGGTACGTCTCCAGGTAGTGAATCCAGGGCCATCGCAGCCCCCAGAACAGCCACTTCTTCAGGGTCCATTCCAGTCATTGCCACAAGGACCCCCTGAGCCACCACTTCAACCATCACCTTCAATACCACCGCAGCCATCTCGAGGACCGTTCCAATCGTCACTTCAAGTACCACCACAGAGACCTGAAGAACTGTTCCAATAACCCCCTCCGGACCACCTTAGCCTCCTCTTCAAAGACCATTGCAGTCACCTCCTCAAGCACCTCTTCAGTCACCATCTCCAGGACAATCGCAGCCATCTTCGGACTCAACCCAGCTATCGCAAGCACCCCCTCAGTCATAACCTTCAGTACCTACTGTATCTGTTCTTCTATTTGTGATATTTATTCAATTATTGTTTTGCAGGTATTGGAAAGGGCAATACAATCGAAGATGGAATGGACGCCGTGGAGGAGGAGGAGACGGCGGGCCGGTCATTCACCAATATTATGGGAGATAACTGTTTTTCCATTCTTTATGCTATAAAAGGTAGTTTTATATATTTTCTTTGATAATTTGAAAGAACATGTCATGAGGACCATTGAAGAAGTGAAAAAATCGTAACATTGTAAATTTAAACATTGAAAGAATAATCGAGTTAGTAAAAGTGTTACAAATATTACGGAAAATTGAACGTTTCAATCTCAAACATATCAATATTTTGTCAGAGACGTGTTTCGAGAGAGCTCCGTATCGAATAAGTGTTGTCAATAATAATGCCCTAGTAGCAATACTTTGGCAAGGACTATTCGTAGTGAAATTGTGCGGGGTAAATCCCTGAATTGACTACTTAGTTAATTACAAAAAACGAGGGAGTCCCGTGAGTAGGGACTCGCTTTTCAACATGTCCCAATCAAGTGTACCCAACCAGACAAGAACTCCAGTTATGTTTCCGCAGTAAAGTCCACCCGAAAGCCCTCCAACCAGGATGCGATCATTCTCGAAAAAAAACTATTGAAGCCTCTAAAATGGACTACATCGATGCTCTCAGCAATATCATTGGCGGATCCAAGATTATTACAGTGGACAAAAGTTCGTTAAATTTCTAACGTATCAGAGACATATCGTTTCCCCCTATAATACAAGTTCTAGAAGTGTATTCAAAGGCGTACCTCAGGGGCACTGCTTTATATAATATACGTATCAAATGTCCTCGATCATCTTCCCTCCAACATAATCATATCCCAATTTGCAGACGACATTGCCCTCTATACGAGCTCCTCCTCCATGTCCATAAGCCAAACTCTCATTGAAAACGCCGTTAACACACTCCACAATGAACTGAACAAGATCGGCCTTTCCCTGTCCCCAAACAAAACCAAACTGATCCATTTCCATAAAAAACGGAAAAAAACCAGACACAACAATTAATTTAAAGGGATTCAAAATAGAATGCTCCGCAGAAGCTCGATTTCTCGGAATTCTCTTCGACCACCGCATCACTTTCAAGCCTCAAATAGACAAAATGCTTAAATCATCGCTAAAATCTCTCAACCTGGTGAAGTTTTTAAGGGGTACATGGTGGGGTGCCCATCCGGAAACCCTGATAATTATATATAAGTCCTTTGTTCGATCCATCATGGATTATGGTTCATTTATATACTTTCCCCTCCGTAAGGCCGACGTTTTGAAGCTTGAAAGACTCCAGTACTCTGCTATTCGATATAGCCTAGGATATCGTCGCTCAACCCCTACAAATGTTTTGATCGCAGAGAGCAAGCTTCCATACATTGAAAAGAGAGCAGAATTCTTGTGCAAAAACTACCTGATTAAGGCACTATCCAATCGCAATTCACAGATCACGCCCTTGCTCACGAATCTGACTAATGATCAATCCCAATTTCACTCCAGGAAGCGATTAATGTATAATTGTATCCGAGACGTAGCCCCACTCATTTCACACCTACACAAGGACGATCGTTTCCAGATGTGTCTGTACAAATATGAAACGATTATGTCAACCCCGCGGGAAAGAGAGTGACACGATGGGAATTGATGCCGTTACCAAGAAAATTACCCCGAATGTTGTTAAAATTTACACGGACGGGAGCAAAACATCTGATGGTTTATCTGTGGGATCCGCTTGCTTTTCACCTGATCTTAACATCTCCCTCGGTTTCAGCATCAACCCTCAGGCTTCAGTTTTTACGGCAGAATGCTTCGCCATCAACGAAGCTACCAAAATCGCAATGAACGAACCATTTGACAACTACGAAATCATTACAGACTCTCTTAGTGCCCTCAATACTCTGTCTCGCCCCAGTTTTAATATAAGAGAAAATCCCTTGATTATTGAAGCGAAGGATAACCTTAAAAGATTCCAACACTTAAACGGGAATGCATACTCTATGCAGTTCGAATGGGTGTCCTCTCATAGTGGAATTGCGGGCAACGAGGAAGCTGATAGGCTAGCGAAAGAAGCCACTGAATCGGTGCCAAACCCATCTGGCTTGGTACCGTTCACTGACTTCCGTGAAAAATTCAAAAGGGAATCAGTTGAAGCATCCATAAAAATATGTATTGAAGAAAGTGAAATAAAAGGAAAATTGTATTTTCAAAACTTTTTCACACCAAAGCGAAAACCATGGTTTGCAAATGAAAGACTCTCGAGACGGGCCATCTCACGGGTGAATCGAGCGCGCGCGAACTACTACCATCTTTCTTCCTCTTTAAAAAGGAAGAATTTCATCGAATCGGCTCAAGGTAAATGCGGCTACCCCGATGAAAATCTCGATCATATCCTCTGGGACTGCCCCTCTCATGATCAACAAAGGCCTTTGATGATAGTGTCACTTGCAAGTATAGGAATTTTCCCTCCATTCAGTGCTCTAGCCATTTTGAAAAAACCAAACACAAAATGTATCCAAATTATCACTAATTTCCTGAATATGTGTAAAATTGACATTTGAGAATGCAATCGACGAAAAGCGATCAAAATATGAACTATCAGAACGAAAAAGCATGGATGGATGAACGGAATGTCTATACAATGGGAAAAAATCTGTTTTCTCTTCTCTGTTAAATAGCATTATTATTATTGATTTTGTATGTATCAAAAGGTGTATAAACCAAGAGGTTTTGTGCTGAATAATAAAAAAAAAAAAAAAATATTTTGTCAAACTTCAGAGTTTCAAAAAAGAAACAATTCGTGAAAATGGTAAAACTTACAAAATTTTGATTCTTTGATTCTTGAATTTTACAAAGTTCTGAGACTTAAACTTTCCGTAACCTGTGAAATTTCACAATTTTCATGAATCTCAAAAGTTTGAATGATTTGAACTAATTCCAAAATTTCAAAATTTTGAAAACTCCAAAAAGTTTGACGGTTTCAAAAATTTTTTAAATGTTGGAATTTTAAAATCAGAAAATGTAGGAGTTGGAAAATTTCCACATTTTGATATTTCGAAACTTCGAAGTTTCAAATTTAAAACATTGAAAAGATAACTAACCGATGAATTGAGAGTAATGGTAAGTCCAGGGTATCAGAATATCGGCATTCGTTATATCTGGATAGCCTCGGCTGTTGTAGAAACACTTCGTGGCAATTCCAACACTATTCGTAGGGTAAGTGTTTAGTCACAGCACACTGCTTTGATTATGCTTCATGTATATACTTATGATAATTTCAAGTACTGATTTCAACTTTTCTTAATTTTTAGGTACTCAGATTCTTCTATTGATTACCTGCACGAAGAGCTCTTGTTACGCCAGGGATACTACATGTTGTCGAGTTTTCTTACAATCTCGAAATTTTTTCTTTATAATATTAGTTACATATCGCTAGCTATATCGAGCAGGCGCCTACCTTCAAAAATATGAATTTCATCGAAATCACATACCATACATAAATATAAAAACAGACTGAAATAACACGTTATTCTGTTATAAACACATTTTTCGTAGTTACGTGCTTCTGCTATAGAACTACTAATATCAGTCCAATTTATTAATATCACGATTAGAATTAAGGAGACATGAGGATAAATAGGTCTAAAAAAATCCTATCGGATATTGTATAAGAACCCTATATAATTCCCTATAGCATGTTTTAGGTTTTTCCGTAATCATCTATACTAGTCAGGCTTCATATAAATACATCGTATCGAAAAACTCCCACCGATCCATAACATTTTGGTAGACGCTATGGGGAATTTTGCAGGGAGTGCTATAGAAGTCGACTTTTTCGATAACTCTTCTACACGCGCATAAATTTACCAGTGTGAGGACTCTAATCCGCCTACTGGGGTACGCGCGTACCAGGTATGTGTGTGTAAGCCTATAGGTGTGTGGGTTATGATCCTGACCGTGAAGTGAGGTCAGTCCGACACTAGCTGTGAAACCCGGACGTGTAATAAGCAATTAGAAATATAAAAGCTTCGAATCATTGCTCCCGTCTAATCAATGTTTATAATTTAAAGCCCTCCCAGTATTCCTAAAAGGTCAAAAAAAGCCCTTACACCAGTGGGGACATGCTTGCACCCCCACTCTTGATTGGTCTTGTTATTATAACACCCATGAAATATCACAGAAGATAACTATATCACAATGGAAATGTCATGGAGTATTTTCTGAATTTTTTGAAGATGAGAAGCAGTTGGTTGAGCTTTCTGAGACAGTTTGACATATTTTTTTATTTTATTTTTTTTTCCCCAGATTTGGCTCACTTGTTGTACAAATTAGTATCACCGTTATGGTTGATGAGTAGTCTTTCTTAATTTTTCGACTTTATAATCTAAAAGAAATGGAATTTGAGGATGGGAATTTCCTCTAAATATTCAGATTTGGGCAAATGTCATTTAGATTCTCCTTAAGTTCATCGTAAGTTTAAGTTGAAAGCAGCAGACTATACACAATCGTCACGGGTAATGGATAGTCTCTTTATATCTGTACTGGAAATGTATCTATGAAATAAAAACTTGTTTTTCATTCAATGATTAAAAAAAAATAATGTGAAATCACTATAGATTAGAATAATTCAGATTACGTGAACTATGGTATACATATATATGAATACTGGTATATATGAATACTATATACGCCTACTACTCCAAAGTTCCTAGGTTCGCGCCCGGCCGCCGGAGAATATTTTGTCAAAATATTTTCTCATGGATTCCGACCGGTGCAGGAACTTCCGTGTGTGCTATCGGCGGTCCCCATAAAATGAGACCGCTCAGCCGAGCGGGAACCTAACCCGACGCAGGGGGGGGGGGTGGGTTCCATCATAGGCGCCGGCCATCGTAGCGCAGGGGTTTCTGGAGGTTTACCCTGTGTTTAGAAATACGATGGCTTAAAATGCCGAAAGTCGGCCCCAGCCGCATGGCTGGGTGTCCGGTACGCCCCCTGAAGGAATGCTTAACGGCCGCTACCCGGGGCGTACAAATGAGAGGGGCGGAGAAAAGAAAACACACACAGACATCGATTCAAAATTTGTTGGGCTTCATTTTGGTATTCTTAAAACCCCAGTCACAGGATGAAAGGAAAAATATCGATTTCGGGGTCATTACAATAACTTCCCAAAAATCGGGAAGTTAAAAAGTACGTTTTTGTTCAGAATCACCCCCTGAACCCCCCTGTTCGGTATCGGCATATACGTCTGAGATATCCTGTGTACTTCTCCGAATCAAAAATTGCTGACATCATTATAGTATATTTCGACACCGGGGCATAAGCAACTTTTCTGGCGACTGTGAGTTTGCAAGACGAGCCGAAGCTCACAAGAGGCAGCAAAGTTGCTTCTGTCCATGTATCAAACAATATTGTTTGATACCATGCGCGTGGGCAGCGTTTTCCGCACGCGCAGCGTGCGTGAATCGTTGCTTTCATGCACAGTGTGTCCAAAAATTTCTACATCGACGATTAATGACTTACAGCGCCGCTGGTCAACTGATATAACAAAAACATGTCGCTAAACATCCATTTTAACAATAGATATCAATACAATATTTGCCGCTGAGGATTCATTACCTCTTATTACTCTTTCTCCAACCCCAATTGCAGTTGATTGGGAACAATACGGCGCAGGACTCAACAACGACATGAGAAGCGACCATAGATGCCGTATTTGCGCGATATCTCCAACGCATTAAATCGCGCGCGTTCATCACATAGATTATTTTCCATCTGCCCATTGTAGCTTTCATAGAATCAAATATTAGTGTAGCTCAAATCCTATCTAAAACTTGAAATAGAATGTTTTCGACGAAGTTCTGAAGTGTTATCGCACTTGTTCTTAAAATTTCCCACAACCTGCTTTTTTCAAAATAATAGTATACAATGGCTGTATCACATCTACCGCGCGCCCCATAACGGTTCATTTTTTCTGACAATGAATTTTTCGGCATGATATTCCTAGTTGATCGCGCATCTTTTATGAGCTAGTTTTCTATTGTTTCTATAATAGCTAAATTAGAAGGTAATCGGCGCACCTAGAACTGCTATCCTTATAGACGAAACTAAATCATTCCATATAGGTATATTCAGCAAAATCCAATTGAAAATATGAAGGGTCCATCAGTGACAAGCCCACCACGTTCGTTATGTTAGTTTTAATGGAAATCATTGTTATCAAAGGTACAGAAAAAATGAATATATAGTAAGACGAAAATATGGTGTTGTACAAATGAACTCTAATTTGAATATACTTGAACGACGTTCTTCTTGATGACTGACGGAGAATGTAGGCATTTTCAGGTCACTCGTTGTTGTCTAGCACTGGAGAAAGCTGAAAAAAAAATCGCTTGATGAAATTATTTCCGTTCATTGGACCTTTTATAATCGGTTTCAAGAAGCATTAACTGAAATGTATGTCTGCCTTCATTTCAATGAACGATTACGGGGAAATGTGAGAGGCATTGCCGGAATTCTAACTCGTGTCGTTGGAATAACAGACAATATGAATATTTTCCACTCTCTTATCTTCTCACGGAATGATTCATGAGACATCATGTTCTCATCTCATAAAATTTTTAGACCTGAGTTATGCAAGTTGGGAGCAAATATCAGAAACAAGCAGACGGTCGTCGAATGCCCACATTCGAATGCATAACAGCTATTTTTATTTCCTTCAACGTTGCCTTTGTATTCCCACCCATTTCATTGGTGGTATGCTTCCGAATGGTACCGGCTTTGAAATGGCGCCAAATGGAACATTTGTGTAACATTTCAGGTCTCTATGACAGAACTGTAGGAGGGGACGTGCGAAAAAAAATTTTGCATCTAACCAGAAAAATTGAAGTAATTCCAATCTTTTTGGGTACCGGAATATAGTTCCCAATTACATTCGATAGACACTATTGAGCTGAATGTGTTGAAAAAAAAATCAAAATCCGTTCATTAATTTTTGAGATATTGAATAAAATGAATTTCTAGCAAAAATTTAATGCATCAGAAACTAATGAAAATTGTCAAAAATCCAAACCATTTGCACACATAGATACCAAATGGAACATTTGTGTAAAATTTCAAGTCTGTATGCCAAGAACTCTAGGAGCAGATATGCGAACAAAAATTCTTCATGCTAACTAGAAAAATTAAAGTAACTCGAATCTTTATGAGTCCAGCCTTATATTTCTCAATTGCATTCAATAGATACCATTAAGACAAATCTTTTGAAAAAAAAAATTCCAAATCCGTTCATTAATTTTTGAGATATTGAATAAAATGAATTTCTAGTAAAGGTTAAATATCTCAGAAAATAATGGAAATTTTGAACAATCCAAACCACTTGCACATATACATACCAAATGGAACATTTGTGTAAAATTTCAAGGCTCTACGACAACAACTGTAGAAGGAGATGCGCGAATAAAAATTTTAAGTGGAAAACATAAAAGTTGAAATAACTCGAAAACTTTCTACGGAGGCATATCTGTTTTTTGATTCCCTCTTATAGATGGCGTGATGGGGAAGATTAAAAAAAATGAATCGGTTCAATATTGCAGGAGATATGAAGCAAAAACCAAAAAAAAATGAATCAAGTTTTCTCAAAAATTTGAGATTTTTTAAATTATTTTTATTTATTCAATTAATTGCTCCGTAGGGTCCCGCCCTATAGCAATGGGGTTACAGTACGCTTACAAAAATAAAAATGAGCGCAGAATATTACAGAAAAGGCATATTCTGAAAGTGGTACAGTAGAACTATATTCTTATATTACTAAGGTTTTAAGCTAGTGTTATTTATAAGTATGGTAAAGTATTGAAAAATGCGCGGAGCAGTAGCAGAAAACGGCAAAAGTGAATCAGATCTACAAAATTACAAAATTACATTCCACAGTATTTCATACTTCGATATGGAATTGTCGCACTTTCATAGCATTCATCAGGAAGAAATGCAGCGATTTCAGCACGTTTTGATTTTCAATTTCAGCATTTACAAAATTTGAAACCCTGTGCAAATCATTTTCTAGTTCCGGAAGAGGACCTTGAGATGGGGCAGACAAACCCGGTAACCAGAATTTTCTAGCCTGTTCATATCGCGGACAACGTGCAATCACATGCACCAGTGTCTCAAATTCGTGAAGATTACAAACGGTACAGTAGCCAGATGGTGAAAGTCGGTGGAAAACCCCCTTGAATAAGAGAGACTGAAATCTCGTATTGGCCAATCTAGTTTGTATCATAGTGCGAACATAACTCCAAGGATAGCCCAATAGAAGATAGGCAGTGGGCAGATCAGTGTCAGCTCGAGGAATATGCAACTGCAAGCTACTCGACTTATAATATCGCTTCAAGTCCTCTGATTTGAAAAAAGCAGTCAGCCTTTCAATAATTGGGTCTTTTTCTTGTTGCCAGAATTCATCCGACATGTTTCCCCACAAATATTCCGCTCCTACTTTCTTCAAAATTTCATTGATTTGGTAAACCCAATTATAACAGGCTAACCGCTTTTCCTCCCCATTGGTTAAGTTTGACGGACGATTCAAAAATAGGTGAACATGACGCAATAAACAAATTCTCGGAAGTCTTGATTCATCCATCTTTCAAATCTTCACCACCCAGCCAATTGTGAGCGAAAGAACTTTGACCTCCAGAGGAGCAATATTTAATTCCAGTCTAAGCGCATAGGTCGGAGTGTTTCTTGGTAAACAGAACAGTTTTTTAAAATAAAAGACTTGAATTGTCTCTATCAAGGTACAATACCGCAGTGCCCAGATAGGTGCGCCATAAAGAAGAGTCGACAAAACGATGCTGTCAAAGATCTTAACATTGCCCATCCACGAGTCTGATTTCACTCTACTCAAGATTTTCAATGCAGTCCCACACGCGAGCTTTGCTCTTCGCACTGCATTCTCTGCTGCACGGATGCCAAAACCAGACGCTGTGAAAAGTATCCCCAGATATTTATATTCTTTGCAAAACTCAATTTTCTCATTACCAAACCAGATCTCGCTCTCTCTTTTACTACCTCTACCATTTTTGCAGAGAACAAATTGGGTTTTCCTCAGGTTGACCTTGAGCATTTTACCATCGGCGTATTCTTTAAAGATATTTACATTCCTCCGCGCAACCACTGAGCTGGGGGACAATAACGCCAGATCGTCCGCGTAAAGCAGGGCTAAAAGATCACGGGAGCCATTCAGGGGGACCCCCTCCGCTCCTCTATTCAAGCAAAATTCTTCTAGATCCGATATATACAAAATAAAGAGAAGTGGGCTGAGGATCTCACCCTGCAAGACTCCCTCAGTGATTGTTATTGCATTGGATAGATGCGAGCCCTGCTTTACACGCAAATAGGCCTGGTCGTAGAGATTTTTTAAAATTCGAATAATCTTTGAGCTCATACCCAAATTGTACATTCTAGACCAAAGCATCCTATGGTCAACCGAGTCAAAGGCTCTTCGAAAATCCACAAAAAGAGTGAACACTTTACGTTTTTGTAATCTCAATTGAAATTGGATAGCTGAAGAAAGCACAAAAAGATTGTCCTGGCATCCTCTATTCTTGACGAAACCTGCCTGATGCTCTGGTATAATTTTGGCATCAGTCGCCCATTTTTCCAGTCGCTCTCTCAGTATCATGGTGAAAATTTTAGTTATACAATTGATCAAGGCAATCCCTCTATAATTTGCGGGATCTCTCTTGTCACCGGCTTTATGCAACATGGACATTTGTATATCCGCCCAGGCGGCTGGGATTTTTTCGGTTCTCAATATATTATTGAAAAAACAAGTTAGATATAGCACCCAGTTATCAGGCAGATTCTTCAAAAATTCATTCGGTATGGTATCTCCACCAGGGGCCTTGCCTATCTTACAGTCAGACAAAGCTTTTCTCACTTCGCCAAGTGTAATATCGGAATCTAACGTACAATCTCCAACCCCAAAGAAGGTATAGTCCTCCCCGCCCCCGCTCAGGTAAATGCGACTATAAAAAGAGTACCATTCGTCAAGGGTCACTAGAAAGACTCTAGACTCAAAGCCTCTCGCCCATCTCACGGTGCCCCAAAAGCTTTTTGTATCATGTACCTTCGAGAATTTAGCTTTGATTTCGTCATAGAACAGTACTTTTTTTGCCTTAACTAGGTTGATGTGTTTTTTGCGCAAATCGCAGAATTTTGATCGAGTCTCATTATCGTATCCCGCTAATTCCATAGAGCGTTTCGCACTCGCTAAGTCTGTTGCCGAAAATTTACACGCCGAGTCAAACCAAGGCTTGTTCAAAAATCTCCTATGCCCGTAATCAAAAACTAAACGTGACATGTTCAGTTCATATGCAGTCTGACGAATCGTATCGCATAGTTTTTTATTAATTGTGTCAGAAGACTCAAGGGTAAAATCGGTAGTAACGGCAGGCGAGTGTAGCATTACCTGCTGAAAGGACACCAAAGATTCTGACTTCCATTTGAGGGTTTTAACATTCGAGTTTCGATTTTGAACTATATTTTCCACGTTGTTGCCATCAGGTGCCAACCATACATAGATCGGGAAATGATCTGAGAGTATTATATTTGATTCAACCCTTAAATCTTCGCACATTTCAGCAAATTCAGATTTTATCCATATCAAGTCAATTGTACTGACACCCACCTCTGCCACAAAAGTAATTTTTCCTGGGTAGTCCCCCGGGGTTCTACCATTTAAAAGAATGAAGCTATTTGATTCCATGAAATCAGTTAAATCCTGGCCTCTGCCATCATATTTCATATGCATAGAATTTCGGATCGCGTGTAGATGAGAAAATTCAAATAACTCTTCTGGCAGAGGATTGAGGTCAGCCACCCAAGCGTTAAAATCACCCCCGATAATGCAAATTTCATCACCAAATTGTGCCTCAATGTCCTCTAGAGTGTCTTGTAGTTCACTTAGTTTACCATGCAGATCACATTTTCTATTAAAATACACTAAGCCTATTATGTACATAACACTGTTGATCTCAGCCTTCACAAAAATCCAATTTTCACTCGTATTGATGAGTGACATGGCACAAGAACTTCGCTTTCCGAGAACAACCAAGCCACCGCTGCCTCTTCCTGTATTATACTCCTTGATGGCTGGCGACCAAAACTGGTAGTAATCCTCCCAGGTCTTAGAAAGATACCAGGGGGTACTAGTGGTTCAGGTTTCACAGATGCAAATAATAGGTGAACTCGTGTTTGTCGTAAATTCTGCTAGCTTCATAGGTCCATGGGAGTTCCAGAAAATGATGTCTGGAACAGTCTCTCTGTGGTTTGCCGCTGCTCCGCTGTATACGTTTTCCGGAGTTGACTGGGAAGCAGTGACGGGTATAGTTGTTTTTCTGGCATTATCCCACTCGAACCATACATTATCAATTTGAATTCCTAGAAAGCGATATTTGATTTTTTTCCCTTTCTTTTTTTCCCGATTCCCAAAGTTTCTGAGGTTTCTAGTGATTTCCCTCTCCCTCCGAGTGAGGTCAGCTTGTACATAGACTGATGAGCCCTCCAAGACGGCCTTCTTCCGTTTCAAGATACTCAACTTGGTCTCCCAGTCCTGCAGTTTTACTGTGATAACATTGGTAGATTGTAAGGGGTTGATTTTTGAGACTTCACCTGCTACATTGAATTTTTCTCTCAGAAAATCTCGTATTACACGATCAGCGGATCCCATAGTGCAGTCTAAGCCTCTCACTATAATGTTGAGCTTCTTACTTCTACGTTCATTCGCATCGAATTCAGCGAGAGCAGCATTAATTCGACGAGCGAAAACATTGTCCAACTCTCTGACGTACTCATCATGTGCATCTTTCACTGTGGATGTTAAAATGGAACGCATTTCTGCTCTGAGCACTGCAGCATCCGGCAAGGTTTCGAGCTGTTTGGCTTCAATAGTGTGTAATCTAGTCTCAACTGAAAGCCATTTGAGTTCATCTTGTTTACGATACTCCGAAAGTCGATCATTGAGTTGATTTGAAATGACCTCAAGCTCCTTTTTGGATTGTTCCGTCACTTCTTTAATTATAGCAACTCTCATTTGTTCTGCACGCTTATCAGACAGTTCGTTCATCCTTTTTTCCATACTTTCCAAAGCCTTTAGGATATTAGTATCAGCCATTTTGGTGGACGTGGCGTCTGCCTGATAACTCGCATAGGATTCTGAAAATTCAGTAATTTGTTTGGAATCCGAGGCACCTGAGAATGCAAATTTAGCTAGAGCTGCTTTAGTAGCTTCTCGATTTGGTCGTTTCGCTAATGCCTCTGAATCATTGGGCATATTCTCCGTGCGTCTTTTTATACCTCTAGATAATGGGCTCCATATGAGCGAGTTTAGAGAGGATGCTCGTAATTTTGAGTCAGGAATATTGCCAAACTCGTTGGTATCTATTATTTTATGGGGAGTTGAGGAAGTTATTGATGCTGATTCAGTTTGGTCAAAGTCAACAATTGTGTCATCTCCCAGATAATCTGGCAGGGAATTCGTGGATCCCCGTGAAAAGGGGGCTGAAACCTGCAAACGCTCCGATTTCAAAGCCTCCGAGTAATTAGGCAATTTGATTTGCGATTCACGCAAATCAGCTGGAGTATCAGAGTATACCAGTGGCGACGATATAATCGAGGGTGGGGGGAGTAACGTACTGGTTCCCAAATATCCTTTACCAGTGCCTTTACCACAAACTGCCTCTTACATGCCTAACGCTACGCATACCACACCATATAGTCTCCACAGCGAAAGAAACAGATAAGTTCATTACATTTCCCCCACTCTCACAAGCTGATTTTACTTTTCAGCAAATCTCATAATTCCCGCCAATGAGTGAGGATTCTTTTACTGTTCCCACTCTATATATTCATACTATTGTAGTCTGCCTTCGTGTGCCAAACATCAACACACGCACACACATTTCCATGCTGATAAAGCAATAACACGGTAGCTAGGCCACCATACACTGGCATGAATTGGGTTCAAGTAAGCATTGTTTAATATGTTGTTTATTCAGCACCCGCAAAAATCGAAACCAAAGTTGTTGACATAAAAATCGCACAACACCGCGAATTATCCGTCTTTATCGAAACTGACATAACCTATGAACTGTCCGAAAAGTTATCAGGCCATTTTCACCGCATATATGAGAACATCACCAAAATTTTTGCATTCCGTGCAAAAAGAGGTTCCACATATCAATTCCCGCGTACTGTCAACAATAATAACAGGATTACACTTTACTTTTACTCAAAAACAATATCTAGCTCACACTTGTGATTCTGCATGTGCCAATGGCTCAGCAGCGCCCCCGAGAGATTTTTTAAATCAATTTTACCCGTTTAAATGTTCAAATTAGTAAATCGAGGTGCCAAAAATGAGATGTTCACAGACAGACGGCATGCTCAAATTTTGTATTTTTTCATTTCAGACCATTCTAGATCATTTCCACATGAAATTAGCAAATGAGAAAAATGGACCCGCGACATTGC
This sequence comes from Asobara japonica, assembly GCA_026005395.1. Classification (NCBI taxonomy): domain Eukaryota; kingdom Metazoa; phylum Arthropoda; class Insecta; order Hymenoptera; family Braconidae; genus Asobara; species Asobara japonica. Next base: position 1,515,232 of record BQMI01000407.1, on the reverse strand, counting down.
ATCCATTCGGAAGCAAAAATCAGAAAAACTTTTGAAAAAATGGGCCAAGTGCACGTTTCGAGGTGACGTGCAAGGCCATAAAAAATAGCTTTTAAATGACCATATTCCTTGCCATATGGCTTTAACTTCGCGCATTAAAAAACAAGCAGGCGGTCCTCGGATCCCCCCATTCGAATGTGTCAACTGTGTCACCGTTTTTTTTTTATTTCCCCCAATTTCATTGGTGGTAAGCTTCCGAATGGTCCAATTGCACACAAAATAAAAATGTTCCAGTATTGAAAAAACTTTTTCTAGGCGAACGGAATCAAAAACCGAAATAGCTCATATTACCCAAAGTAATTGACTCAATGTTATTCGACCAGTTCATAGATAACGTTAAAGCTCACATTTTGGAAAAAAATGGGATGAAGACTTATCGAGAAATGAAGTAATGAATCAACCGTAAAAATGAACAAATTGAAATCTATAAAATTATTGATGCGATTGAATCGCTATTCAATACGGTTCTTCACCATAATAAAAGGCACCTCTGTTCCAAATTTCAAGTTTTTATCTCAATTTTTGCGCTCGCTAGAGTGCGAACAAAAACAGAAAGTAAAACCAAAGTCAAAAGTTATAAAACAAGAATATCTTATATTACCCAAGCTAATTGACTCAATGCTTTTCAACCATAACATAGATCTCGTTAAGGCACACATTTTGAAAAAAAAACAACAAAATCGATTGAACAATTATCGAGAAATAAAATCAAAACCGTGAATACGCAAAAATTAAAATCTAGAAAACTAATGATGCGATTAAATCGCCATTCAATAGGGTTCCTCACCACAACAAAAGGAACCTTTGTTCCAAATTTCACGTTCTTATTTCAATTTTTGCGGACGCTAGAGTGCGAACAAACACAAAAAGTAAAACCAAAGTCAAAAGTTAAAAAATAGGAATATCTCATTGTACCCAAGCTAAGTGACTGAATGTTTTGCAACCATATTATAGATCTCGTTAAGCCACAGACTTTGAAAAAAAAAATAATAAAATCGGTTGAATAATTATCGAGAAATGAAATAAAAACCGTAAAAAGGAAAAAAGCGAAAAAAACAGAAAAATTCAAATATCTTCAATTTCTTGTGAACAACGAACTAGATGTTATTCAACCATTCTTTGGAGCTCGTTGAGACGCACATTTTGATGAAAAAGAAATAAAAAAATATTCATTAGTTTTAGAGATATGAACGATCGAAGAAAAAACAAAAAAAAGGGGATTTTTAAGAAACTTATCGGCAGATTTCACTGAAATTGCGCCCACAGCTAGCCTACTTACACTCAATACCAATAACTGACAATTTTTTCAGATTTTATTCTCAAAATTTAGTCCTTTTTATGTTGAATTTTGTAAGTGAAGATTTTCGAAAAAAATTGATATATACAAACACTATGCTCAAACTTCTTATTTTTACGTTTCAGACCACTATATATCGTTTACACGCATAATTAGCGAAAGTGAAAATTGAACGATTGCAGTGCTTCCATTCGGAAGCAAAAATAGAATGTCTATGTGTATATTGTTCCATTGTTCTTTATACAGTTTTTAAATTCTCCATAACGGCATGTTATGATGATAGCACTGTTTTCAAGTTGGCTCAACTTGAATTTATGTATTGTCATAAGTAATATATATATCCTATGCCCGCCAGCTATGGCAGGATTTGTTTTGAGTCGGATGTATGTCAACCGCTCCGTGCTAAATTAAAATTTCAACGTGCGGGATTTATAGTACAGTGAATTTATAAGTCTTGGGAAAGTTCTTGCACTAAAGTGTTGAACTTGAAAAGTCTCAAATTCCTGTGGCTTCAAAAAGGAAAGCCAAAATGAGTCCTGCCATGGAAGACCTAAAAGAAAAATCGTTACGAAACCTTTAGCTCGTGCGAGCTCGAATCCCGCTCGACTCAATAAAACTTCCTACCTCTCTGATGGGCCTGAAGAGGTTCAAAAACAAACATCGATGCCTCCATTGTTAATCAACAACGATACTTTAGAAACCAAAAAACTAATCTCAATTTCGTACACTTCACCGCTGGCGATAAACATTTCAGATGCGTCAGATTTGCAGGTGAACCCGATGACACAGCCTGCTCCAGCTGATTACTTGAGTAAGCGAACAGTGCAGAAGCTTAATGGCACAAGTAAGGTTTCGAGAATGTACAGCCCAAAACAAATTTATGAAGTCACAAAATAAAAGAGCACAACCATCAGCACCTAACAGAGCAGAGACGGAGATGGCCGCTATTCCACACACTCCGACCATCAAAATGGTGAAAGAGAACATGCGATCCTTCAGAAACTTGTATTTCTTGAGCTGTCTACAACTACCACGCTAACGGAGCGGACCAGGCTGACATTACGCTTCATTGTTTCTAAAACGCGGAATCACAGCGATCTAAACCAGACGGACCAAGCTCTACACGGACAAGAACCATCTCACGGCGGTTTTTCCCTACGAGAATTCACGTGCCACAACCGTACTAAAGTACCACCAAAAATTCTGTAACTCCAGCTGAGTAAATATTTGATCAGCTAAATTTCCTCCATATTCCTCAAATCCTCACTGAGATAAAATCTATGATTGCCCAACTCAGAAATGCAACCACTGACGTGGAAAGACTCACAATTCTTTCGTCCTATTACTCATATTTTTGACCACCACTGAAACATCGTCCACCCTTGCTTAAAAAATTGAAATATTTTAGCGTCAAATATTTTTGTGCTCAAACTAAATTTAGACAAAATATTAGATATGGCTTATAGTCAACAAATCAGAATTTTCGTGATTCCAGGAACGAAGCAAAATAGCACAATCAAAAAAGTCAACATAGCAGACTTCTCGATGATCAGTGAAGGCCGAGCAGGTAACACGGGTGGTAGCGTGGCACAAGTCCCATAAATACAAAACCCTCTTGCACGATCCGCTGTGCGCTGTGGCTCACCAAATACGCGGGAGTTGAGGTCCAAATAGATAATGCGATAACAAGAATCTACTGGTTCTACAATCGGCTTGATGTCTCACTAGACAGAAACTAATTCAGTCAGCTATTAGCTCAACAAACTCCAATAATTATTGCTAGATATTACGACTTCCGTTTCCGGTGCGAAAGGTGTCGGGCGCGTGAGGATAGGAAGGATAGGTGTTTTAGATTTTTCATGCAGAAAAATCAGGGAAAAAGTGAAGGGAGGTAAGGGAAGGGAGTAGGTGGTATTTCGGAGGAGAGAGAGAGTAAAGTTAGGATAGAAAAGTGTGTGAGGAAAGTGTGAAGCGTGAAATAGGAGGTAAGAGAAAAGTGAGGTTAGAAGGATTAGAGGGAGTGTGGGTGTAAGTGAGTGAGTACGTGTGGGATGTGTGAGTGTGGAGCAAGAGGCGACAGCGGAAGAGGGTGGGAAAAAGGGAAAGTTTCAAGACAGGTTGGGTAGGGTAAGGTTGAGGGATTAGAAGTAAGTGAGGCAATATAGGAGAGTGGGGATGGCAGGTGGGACGGAGGAAAGTTCGAGAGAGCCGGGGGGGGGGGGGGGGGGGAGATGGAGTGTGCAGTTAGGAGAGGGGGAAAATCAAATGGAGAAGATATAATGGGTATCGGAAATTTGGTGTTGTTGTTCGAGAAGATGAGAAAGGAGATGAGGGGGCAGTGTGAAGAGATGGTAAAGCAGTGGAGAGGTGATGTAAGGGGAATGAGCGAGGAGTTGAGTGAAGGGGGAAAGGAATGTGAGGAGGAGAATGAGATGATGCGGGCAAAGATAGGGGAGATAGGTGATAAGGACAGAATGAAGGAAGATGATAAGAGAGAGGAAGTAAGGGTGATTGAAGAGAGGAGAAAAAGGTTGGAGGGGAGCTTGCGTGAGAAGGTTGGAGGAGATGAGATAGAAAAAGAAAAGGGTGAAATAGGCATATAACTGGTGGTATCGATGATCAGTTCGCTGGAAAAGGAGGTGATGGGATGCTGGAGAGAGATACAAGAAGTAAGAGAGGAAATTAAAGATGGCTTAAGGGGAATGACTGAGGAGTTGAGGAAATGGGGGAAAGTATGGAAGGAGGAGAAGAAGAGGATATGGAAGAAGTTAGGAGAGAAGGGTGAGAATGACAGGATGAGGGAAGAAGAGAGGAGAGAGGAAGTGAAAGAGATTGGAGAGAGGGTAGGAAGGTTGGAGGTACGTTTGAATGAGAAGGTGGGTGGAGATGAAGGGGGCTCTCAAAGGCAGGAGGTTGCGGTGGAATGGAGAAAGAGAGTGGGGGTGTTGGAGGATAAACAGGAGAAGGAGGAGAGAGATAAGAGGAAGAGGAACGTGATAATAAGGGGTATGTCTGTGTTGAGTATGAGTGGTAGGGAAGAGGCGCAGGGGCTGTTGTGCTCGTTACGGGTGGAGGGAGTGATTGAGGACACAAGAGTATTAGGGAGTGGGGATGGAAGGAATGAGAGGAAGTTAGTGTGGGTGAGTTTGAAAGATATGGATGCGAAGAGGGAAGTGATGGTAGAAATGAGAAAGCTGAAGGGGAGAAGAAAAAGGATTGAAAACGACCTGACATGGAGGGAGAGAAGAAGTAAGTGGGCAATAGAAAGGAAAGCGAGGGAAGGGAGAGCTAAAGGTAAAGGGGTAAGGTATACAAGGGAGAGAGTATGGATTGAGGAGGAAATATGGACATGGTGCGAATTAAAAGGGTGCTTAGTTAAGGAAGGACGGAAAGTGGGGATGGAAGGGGAGAGAGGAGGAAGAATAGGAGGCTGGGGTATGAGAATAGAGGAATGGGGTAGAATAGGAGGCTGGAGGGTTGAGGAGAGGAGGCGAGGGTTGGGGAGTTAGAGGGGCGTGTGGGTGGGACTCGAAGGGGACGATTGTGCAAAAAAGAACACGAGGAGAACGGAAACGGAGGCCCCCCTGAATCCCTGACTCATTGCTCTGGTTTGATTATGGTTGATTTAGTTGGGTAAGAGGAATGTATTAGAAGGTAAAGTGAAGGTTAAGTTTAGGTTAAGGGTAGGTTAAGGTTGCCCTTTGTAAGAGTTTTGTAAATGGGACGGAAGCCCTAAAAGTCCGTATGTTCAGGATTGATGTGTCAAGATGAGAGAGGGGGCGAAAGTCATTGTAACCCTTAGGGGATCAATAAACATATACATACATATTGCTAGACATTACAATGCAAAGGACACTACTTGGACCTCTGCTAAGCCAAACGAATCAGGTAAAATTCTTACTAATTTCTTAAAGAATCGTACAAACTATCTGCTTCTTGCAGCTTGATCTCCTTCCAACAACCCAAAATATGTTCATCATAAACGAGTTTAATACTTTGTCCGAATCCACTTTAGCTGATCTACCGCCATTATCCCCTATTTGATAAACCTCTCCTACCAGAATTCAAAGAGGTCTCTCTAATAACACGATAGCAATAGAAACACAAATGGCAAACTTGACCAATATCATTCAAAAAGCTCGGTACTCCACTCCTATCCGCTTCTCTAAATCCAAGCACACCCCACTGCTCCGCGAAATAGCGTGGCAACTGAAAATTAAAATGTTATGTCACATAGAGAGGGTAAAAAACTAGTAACTCATACCTGAAATACGTAAATCTATGAGTCAAGGAAATTGACATTAAAATAATCGATGAGAAACAGGCGGACTCAAAAACGTAAATCTCAAAGATCACTCAATACGGCGCATTGCACAGTGGTTCAATACGACCGGTGAAAGTTCCATGCGTACCTTGAAAGTAAATACTGAATTACATACAGAAGCCTATGACGAGGCAAACACATTCTGCTACAATCCATCCTATTGTGTATAAAAGACGCGAAAGAAAAATCTCGAATTGAAAAAAGTCGAACTCGAAAGATCTCGAATGGGAACAAGCTACGGCATCAACGCCGATAGATGGCATTAGTAATTTCTGAAATGAGAACAAGGTACTGCATTAACGCCGAGAGATAGCATTAGTAATTTCTAAAAAAAAAAAAGAAAACGTAAAAAGAGAGAGTAAGTCTAACATGAAATAGAACAAACTTTTACCTACGAAGAAAGAGAATCCTATTCAAGAAGACTGGAAACTTTCCTGGTTTCCAGTCTTCTTGGTCCTATTAAAGAAAAAGCATGAACTGAAAACTGTCATGACGGAGAGCATGAGAAAAGTGTCATGGCGGAACGTGAAAGGTAGCATTCTCATGTGCATTTTCATGAGAGTGACAACGTGAACTCGGCAGTCGATAAAGCAAGCGCAGTGAATGAAACCCGAAATGATGCGAGAGTGCTACAACCGAGTTACCGACATACACAGCCTGATATTCCACTTGCCAATTAAAAATTCATATCTCTTCTTCTAATTAAGATTAATGATTGAAGCAAACGAGGTTCGATGAGAAATTGAATATCTTACCGAACATCCTTTGCTTCATTCCTTAATCTTAATTTGAAGGAGAGATACGAATTTTTTAATAGCAGACGAAATATGAAAATTACCATTTGATAGTGCGGCGACATGCCTCGGCGGTTCGATTCTTTTCATACAGCGATTAAGCGATGAAGGGGGGGGGGGTGTGTTCGACAGGAAATTGAATTTCCTACCGAACATCTTTAGTGAATTCCTTAATCTGAACTTGAAGAAGAGATACAAATTTTCAATTAGCGAGCGGAATATCACTATTTTTATCGGACACCTTCCGCATTTCACGAAAAATTAGAAAAAAGAATTAAAAAATGAAAACAATAAAATGACGGTTTTTAATTATCAATGCGCCAGCGTTTAATTTATGGCAAATTTTCAACACACACACACACACAGACTAACACATCGGGAAGTTTCTGATACAACCCGTCGAGGGTCACATGTACACCCCTTTTTGACAAACCGTTGAACTTTATCAAACTTCATTTTAGTGAAAAAATTGAAAACAACAAAAACAATTTTAAAAAAGTGAAAATTTTTTTGCTGTTGTTTCAATGAAACGAATAGTAATTCATTATTGGAAACAAAAATCAAATAAATCATAAGACAGAGATTGTTTTAAAAAGTAAATGAATAATTTCCATTTACTGAAATTTTTTATTGAAATTAAATAAATGATTAAAATGTAATTTTTTTCTATTTATACGTTTTCAATCAATTTCTAAATTCCCTAAGAAAAAACTTTCAAAAAACAAAAAAACACTGAAAAAAAAAACAAAAATAATAAAAACAAAAATAACACCATACAACAATAACGCCATACAAAGACAATACCATGCAAAAAAATACCATACATAAACCAATTAAAAATAAGTTATAAAAAATGGCTTACAAATGCTAATAATGTTTATAGGGAATGGTGACAGGACTAAATAACAGAATAGAAAAATAACACAACACAGACCGCCCTAAAATGTGTACTACCGCATCTGTGGTTATGTTAATGGTGATATCATATATATTGAATGCGTTGTTTTTTTTTTTAAATTTTATTTAACGTCGCCATATTTATGCTCTCTACCTAAGTGCTAATCAGCGACGGAGGTCTACGATGTGTTTGTAAACAAAGAATGCGTTGGTTCTTGATGCTTTCGGGGATTGTTATTTTGTAATGGATTTATCTGAATTTTCATAGAAATTGTGTTTATAGAAAACATCATAAACATACAGTTCAAATGAATATACACTTTATGGAAAAAACTGGAAACATATTGCAGTTTACAATTGAATAAGAAACTGATTCAACGGCGCAGCCGCTGGCGGCCGCGGCGGCGCTAGTTAGTTATATCCAACACGTTATAGCCAATACTAAAAAAACAATCCCTAATGTACCAATCGAACCATCCACTAACCTTGTCACAAATCTCAGTGAAATCATCTCCAATGTCCGAACATTAAAAAATACTTTAGCCCCTGGTGTGGATAACATTCCAAATATGGCTCTAAACAAGTAGGCGGTCCTTGGGTTCCCCTATTCGAATATGCCAACTATATAACGGTTTGTCTTATTTTCACCAATTTCATTGGTGGTAAGCTTCCGAATGCTCCAAGTGAACACAGCCTGCGATATTAGGAAGAAAGTCAAAAACTGTCCAATAAGCTCATAATACCCGGACTATCATTGGGAACTAACTCATTTTCCAATCATTTTCGGGACGGTTCCTATGGAAGTCAGCGAGTGGAGGGAGTGTTTTTCTGAAAAACATACTCCTGTAACGGCGTCCTGGACCAAGGTCATGACGCGGGCCGGCAGTCCGGCGTCGTCTCGCTCCGAAGACTGTACGAGACATTCAAGCGTGATGGATCACCCTGGCTCTTGAGCACAAACTGATGGGACGCGGACTTCTGTGGGATTTTATCTCTCCCCCCCCCCCTCTACTGTCACCCAAATCCCATCCCTATTCTTTTAATCGCACTATAATTATCCACCTTTCACGTAACTGGGCGTCACGCGGACGCAAAAGACCGCCTTCCCGAGGTTCCCCGCGGATGCGTTGTTAATAGCTCATCATTCTTAACTTTCCGATAGGAGAAGTTATTGTCATCACCCCGGAATAGAGATTTGTTGTTTTTCGTCCTACAGATGTTTTAAGTGTACCGAAATGTTTCCCATCAAATTCTGAGCAAAACTGTGTGTGTGTGTGTGTATGTATGTATACAAAATTTTGCGCAACAATTTCGCATGAACAAATGAAGTTATGGAAGTTTTCAAGGTCGCGTTCGAAGCGTTTCCATATAACTTAGAACTGATTAGATTTTGGATGAAATTGGGGCAGTATATATATGGTTATTAACAATTTCAATTGTTCATAATGTTCTACTGCATATACTATTAGAGATAGCGTAAAATTTATATAAGAAAAGTTGTTCCCCATATAAAAATACGTATGTTATCTGCAATGACTTTTTTCGATATTTTCATCATTAAGGAGGTATGACCGTCTCAACAATTATGTATGCAATGAGTGAACGAATGAACGTAGCGCAGTCATGACAGCCCCAATCTACGCGTTTCCATGCAAAATTGAGCGGATAACACTTTGGATCAGATTCGTGCAGTATATGCAATGTTATTAACAATTGTAATTGTTTATACTATCCCACTGGCAAAAATATTAAAGTTATCGGGAAACTTCTCAGAAGAGAATTATTCCGTATATGAAAATATACCTTTTATGCGTAATGACTTTTTTCCATAATTTGCATGCTTAAGGGATAATTAAGTGATCCTGTGCAGTAATTATTAGTCACAATTTCAATTATTGATATCACTGTTGAGTTTGGTCATCACAATGATTGCGTGTTTACGCTGTACTGAAATACCAAATCGGGAAGTTTTGTTTGTACCCCGTATGGGGCACACACATTTGCACACCACTAGTCATGACTTGGTATTGACAGTGTAGCGAAAGGCCTTAGGTTGCTCGAACGGACCGCCAGTATTGGATTTTTTCACGGTCGGGAACTTGATGTGTGGTGTCGTTCGAAAGGGCTTATGGCCCTCGTGGAAATTGGGCCGTCAGAATATGTCAGAAAATGACATATGTCAAATTATGACAAAAAATTGTAGGTCATATTTTGTCAAAATATGTCATAATATGTCAAAGTGGTGAAATGACATATTATGTTCAATTTCAATAGAATATAACATAATTTGTCATATTATGACATAATATGACAAATCATGTCAACAATTTTATGTCATATTCTGACCAATTATGTCATAATATGTCAAAGTGGTGGAATGAAATATTATGTCAAATTTTAACAGAATATGACATAATCGGACATATGATGACATATTATGGCAAATTATGTCAACAATTTTATGTCATATTCTGACAAATTATGTCATAATATGTCAAAGTGCTGGAATGACATATTACGTCAAATTTTAACAGAATATGACATAATCGGACATATTATGACAAATTATGTCAACAATTTTATGTCATATTCGGACAAATTTTGTCACAATATGACCAAGCGACAGAATGACCTAAAATGTCGAATTTTAACAGAATATGACATAATTCGTCATATTATGACAATAGTTTTTTTGTCATAATCTGACAAAATATGTTACAATATGTCGAGTGGTGGAATGACATAAAATGTCAAATGTTGGCAGATTATGACATATTCGGAAATAATATGCCATAATATGACAGATTATGTCATATGTTGACATTTTATGACATATTATGTCAAATTCGATCAGAATATGGCATACGAGTCGGACGAAATATGGCATAATATGATAGAATCTGTCATATATTAACATTCTATGACATATTATGTCATATTCGATCAGATTATGACATATGGGTCGGACAAAATATGACATAATATGACAACCTGTCCGAAATCTCGATCATATTATGTCAATTTCTGGCATAATATGACATATTATGACAGAAAATGACAAATTATGACCAATTCTAACCGATTATGACATATTTTCTACGCATTTATTTGTCATATTGTGTCATAATTTGACATATTATGTCATTTTCTGACATATTCTGATGACCCGATTTCCACGAGGGGGGCCTTAAGGCCTAGGTCGCGTCACAGAATAAAAAAAAAATGGTCCGACTGAACACAAAATGAAAATCCCCCAGTATTGAAAAAACTTTTTCCAACTTCGCCTCCACAAACCACCATTTTCTCTTTTGTTTACATACTCGAACGGGCGGACTCATACATATACACATACACACGCATACACACACGCACATGAGAATTTCAAAAGAAAAAAAGTTCAATATCAAGGTAGGTATTTACAAAAAAAATAAAAAAAGAGATGGATGTTTCTTTAAAACATATGCACGGATTTAGATGAAATTCATCGCAGAATACGCCAGATCTAGGGCCGGTGAGTGACGACATTGAGTGAAGAAGAAATAAGCAACAAAGAGAACAACAGTCACTTAAAAGAAAGAAACTAGTAGTGTGTGCCCCACTAGGGATACAAACAAAACTTCCCGATTTGGTATTTCAGCACGGCGTACTAAACATATTCTTCTCCAATATACCCCGGTTAATTAGTAGTATCATACTGAAAATTTGCATATTTGAGAATTCTAAACTGAGTCATTAATGAAGCAGATAATGATGAATATTTGAGTAAATGCATGGTGAGCATGAGGATGATACTTATGGGCGTTATTTGAGTGGGAATGAGACGCCAAAAGGAGTGCGGCCCCAATAAAGACGACAATTTTAATATTTTACCCGGTGGAACAGTACAAACAATTGCAACTGTTAATAACTTTGCATATGCTCCAAGAATGCCATCCAAAATGTAAGTCGCTCGATTCTCAATGGAAATGCTGCGATTGAGACCTTCATGATAGCGCTGGGTTCATTCATTCACTTATTACATACATAATTGTTGAGGCGGCCATACTTCCTTAATTATGCAAATTATCGAAAAAAGGCATTCTACATAAAATACGTATTTTTATATGAGTAACTCTAATAGTTTACGGATGACCGTTGATTAACCCAATTTGCGATTTTTGGCCTTTCGATTTTCTGGAAATTCTCGAAAACTGCTGTATGGTTTGCTTCCAGAATCTAATCAGCACTAAGTGACGTGAAGACTCATCGATCAAAAAAAAAAATTAATCGATGAACCATTAGTGTTCAAGAAATCGGTAATGTAAAATTCGGGCACATACGTACGAACACACACACACACACACACACATACAGACATTATTCGAAAAGTGGTCTAGAACGATTGGGGAGACTTTGAAACGTCGAGATATGATGGAAATCCAATTTTCAATTTTCGGGGTGATTACAATAACTTCCCTAGATGGACAAGTTAATAAGATAGAATAAAATCAAATTTGGGAAACTAAAAGGGCGATTAACTAACTTCCCGATCTTGAGGGAGGTTATTGTTTTGGATCCGAAAATCGAAATGAGAAATTTTACTTGATCTCTACGTTTCATGACCCTTAGAAATATTTCCGACCATTCTTAGTTCGATGTTTGTCTATGTGTGTGTGTGTGGGCATATGTGAGCAAAGATTTGTCGAACGATTTCTTCTTCAACAAATTATCCGATTTGGGTTTTCTTATGCTCATTCGATAGTTTTCCGCCTAACTTAGGCCTGTTGAGATTTTGAGCATAATCGACCCGGGTTCGTTAGTTATTCACAAATTGAATAGTTTATATCATTGCATCGTGAGAACGGTTGAAGATACGACACAAATTATTTCATGAACTTTGTTCCACACACAAAAATACATATTTGATGTGGTATCACTCTTTTTGCTAACACCGGTAGTCAATTGTTACTACCAAATTCAAGTGGTTAGATCGTTCTATAGCAAGAGCGGTTGGGAATACGAAACAAAGTGTCCAATGAAAGTCGTTCCACACGTAAAAATACACATTTGATGTTCCCTTTTTTTGCCGGCACCCATAGTTAACTGTCATGAACAAATAGCATTGTTTATCTAACTACTGCATATTAAAAATTAGTTTGTTTTTCATATTTGGAAATTTTAAAAAGTTTAAAAAGTCCATAATTTGAAATATGAACCGAAATTTTGGATATAACATATAGGAGGCAACGATCGGGAAGTTATTGGTTCGACCGTAAAGGGTCAGACCCAGATCCAGTTTATTTGTAAGTGAATAGGGTTTTTAACTGTGAGAACCGAAATCGCCGTTCCAAATTTCACGGTTCTATCCCAATTTTTGTGGATGTTAGCTGGCGAATGAACACAAAAACTAAAACCAAAGTCAATAATTAAAAAACAGGAATATCTCATTTTACCCAAAGTAATTGACTCAATGTTTTTCAACCACTTCATAGATCTCGTTAAGGCGCACAATTGAAAAAAAGTCGGTTGAATAATTCTCGAGTAATAAAATACAAAACATAAAAACGAAACAATTAAAAATGAGAAGACTAATGATGCCAGCAAATCGCCATTCAACAGGGTTCTACACCACAACAAAAGGATCCACTTTTCCAAATTTTGAGCGCCGGGAGTCGTTGAGAGGCGTCGAGCAAGAGCAGTCGAGCTGGAGTCGAGTGAGAGCAGTTGAGCAGGAGAGTCGAGTCTGAGCACTCGAGTGAGTTGGTTATTCACCGTGGCTCGAATGAGAGTACCCAGTGTAGAGTGGTCCCGAGTGACACGAGGCCATGACGTGAGCACGCAGAGTACGACCCAAGGGAAAGTAGGATATTACTTGGTTGCCTGTCCCCAGCTGATCACTAGGATACACCGGGATCACCCGATATTGCCCATCCAGCCAACGACTGAGGAAACCCGTATCGTATAGATTAATGGCGGCCCACCGAGTGTCCTCGGACCTCGGTGTGAGCCCCAGAGACTAACGTGACCGAGTGCGACTGACCCATGAAGCCGCCCCCAAGGCTATCGTCCCATCATCGGCTAGAAACACCTTATCACGTGAGTACGAGCCCTCGTAACAGGTATCTTGGAACGCGGGAGTTATGATGCGAATAGGTAGAGTTAAGATCTAGTTAAGAGGACCACAGGAACTCCACCCTCTCTACCAAACCTACATACTGAGCTGTCAAGTGAGAAATAACCCCTGCATTCATGAACCCATCCCAGAAGAGGAGAAACGCGTGAGGTTACAGATACGCTAACGCCCATAGTTAATTGTTATTAACAAAAGCGATTGTTTATATCGCTCCATCGTGAGAATAATTCGAGATACGAAATAAAACGTCCAACGAAAATCGGTCCACACATAAAAATACACATTGCATGTTCTATGACTTTTTTTGCCAACACTCATAGTTAATTGGTATTAACAAAATGGATTGTTTATATCGCTCGATCCTGAAAACGATTAGAGATGCAAAATAAAGTGTCCAATGGCAGTCGTTCCACACATGAAAATGCACATTTGATGATGTATCACTTTTTTTGCCAACACCCATAGTTAATTGTTATTACCAAATTGCATGGTTTATGTCGCTCTATCACGACAATAATTAGAGATACCAGTTGTTGAATGAAAGTTGTTCCACACGTAAAAGTACACATTTGACTTTTTATGCTAACACTCATAGTTTTTCACAAATTGAATTCTTCATCTAACTCTATCGTAAGAAAGAATATATTTTTTAATAATCTCTTCATATTTTGAGCATTATAAAATTACACATATTTGATAATTTTGAAAACTTTAAAATGTTCACAATATGAGACACAAACAGAAAGTTTGTATATAACATATACCGGGGAACAGTCGGGAAGTCAGTGATGCGACCCATATAGGGTCAAACCCAAATCCCGTTTATTAATTTTTGTTTGTCCGACACACTCGAGTTTGCGTACCATGTTAATATGAATATATTTCATTTCGTACTTTCGTCTATACCAGATTATCATGTATGATTGTACACATGTGGATGTATCAGCCCCTCCGACTACCAAACGACATACACCTGTATGAGCCCCTCCGACTACCACATGATTTATGTCGTCAATTTGGCTGAATATGCTTGTACGAATATAGCTATGGTTGTTGTAAATATTTCATGACCATAAATAATTAGGAATAAAAAATATTCAAATTCATTGGAGTTCTCAAAACATTCCTAGCGGTCATAGTGGTGTAATGCACTCGAGAGTTTTCATTTTTTTCCTTAGTCTGCCCCTCATGAAAGGTCCACTGAAGTAAGATCTGTCATGGCCCATAATGTGGCATGTACAGAGTCTTTAGTAGGAATAATTGTTTTATAGTAATTGTTGCATTAGCATTTGAAACCGAAGTTGCGTATTTCTTTTTTGAATAATCTATTTAGTCTAGAATGTATTGTTTTGTTGATTTTCTTCAAGTATTAAATGTAATTTTTTTATACTATTAACGGTATGACTCCATTGTGGAGTATGCTGCTGTTAGACGTATTCGGGTCGATCAATTATAGTTCACTACGAACGCTACGAACCGAGTAATACAACGGACTACCTGTTTCTTTTATATGTCTTTTAAAAACCGCGCCAAGTCCGTTGGTCCTGACGCTGTTTTTCCACCAATTTTTCTCTTCTGAATTAATTCTTCCGGTTTTTGACATGCATATCATGTGCATTAGTGACGTTAAGATTAACTGCAGAGCGATTCATGAGCTTGGCGTCTTTTCATATTTGTTTGATTGTTTCACTATGTAATGTCAAAGCCAGATGGCAATGAATATTGCCATTTCAGTGGTCTTATCTGGTGAGCTGTACACCACCTCAAAACATGGACTTGGCCCATTTTTTCCAAAAAGGTTTTTGATTTTTTTCTGATTATATAATTCACGAAAATCACTGGCACTGCAAATGTCAGAGTCGAACGTTGAAACTTACCTTATACAGGGTGTACCATTTCAAACAGTATATCTAAATAACTCGATACCAACTTCGCTGACACCCGGTGTGAACGATTAATTACACCAGTTACCATACATGGCTGTCCTACCTGGCGTAATACGTGGAAAATTCACTCGACTCAACTTCAAGGTATCCAAAACTAATCTTCACGAACAATGGACAATTTTAGGAGGAGAACTTCAATTTTGGATATACATAACACGTTAGGCATGGCAATAATACGTTAATTTATTGATAAGATTAAGGACGGTTTTAAGATGAAATTACAAACCCACCCAAATCCTCACCTGCAAAGTATCAATATGGATAGAAAAATCGAATTGGTCTGACTGACCAAACTGTTACCCTGCCTCCCCCCGTATCCTACTGTACCGTCGGTCATTACTCACCCACTAATCATAAGGTTTTTTACAAGTCATTTTTCGTTATATCATATCAAACTGTACATACTCACAAACATATTTGCTAATGAAAAATTGATTTAAAACATTGTTCTAATGAGATATAAAGTCTAGGGCTGGAGATGTAGCATTAATGATTTATGACATCAACACGGCTGTTATTAAATGCCTGGCACTAAACCTGGAGAGCCAAAATGCCTCCCTCTTTGGGAGAAACAAAAAAAAAACGGTTGAAAAACCGCCAACCAGTACGACCTTGGATAAGTCCCGGCTCAACGGTCAACCAAACACTCCTGACGGAGCTCAGGAGGTTCAAAAACTAACTTCAA
Organism: Asobara japonica; assembly: GCA_026005395.1. NCBI lineage: Eukaryota > Metazoa > Arthropoda > Insecta > Hymenoptera > Braconidae > Asobara > Asobara japonica. The sequence goes on along the minus strand of BQMI01000407.1, from coordinate 1,499,138 downwards.
TTCCTGCGATAATCATTAAAAGTGACAAATTGGAAACAGAAAATTAATTGATTTTGTCCAAGTCAACGCCACGGACAAAAACTTCTGAATGAAATTCAATGGAAGTACAACGAGCGTTCAGCTACGAACAACAGAGGACTACAACAAAATTTCGAACATCCTGAAACACAGAACTTCAATTTATTCCCCTTCAGCCTAAAAAGTGAGCGGCCGAAGAAATTTATTTTAAACGGTCTTCCTGCAAGTTTCACCGAGAATGAAATTCAAGGCGAAATTTCAAAACACGGATTAAAGGTATTATCAGATCGACAGTTTGTCAAAACGACTAAGGCGAGAGACACAAAAAAACATAAGGCACTTCCGGTGTTATAATGGTAGACCCGGAACTAACCGTGAGCTTTGCTGCAATGAAAACAATTTCCTGTCATACCTTTAAAAGAGAAAAATATATGAAAACCGACCAACCAACACAGTGCTTTTGGTGTTAACAATTTGGCCATGCTAGTCAGCACTGTAATTTAAACCCCAGATGTGTGAAAGGTACAGGCATTCACGACGTCAACGCCTGCACTAGCATCTCTCTGAAGTGTGCGAACTGTGGTGTAGCCCACACAGCGAGCTATCGAGGGTGCGTGAACCAAATTTCTGGAAGCGCAAAAAGAAGAGTTCGACCATCAGCACCCAGAAGAGCAGAGATGGAACTGCTCGCTACCATCCATTTAGGAGCATCCTTTTCCTCCAGTCTCCTGCAGTCCTCGAGCCTACGCCAATGTATTGTCACGCTGATGTACAGGCCTAGGACCCTCCCAATTCAGACACATGTTCCGCAAGCTTATTTAAGTTGCACAAAAAACTATATTGACACAGCGAAACGAGTCCTTGACGAGCTAAAATCCGTCAGAATTCCCGAAATCGTCTCAGAAATTAAGGACATGATCTCTGAACTACAAAGAGCTGACACCCCCATTGATAGGATTACAATCATCGCATCATATGCATACTTTTTCGTATCTACCTCTGAACCACCTACGATGCCTCTACAAACCTCATAAATATCTTAGTCATAAATATGTTTGCGTTCAAACCGAACCTAGACGAATTCATACATATTGTCCATAGAAATAACATTAAAGTGCTCCTGATTTCAGAAACTAAGTTAAACAGCAAAACTAAGAAAATTAACATACCAGAATTCTCGCTAATGAGGCAAGACAGAACGGCCAACGCAAGTGGCGGTGTTGCAGTGGCAGTCCACAAGACCTTGAAGTACAAGACTCTTCACACGATCTCCTGTCGCTCACCGAATACGTGGGAATAGAGGTCCCAGAAAACAATAAAAAAACAAAAAATTACTAGATGTTAACTAGATACGAACCCATTTAGCCATATATTTTCTGAAAATACTCCAACAATTATCGCCGAACACTTCAATGCAACGAATCAGTTAAAATGCTCACCATTCTTTTGACGGTTTAAAAAAACTATCTGCTCTTTCCAAACGTTCCAACACTATCCCCATAATTCTAACACTCCTAATACCATTGACCTTTTGTTAACTAACAACATCTCTATCGTTAAAAATTTCACCACTCTTTCCGAGTCCCCCTCAGATCAGCTATCAATGTTTTTCTCCCTATTTAGCAAACCAGCCTCACCAGAACCATCTAAAATATTGAACTACGCGAAAACCGACTGGAAAAAATTCAAGGATATTTTAAATTATGAGATTTGTACACCAACCCCCCCCCCCCCCGCCTTTGGAATAACATTGAAACAACAGATAAACACAAAAATTTTCTCAAAAGTTATTCAGCCTTAGATTCCTCCACTCCTATCTGCTCATCCAAATCCACCTATACTCCTCTACCACCTGAAATAACCTCCTTAATAAAAAAAACAAAAACTATGTTAGGTCAAGATGCCAAAAAAACACGTAACCACTACCTAAAATCAGAACGCAATCAGTTGATCAAGGAAATCAGACTGGAAATAACCGAATGGAAAGAAACTACTTGGGATAACAAACTCCAAAATATTACCCTTAAAGATCACTGTATATGGAGCACTGCTATGTATTTTAATAAAATTTGCAAAAACCAAATACCCACAGTAAAGTCCAATGATAAAATCTATACGGAAGACTATCACAAGACCAATACCCTCTGGTTCCACTATACAAACATTCACAACCTATCACCCTCTCGAGGAAATAACTTCTTTGAAGAACAAGTAACCGCTTCCCTAGCGGAACTTGGCAAGAGCTCCGCCTGTCGATTTTTTCCATGTTGCGAGAGAAAGTTTAGAGGTAGTCTAGAGAGGGCGCTCTGTACTCTCCTCTGGACTTCCTCCAGACACTTAGGCATAGTCCAGAGCCCAAGCGGGCTCTGTACTATCCTCTGGACTTCCTCTAGACATATAGATATACTCGAGAGCCCAAGCGAGCTCTGTACTATCCTCTAGACTCCCTCTAGACATTTAGGCATAGTCGACAGCCCAAACGGAGACTTGTGGGTATACTCGAGAGCCCAAGAGGGCTCCGTACTATCCTCTGGACCCCCTTTAGACATATAGACATAGTCTAGAGCCCAAGCGGCCTCTGTACTATCCTCTGGACTGCCTGCAGATATATAGACAGCCGGAGCTAAATGTCTATAGGGAGTCCAGAGGATAGTACAGAGCCTGCTTGGGTTTCGGAACTATACCTAAATGTCTAGAGGGAGTCCAGAGGATAGTACAGAGCGCCATCTCTGGACTAGCTCTAGACTTTCTCTAGCAAAGTGGAAAAAATCAAGTCTAGACAACCTCTGGCTAACCTCTCGCCAAGTTCCGTTAGGGTTCCGTGAAAAAAAATATCGTAAATCCACAAACTAAATTCCCTACAAAAGTCTTAACAAATCCTCGAGAAATCATTTCCACCATAAAATACTAAGAAATTAATCAGTCCCTTGCGTGGACACTATTCCCAACATAGCTCTAAAAAACCTACCGATTATAGCCATTAGCCTATTCACAAGAGTTTTCAATGCCTGTCTCCTCCACCAATACTTCCCGGAACTCTGGAAAGGAGCAGGGTCATATCTATTCACAAGCCTGGTAAGCCACCTTCGTAACAGGTGAACTACATGCCTACTAGTTTACTTCCGTTTCTAGCAAAACTTCTAGAACGGATTGTTTTGATACGCCCTAAGAAATCGATCGATGAATTAGGCATCATGCCAATGAACCAATTCGGTTTTCGATCAGACCACTCAACCTGCCATCAGCTCATCAGAATGACGAACGATATTAAGTGCGCTAAAGATCGGGGAGAGGACACCGTACTTCTTCTCCTAGACAGCGAGAAGGCCTTGACTCTGTGAGGCCCACAGGCCTAATCTACAAACTCAGCAATTTACATGTGCCGAAACATTTATGTAAAATTGTCTCATCATATCTTGCAAACCCTGAACAAAGTAGGATCCACGCAATAGCGTGGATAGTACGTGGATGTGATTTTTTTCGGAAAAGATGTAAAAAAAAATGAAATATGATCCGCTAATAATAAAAACTGGTGACAGGTGAGTAATTGCAGGTGAATTGCGGCATTGATATGCTTATTTTCATCAAATTAATTGTAATTCATTATAACTAGATCTAGGGCGCAATTCACCTATAATTACTCACCTGTAACTAGTTTTGATTATCAGCGGATAATATTTCAGTTTTTTTATGCCTATTCCGAACAAAAAACTACATCCATGTACTATCCACGCAATATCCAAGATATTACGTGCATACTACGTGGATAGTGAATCGCCAGGGAACAGATATATTAAAGTTCAAATCGAAACGTCCCTTTCGGATAAAATTGAAATTGTCGCGGGAGTCCCGCAAGGGTCTATTCTCTCACCTGTTTTATTCAACTTGTACATTGCTTCTGTTTCTAGCGAAATTTCTAGAAACGTTTCCATTGCAGACTGTGCTGATAACACTGCTTTGTACTCAGCAAGTCAATGAATAAAACTGTCAGAAGAATCAAAAATGCAGCTGCTCTTACTATCAGTGAACTCATGAAATTGAAAATTCAAGTGCATGCTACTAAAACAGAAGCAATCATATTTACTAGTTCGAAGACCAGCCCGACTTTAACTAGTCGTAGTAATAAGATTGTCCCAACGAATTCTGTGAAATATTTAGGTTTATTCTAGTACGATTGTATAATTTGCTAAAATCACCTGCGCTCAGTCAATCCCTAAACCTTACTTTACACAAAGCGGTAATCAGACCTATTATCACCTATGGTTGTGTAATATTTTTGAAATTTCAACTACGTCTGATATGGTTTGTGTATCAGCCGTAAGTTATCCAGGTGCACGTTGCTAATCACCCGAGCATTTTGGGCAACGTATCAATACTCAGTCGTTCACGTGTGCTCGAATGGAATAGACCATTCAGCTCGTTTTGTAAGAAATGAAGTGAAATAAACGAATAATTATCCTGACAATATAAGTAAACGAGTTTTGTTTATTCATTTCCATTCTGTTGAATTGTTCGAGAAGGCTACAAAATCAGAAGTGGGATAAAGATATCCGGAACTATTAAACAATTAAGTGAAATTTAGAAAAGGAACATCGCAGGAGCGTCGGTTGGTGTGTTTAGAATGGTGTATAGCTATCATACGGATGTATATACCCATTGACGAATTTGGACATACCAAAGTATTGACTGAGGTATTTAGGAACGGTGATAGATCACACGGATATATATTACCTGTTATGAATTTAGGCATGAAAAAGTACTGACTGTGGTATCTGATAAGGTTGTGTCTATTATATGAATAGTGAACGACTAAATTTCTGTGACAGTTTAGTTTTGACATTTCTACTGAAAGTGAATATTTCTTCGGAGAAGCTTATGTTTTTACGGTAAACTTAGTTGAGAAAAATGGATCCGTCCGGAATAACAATGATTAAATTGAAGGCAGAGTTGCAGAGACGTAATTTACCCACACGAGGAACGAAAGCGGAAATGATTTCGAGGCTCAATCAGGAGGACCCGACTGGTGCATGGACTGAAAGCGCTCAAGGTCAGGAGGAAGCATTTGAAGAGCAGGACGAACTGCCACCAGCTGCAGGTAATAATGAGAATGATTTGCAAATGAGACTCCAACGTATGGAAATGGACTTAATGCGACGTGAGAATGAATTGCTGAGAAGGGAATTAAATCTAGCTGAGCGCGAGAATCAATTGCTTCGTGAGCCGTTGAGAGAGCGAGGAGACAACAATCAAAACAATAGTCAGAGAAAGGAGAGTATCAATTCGATGCTAGCATTAGTGGGTAATTTTGAGGGTTCCACTGGTACTTTTCGTAGCTGGGAAAAACAAATAAGACTATTGTGTACTACTTATCATCTTGAAGACGATCGCGCTAAGCTATTAATCAGCAATAAGCCACAAGGGAAGGCCAAGGAGTGGTTTCAAACGGAAGAAGTGATTGCACTGAGTCTTGATGAAATTTTGGAAGGATTGGGAAGAATTTATGATCATCGTCCAGTCCGTGTCGCCCTTAGAAAGAAATTTGAAGCTCGAGAATGGACGGTTTCTGAAAGTTTTGCGGATTATTATCACGCTAAAATTATTTTCGCCAAAGAAGTTCCCATTGATGATAGTGAAATTGTTGATTATCTGATCGACGGTATTCCCAATGAAAACCTTCAAGATTTGGCTAGAATGAAAGAATTTTCGGATAAAATCGACATGTTAAGAGTTTTTGAGAAAATTACGTTGAAATTGAGTGAAAAACGATTTGCGAAGAAGGAAGTACAGTTCGCTGTTGGTAAACAAGAATCAAAATTCACTGACCAGAAAGTTGCCGCTACACACACAGCAAAGATAAAGATCGAAGATAATGTGAAGAAGACTCATGAAAATAAACAGATTAAGTGCTTCAACTGTAATAAATTTGGACATATGTCGGGGGAGTGTGATAAACCAAAACGGGAAAAAGGGTCTTGTTTTGAATGTGGAAAAATGGGTCATAAATCATATCAGTGTCCTACCAAAAGAGTTAAATCTCGAGTTACATTTGTTGCTGATGCTGAAGACGAGATTGAAGATTCCGATGACTTTCAACAACAGGTGACTGCGGTATCCAGCGTGACAGACGAAGACAGAACTTTTATTAGAGACGTTAAATACAAAGTTGGGCGATGCGATGGAAATTGTGAATTTTATCTGACGACGTTGATGGACACGGGTAGTAAAGTAAGTTTTGTTAAAGAAAGCCTTGTACCAGCTGATTGTAGGGAGAAGCCGAATGTGTATAATCGAGAATTTGCAGGTATTAACAATTCAAAGCTTATAATAAAAGGTTCGTTGAGATTGGATATAACGATTGACGATAAAGTAATAACAAATCAGGTTGTGTTAATTGTACCTGATACAACAATGAGAACTCCAATTGTATTAGGTCGGGATGTAATTAGAAGTTTCGGGTTCATATTAATGAATCCTCTTGATAACGTAGTCGATGACATCATGAATATTGACGTTCATGATTCTGACGAGAGGATGTCTAATTCATTGAATATCAATCCCAAATTATCTACTTCAATCCACACTAAGGTAAAAAATTTATTTGAGAACGAGTATATTGAACAGACGAGGCCTAGTATTCCGGGAGTAAATATGGAGTTGAAACTAAATCTCAAAGATCCTAAACCATTTCATTACAGTCCTCGTAGTTTATCATTCCATGAGAAGGGAGAATTACGTAAAATACTAGATGATTTGGTAGAAAAAGAGATTATCCGTCCTAGTAATTCTGAGTACGTCTCTCCGATCATATTAGTGAAGAAGAAAAATGGGGAACTGAGATTGTGTATTGATGATCGTCATCTGAATAAAATGATTCCCAAAGATAGCTATCCACTTCCATTAATTGAGGATCAAATTGATGCATTGCGGGAAAAGAAATATTTTAGTACTTTCGATCTGAAAAATGGATTCTTTCACATTCGGATGGAAAAAGATTCATCTAAGTATACAGCATTCACGACACCGTTCGGGGTTTTTGAATACGTGAAAATGCCATTTGGTTTGAAAGTTGATCCCCCAAGGTTTCAGAGATTTGTTAATGAGGCGTTAGCAGAATTAATAAGGACAGGTGATATAATTGTTTATATGGACGATTTAATAATTGCAACAAAGACTGTGGCTGAACATTGTGACATAATGAAACGTTTATTCCGAACATTGAACGATAACTTACTGGAGCTGCGCATTGATAAGTGTAAAATATTGTATGCAGAGGTGGAATTTCTGGGTTATCTCATCTCAGAACAAGGGGTCAAACCAAATCCTATGGGAGTCACGTCAGTAAGGGATTTCCCCATTCCACAGAATGTTCAGGGTGTCCAGAGGTTTTTGGGAATGACGTCATATTTCAGAAAGTTTGTCGAGAAATTTTCGTTATTAGCCAGACCTTTGTACAACCTTATTCGTAAGGGAGTTGAATTTAGATTCGGTGAGGAATAAATGAAGGCTTTTGAAATTTTGAAAGCGAAATTGATTGAAGCTCCGGTATTAGCTATTTATAACCCTTATGATAAAACAGAGCTCCATACAGATGCGAGTAAACATGGATTTGGTGCTACTTTGATGCAGAGAAAAGATGATGGAAAGTTTCACCCGATATTTTATTTTTCCAAGTCGACTACAGACACGGAAAGCCGTTATCATAGTTTCGAATTAGAAACTCTCGCGATCATTTATGCGTTGAGACGTTTTCGTATCTATCTGCAAGGTATTCACTTCAAAATAATAACTGATTGCGCATCTCTCAAGATGACGCTTGACAAGAAGGAAGTGTGTCCACGAATTGAAAGGTGGGCAGTCGAACTTATGCATTATGATTATGAGACGGAGCACCGACCAGGTTCAAGGATGCAGCATGTAGATGTTTTGAGTCGAAGTATTAACATCCTTGTACTTGAAGATAATCCGCTCGAACTAAATCTTGCTATCTGTCAGAACAAAGATACTAGAATTCTGGAATTGCGAGGAAAACTCGAAAAAGAAGAAGATCATAACTATGAAATGCGAAATAGATTGGTTTATAGAAAAAGGGATCAGAATTTATTATTTTTTTGTACCAGAGAAAATGGAGCATCCGATCTTTAGAAAATATCATGATGAGTTAGGTCACTTGTCCATTGAGAAGACATGTGAGGCGATACAAAGAAATTATTGGTTTCCTGGTATGAGAGCTAAGGCGAGAGAATATATCGAGAATTGTTTGAAGTGTATATCCTATTCGCCTCCAACTGGTAAACAAGAAGGGTATTTGCATAATATACCAAAGGGTAAATTACCATTTCAAACAATCCATATTGATCATGTAGGCCCAATTGAACGAAAGAGATTGTTAAAACAGCTTATTTTGGTTGTAATTGATGCGTTTACAAAATTTGTTAAGCTTTATGCCGTCAAATCTACGTCGTCTAGAGAAACTATCAATTGTTTGAATCAATATTTTAGTTGTTACAGTCGCCCAGTAACAGTAGTGTCTGATCGCGGAACCAGCTTCACATCCGCTGAATTTAAAGACTTTATTGGAGAAAATAATATTCGTCATATCCTGGTTGCAACGGGTTCACCTAAGGCGAATGGCCAGGTTGAAAGGGTTAATAGGGTTTTGGGACCAATTATTGCGAAAACCGTTGACAATGATACCGGTAAATATTGGTATAAAGTCCTTACTGAGGCTGAGTTCGCTATTAACAATACTGTAAACAAGAGCACTGGCGAAACACCAAGTAAATTGTTATTCGGTATCAATCAAAAAGGCAAAAGCATCGACGAGATAAAAGAATATCTGGAGGAAAAGTCGGAAAAGCAAGATCGCAATTTAGATAATATTCGCACTAAAGCTGCGGAATCGATGGAGAGAAGTCAAGAGTATAACAAAAAGTATTATGATAAGAGTCATAAAGAAGCGAGAAAATATGAGGTTGGGGATTATGTTATGATCCGAAATTTTGAAAATACACCTGGTGCATCTAAAAAGTTAATTCCTCGAGTAAAAGGTCCTTATGAAGTTGCACCAATTTTGAGAAATAACCGATATCTATTAAAAGATGTAGAAAATTCCCAGATGACGCAACGTTCGTATGAGGGTACTTGGGAAGCTGCGAATATGCGACCTTGGCTGAAAGATAATCGCGCAGTTGACTAGTATATTAAATTGGTATGTGTGAAAGTATCCGAAATGTTATCTGATAGTGAATGCTCTTCTAGCATATTTTAAGTGACGTTTGCACTGAACAACATTTGCTCCTAAGGTCTGAGGACAGACAATAGTCAGGAATGGCCGAAACTGTAATATTTTTGAAATTTCAACTACGTCTGATATGGTTTGTGTATCAGCCGTAAGTTATCCAGGTACACGTTGCTAATCACCCGAGCATTTTGGGCAACGTATCAATAGTCAGTCGTTCACGTGTGCTCGAATGGAATAGACCATTCAGCTCGTTTTGTAAGAAATGAAGTGAAATAAACGAATAATTATCCTGACAATATAAGTAAACGAGTTTTGTTTATTCATTTCCATTCTGTTGAATTGTTCGAGAAGGCTACAGTTGTCTTGCTTGTCAGAATACAGCGCAAATCCACTTGAATGATGTTCAAGGTATCGAAAATCAATTTTTACAAATAATACGAAATTACGGAGTGAGAACCTCAATTTTCGATATCCACAATACGTTAGGCATGGCAACTATAGGTGAATTTATTGCTGAAATCAACGAGACATTTAAACTCAAGCTACAATCCCATCCTAATCCTCACCTCCAAAACATCAATATTGACAAGAAATCAAATTGGTCTCGCTGACCAATCAGTTATCCCGGCTCTCCTTACATTCCACTTTCCCCCTTCTCACACTTACCCATTAATTTTAAGGTTTTTGTTTTATGATTTTCCCTTATATATTATATCGATTCATACTGTAAATAATCACAAACATCTGTAATAAGGAAAATTTAACTGACCATTTCTTCAAATTAGATATAAAGCTAATGGCTGGTGATCTAGCACTAAGGATTTAAGATATCATCACTGTATATAGTATTTATATATGACAAATGTTAATCAATAATTTCCAAGTCACGTCAAGGGAGTGGCCGTGCGGTTAGAGTGCTAGGCAAGCATGCCAAGCGTCTCGGGTTCAATTCTGGGTATCGGCCGTCAAAATTTATAACGCTCTAATCTCACAGTTTCACTGTCAAGCGGTAGTCACGTAATAGAGACGACTGTACTTCGGCAGGTTTTTCCCTCAAGTGACATTTTGCCTCATCCCCCGGTTAATGCAGTACAGGGGATTGAAATGGGAACAAATCATAAAGACCCAAAAGGGTATACGGGGGCGAGGAAATAAAGAAAAAATACGAATCGTTATAAACCATTTCGTTTTCAACTTCTCAACTTCTCGAATTAGCAAAGTTATTGTAATGCCCCTACAAATGAAAAATCGATTTTTCATCATATCTGTACTTTCAACGTATTTCTAATGCATCTCCACTATTTAAAACAAAAAGTCGGCATGTGTGTGTGTGTGTTGCCAGGTCCGTATGTAGTGAAAAATTTTGTTCAACGATTCCTCGTGAAGAAATCATTCGACCGAGTTTGTTGATGGCGCAATTAAAAGATTTTCACGTAACTTAGACGAGATGACATTTTGACTCAAATTTGTGCAGTATATATATTGTTATTAAAATGCCAATTGTATATAATGTTCAACTGCATAAACTATTATATTTTCGCGTTTGCGAAAAATTTATATAAGAAAAGTTATTCCTCATATAACAATCCACCTTTTATGTGGAATTACTTTTTCTCATAATCTACATAATTAATTATGTATGAATCATGTATCAAGTTAGTGAACGGATGCAAATAGCGCTGTTATGAAGGTCGCAATCCAAGTATTTCCATGCAGAATCTCTCACGTGTAAAAATGCATATTTTAGGCCACATGACTTTTCACCCTATCTTGCATAATTAGTGAGGTTTTTACTAAAAAATCAACAAAATTAATCAACTGGCGGAATAAGCAGATCTTGGGTGTATTTCGGTGTGTGCATAAGGAGCAAAAATAACCCAATGATGTACAATCACAGCCTATCGGAAAGTGGTTGGTATGGGCGGGTTGACGGATCAAACTCACGGTGTCATAAAATGAATACGCCAGGTACACTATAAGTGCCACCTCTGCTCTATAAATTTTATTTTAAGACGTTCATTAGCAACATTAGCTATAATATACAGATTATACAACTTGGCATATGTTACAATGCCCTGTAATAGTCAAATATCGCCATTTTCACTTCTAATAATAATTTTCTCTTAAAAAAAGCAAACTCTTTTCCTTTTCTCACATCCATACTCAATTTATTCCACAACATAAATCCATAGTACTTTATACTTTTTTCACAGCTTTTAGGTTTCCTTTTGGAGGCGATTAACTCTTCCGATCTCTTCAAACTAAATGAATGTAATTCTACATGTACCACCATGTACACTATAAATGAATGTAATTCTAGATTTTATTCTACAGATAAAGACAATTATGTCACGTTTGTGATATGTCGTACGAGGGGAGGGTTTTAATCCAGATGAGCAGGGCCAGGTTCATCGAGAGAATGGCCAAGAGAATGGACTCGATGAAGGACCACTTCAGGGGTCTAGAAGTGAGTGGCCTGCAGGTCAACCTGGATGAACTAGAGGTCAGCTGGGAACAGTTCGAGACGATGCACGAGAAGTTAATCAGTGGGAAGGATGAGACAATCCTGTCTCATTCTTATGTCACCACCGGGGTTTACGACTCGTGCTATGAAGACTACGTCTCGACTAAGGCCCAGCTGCACGCCCTCATTCGGCGAAAGGATGAAACGGCCTATGTTTTATCCACATCATTTCGCCGCACAGTCCAAATCACACAGGCGGTGATAAAGCGAGCTCTCCCGAGGATTAATATTACAGAGTTTTTCGGGGATTACCTACAGTGGAGCTCCTTTAAGGACCTATTTACCCAGCTGGTGTTGGAGAATCACGACATCGCGGGGGTGGAGAAGATGGTCTACCTGAAATCAGCTTTCAAGGGGGAGACACTGCAGCGGATTTCAACCATGTCAGTCTCCAACGACACCATTACTTCAGCATGGGAGATCGTATGCAACAGGTACGAGGACCTAAGATATCTGGTGTCTGCCCAGCTGGAGAAACTGTTGACCACAACTCCGATAAAGCGATTAGCATCGGAGCTCAATGGCGTAGTGGCAAACGTTCCTGAGGCGCTGAACGCTTTGAAGCCACTCGACCAGCCGACTGAGCACTGGTACGCCATTATCGTGCATGTGGTATCCCAGCAGGGGGACCCCACAACCAAGGAAGCTTGGCAAATTGAGATTGGGGCCTTCAAGCACTTCCCAAAATACTCGGAGTTGAAGAAGTTCATCGAGAGTCACGCCAAGGCATCGGAGAACATGAAGAAGCATGGAGATGCCTTTGGCCTGGAGAAAATTCAGGTTACTGTGGAGAACAAACCTGCCAAGCACACCTCACCCACCCAGAGACTCCAGACCTTACGCAGCGGTCAACAGCCACTAGGACAAACCAGGAGGGTCCTAGTGGGTAACACCACCAGCACAGGGAAGTCTCAACCCACGTCTTCCTGGGCGGGTATGGGCAGGTTCCCGTGTTCGTTCTGCACTGACGACCACTTCCTCGTCAATTGCCCCAGATTTAGGAACCTAGCTTCGGCCGTCCGGAAGGAGTTTTTGTGGAAGAACTGACTTTGTTGGAATTGCTTGGGGAACCACCAGATTGCCAAGTGGAAGTCTAGCCATCGGTGTGCTAAGTGTGACAGGAAGCATCACACTATGATCCACGTGGAGGGCGTGGATCCATCATCACCATTGTCTGCTGCTCAGAGGAAGGCGATCTCTGCAGCGAAGATCAAGCAGTAGCACAATCCCCAGCAAGAGGGCGCTGCCAGAGAATAGCGGGTTGGTCCCAGAGACATTCGGATCACTACCCAGATTCCCTGAGACTCAGACCAGGTGTTCTATTAGGGACCTGCGTAGCTCATATCAAGACTCCCAGTTCATCTCACCAGATTCGCATACGATTAGACCCTGGTTCTGAGTTATCATTCAGCACCGAGGGAATAGTGGAGAGACTATATCTGCAGCGGAAGCCGTCAACCACTTCCATCGTGGGACTCGGAACGACTTCTCCAAGACCAACCCAGAGGATTACCAGAGTGACACTAGCAGCGTTGAACTCTTGGTTTCCCATCAAGATTGAGACCCATGTGCTGACGAACCTAACGTCAGTATTACCGTCATTCAACCCAGGAAGGAGATCATAGTCTCATCTTGATCATCTATTACCAGCGGATCCGAATTTTTTTAGGTTCAATCAATAGATTTGATAATTGGTGCGGATTTTTACGGAAGGATTTCGGAGGGCTCAGTCATCAAGGGGAAGCCAAATAAGCTTGTAGCTCAGCTGACAAAGTTTGGTTGGATTGTCTTTGGTCCCACTGATGAACAGCCTAGCCAAGCCCAGCAAACATTTCTACACCCAGACGACATCAATGTGCCACCGACCTCTCAGCAGCATACTTCCCAGCACCATGTGGATCACACGGCGACCAGTTATGAAAATCTCCAAGAAATGCTCACAAAATTTTGGACCCAAGAGGAGGTTCCAAGCAGTCCCAGTACCACATTGTCGCCGGACGAAATGAAGTGTAAAGATCACTTTCGCAGAACACACTCGACGGATCGCTCAGGTCGATATACAGTCCGGTTGCCGTTCTGTGAATCAGCTGATCGCCTAGGACATTCCAGAGGACGGGTCCAAGCGTGCCTAGCATCCGTGCTCAGGAGGTTCCAGCAAAACTCAGGCTATTCTCAGACCTATCACGAGTTTCTTCGGGAATATGAAGAGCTTGGGCATATCAGAATAGTCCGAGCCCAGTCTAGGCAGAGGGATTTGGTAGTTGATTGTTGCGCTCCTTCAACCCCAGTTCATGACACTCTCAGAGAAACTGAGGAGAACTGGGGAGCGGCGGTCAGCTGGGAATCTCGCTGTCCCAGAGTCTTTTTGCCCCCATCATGGAGTCTGGGAGGAGAGCAGTGGTTCGAACAAGTTGAGAGTCGTCTTTTATGGTTCCAGCAAGATGACATCTGGAGTGTCACTCAATGATGTGATACACACTGGACCCAAACTGCAGCAGAACATTGCGAATGTGCTTCTGTGGGCACGTCAGCACAAGGTAATTTTTATGACTGACATTACCAAGATGTTCCGGTAGATTAGGGTCCACCCAGAAGACTGGCCGCTACAGCAGATCCTGTGGGAAGACAAGCATGGCCGTACCCAGACCCATCAGCTGACCACAGTCACGTACGGGACCAGATCAGCACCGTTCTTATCTATGCGGGTGCTGAATTAGCTGGTACCTGACGAGGGGATGAACTTTCCTCTCGCAATAGCACCGATCACTAAAGGCCGCCATGTTGATGATATCTGCGGAGGAGCAGACGAATATCATCAACTAGTAGACATAGCTCAACAGGTACACAATCTCTGTATGGTGGGGCAGTTTACCAAAATGGCACAGTTACTGCCCCCAGTTATTGAAAACCCTCCCGGCCAGCAAGGTGACAGACGAAGAGCGAGTACATGAGGAATCAGAGACCAAGATTCTTGGACTATCTTAGCTGCCCAGATCTAATGTCTTTAGATTTTCATCAGTGCTCCCAGAGGTCAGCGGGATCACGAGGCGATCGATGCTGTCTGAGGTGGCGCAATAATTCGACCCACTCGGCTTCCTGTCACCTTTAGTTATTGGAGCGAAAATGCTTCTTCAGAGCTTGTGGCTGGAAATGCTAGATTCGGATGACCCAGTAGCCACCCAGTATCATCAAGAGTGGATGCAGTTCCGAGAAAAGCTCGGACATTTGAAGGAGATTACAATCCCTAGATGGATCGGGCTCAAGACGACGTCTACGGTGGAAGTTCATGGATTTTCGGATGCTTCCACGGTAGCCATGGCCGCTGTTGTATACTTGAAGACCACGGATCACGACGGCACTCGAGTTTCTTTGGTTTGTGCTAACAGCAAAGTAGCACCTACCAAGAAGCTCCCAATACCGAGATTGGAACTTACTCCATCCATGATTCTTCCCAGCTCACTCACCACATCATCGAACAACTCAACCTAGCTGATCCGACGGTATATTGCTGAACCGCCTCACCAGTGGCATACCACTGGATCTCAGCTCATCCTTCGAAGTGGAAGGAGTTTGTGAGAAACCGGGTTGCCAAAATTCAGGAGAAAAATGCAAGGGCTCAGTGGAGAACTAGTTCCTGGAAAGGAGAACCCAGCCGACTGCACCTCCAGAGCAATTACCGTCACCCAGATCACAAATCATCCCTTATGATGGACCGGACCATCATAGCTGAATTAAGGGATGACATCTTGGCCATCTCCTATTGGAGAAATCAACCCAGTAACACACTTGGAAGAGAAACGTGGGAACGTCTTCGTAACCCAGAGACCCGAGCCACAGGTTTTGGAGATTATAGACCACTGTGGCTCCCTAGAAAAGCTGCTCAGAACTACTGCAATCTTGACCAAGTTTACCAGATGGATCAAGAACCCAGAAGACAAGTCTGTTAAGCAGCCCATGAACCGAAAGGACTTAAACTCTGCTAGGAGATTTTAGGTTAAGCACACTCAGGCTGCTTATTTATCCCAAGACCTCAAAACTCTTTCTAGACAAGAGCGTCTACCCAGGAATCACTCATTGGTCAAACTCAACCCAGTCATCGACAATGATGGAGTCCTCAGAGTTTGTGGGAGACTTAGTTGCTCTCATTTAGACCCAGAAGCGGAATTTCCAGCAATAATCCCAAAGGAGTCCAGGCTGACCCAGCTCATCATTCAGGACGCACACATGACGACTCTCTTGAAGAGTACCCCCCGCAAGAGCCTTCCAAAGGACGGGAGTGGATTATGCTGGCCCAATTGTGATCAGACCTTGAAAAGGTTGGGGTCACAAGACATACAAACGCTGGTTGGCGGTCTAAGTTTGCCGTCTAAGCTGGTTGGCTGACAAGGAGCTCAAAACATTCTTCACCCAGGGCACTAAGAACTATCGTGACCTTGCCAAGCTTCTTATGAACGACGGGACGGAATGATCATTCAACCCCCCAGGACCTCCCCACTTTGGAGGGAAGTGGGAAGTTAGCGTCAAGTCTGTGAAGCATCATCTGAGTAGGACGATTGGAAATTCAACACTGACATGTGACGAAAGATTTCCGACAAAGACCGGATTGAATGCGGACGTTAGCGGGTAGGACTTACAACCCTACCTGTTGCGTAACATTCAGTCCGGAGATAGCTTGGTAGCCGCTCATCCATCGTTATGACGTTAGTACGTGATACCACGGTATCTTGAGAATCGAGGGTACCGATGGAGAAGCGGGGGGTCCAAGTCTGTCCCCAGGTCCAACATGGGGTGACCAACTCGACCTAATGTTGTTTACATTTAAGGTTCCCCAGAGAGGCCTAGAGGCTCCCTGCACCGCACCCGACGAGGATCGTCAATAACTGGCATTGCGGACTGTGAGGGAGAATGTTGCGTATGCTGCTTTTCCGCCACGGATAGCAGCATTTCTCAGGCCTACCTATTGGAAAACTCACCGACATTTTGCACGCGACAAATTTGGGACTCGTTCATTCCGTTATCAGTCTCCGAGCGATTCACCGAGCTTTTCAACGCACACTCAGCCTACCCAGTTTTCATTAACAATTATATTGTTGTTATAATTTTCCCAGTCGCGACTATATTTATTCTATTTTACACGAATATCGCGGCCAGTTTTTGAACAATATGAACATTTTTTATTCAGAACAATTGACTGTACAACCACGTGCATTGTGAACAATCTTGACATCACTGTTAACTGTGTGGTATTAATTAAAGTGACTTTTGACCACCATTCGCGCCCGAGTTCCGTCATTTTTCCTCGCATTTTTACTTCCTGCAACGGTCGTTACAATATGAGTAAATTCCCCTCAAACTATCTCTCTCGCAGTCACAGTTAAAATTTTAACCGAAGTTACTTGTACAGTCCACTTGCTCTAGGCCACCGAATTATCCAGCGGTTGAAGATATGAAACAAAGTGTATAATAAAAGTCGTTCCACACGTCAAAATATACATTTGACGTTGTATGACTTTTTTTGATATCACCCGTAGTTGATTGTTATTAACAAAAAAGATTGAAGGTTGAAGATACGAAACACATTAGTTGATGAAAATTGTTTCACACACAAAAATACACATTTGATGTTGCATAACTTTTCTACGAACACCGATAGTTAATTGTTATCAACAAATTCAATTGTTTAGCTCGCTCTATCCCAAGAACGGTTCGAGATACGAAACAGAGGGTGTAATGCAAGTTGTTCCATACATAAAAATACACAGTTGACGTTCCATGATTTTTTTGCCAATACCCACAGTTCATTGTTATTAACAAATTGTATTGTTTATCTAAGACCTACATATTAAGAATTATAAATTTTTTTAATACTTAAAAATTTTGAAAACTTTAAAAAGTCCATAATTTGAGACATGAAGTGAAATTGCGGATATAACATATACAGTGCAACGATCGGGCAGTTATTGGTGCGACCCGTAGAGGGTCACACCCACATCCCGTTAATTTTTTTAATCGATGCGTCTCGTGAGTCTCCAGGCTTCAAAGGGTGTTTCTGCAATTGTACCATCCGTTCAATGGTTGCTAGCAATTTTAATTGTGTATAACGCTGTATCCCGAGAATGGTGACAGATACGAGAAAAAGTATATGAGTATCTGCCTACTACTTCAAAGATACTACTTTCGCGCGTATTTTTCAAAAATATTACATCATGGATTCCGACTGAAGCAGGAACGTTCAATGAAAAATAGGAGGAGTGAAATAGGTGATGCGAGAAGATTGAGGCTAGAAAGATCAGAGGGAGTGTGGTGTGTAAGTGAGGAATGCGAGGGTGTGGGCGTAAGTGAGTAGGGGCGTGTGGGGTGTATGCGTGTGGAATAAGAGGTGACATCGGAAGTAGGTGAGAAACAGAGAAAGTAGAAGTTCCAAGGCAGGTTGGGTAGGGTAAGGCTCAGTGATTAAGAGTAAGTGAGGTGTGATAGGAGAGTGGGGATGGCGGATGGGACGGATGAAAGTTCGCGAGAGTCGGGGGGGGGGGGGGGGATTGCATGGATGACTAGGAGAGGGAGAAGTGAGAGGACGGTTTGAGAACGGTAAAAAGGTAATGAGAACACCGGAGGTTATGAGGAATGAAAGAGAAGTTGAGTGAATGGGGAAAAGAATGGAAGGAGGAGAATAAGAGATCGATGAGAATGACAGAATGAAGGAAGAAGGGAGGAGAGAGGAAACAAAAGAAATTAAAGTGAGGATAGGGAGTTTGGAGATGCGTACGGATGGGAAGGTTGGAGGAGATGAAGGGGACTCCCAAAGTCAGGATGATATGGAATGGAGAAAGAGAGTGTGGGCATTGGAAGATAAACAGGAGAAGAAGGAGAGATAAGAAGAAGAGGAACGTGATAATAAGAGGGATGAACGTGATGAGTATGAATGGGAGAAAGGAGGTGTAGGGGTTGTTGAGTTCGTTGGGGTGGAGGGAGTAATTGAGGAGCCAGGAGTGATAGGGAATGGGGATGAAAGGAGTGAGAGGAAGTTAGTGTGGGTGAGTTTGAACGATATGGATGCGAAGAGGGATGTAATGTTGAACAAGAAAAAATTGAAGGGAGAAGGGCAAGGATTCAGAACGACCTGACGTGGAGGCAGAGGAGAATCAAGTGGGCAATAGAAAGAAATGCGAGAGAAGGGAGGGCTAAAGGAAAAGTGGTAAGTTATAAAGGGGAGAGAGTATGGATTGATGAAGAAGTATGGACATGGTGCGAAATGAAAGGCTGGTTAGTTAATGAAGGACAGAAAGTGGGAATGGAAGGGGATAAGGTAGGAAGGAGCCGCGATGAGACAGGGTTTGGGACATAAGGGAAGGAGAAAGGGGAGTTGCAGTGGACGGGAAGGGGGAAAGCAAGGTATTGTTTTGGAATGTGGCAGGGATTGGTAATAAGGATGAGGTATGTTAATGAATGGGTTGTGGTGGTAATATGTGAAACGTGGATGGATATGGAAGGTTCGAATCCAATGAGGACAGAGTGGGAGATTTTGGATGAGAGTGGAAGGGGAATGTGGTGGATTAGGAGGCTGCGAAGAATTGGAGGGAGGAGGCGAGAGTTGAAGGGGTTAGGTGCGTGGGGGTAGAATTCGAAGGGGACGATTTTGAGGAACGAACACGAGGAGCACGGAAACGGAGGCCCCCTTGGTTCTGATTCTGGCTAGAGTTATAGACAGATAGATTGATAAGAGGAATGGATTGTAAAGTAGAGGTTAAGTTTACGTTAACAATGTATTATGTAAGTAAAATGTAAAGCGCACGGAAGTGCTGGAAGCCCGTAAAAGGAATAAATATATTGAATGAACAGACGTTCTATTTCATACTTTCTGCCGTATCTTTCACCGTTTTTGCGTTGTGAACAATTCAATTGTTAATATCAATGTATATACTGCTCCCATTTTATCCGAAGGATTTGAGCACCTATTTAACGATGTATGGAAATACATCGATAGACGTCATAAGGTCACTTATTACTTGAATGACCGCTCAGACGACCATACCTCTATAATTATGTAAATCATGCAAAAAAAGTTATTCAATATAAAATGTGTTTCTCCATGGCGAATAAGTTTCCTTATATAACTTTTCCCTGAACTGTATTCGTTCATGCAGTAGCCCGTTATGAACAATTGAATTTGTTAATAACGATGTAGATACTGCCGCAATTTCATATCAACCCTTTGAGCCTTCATTCTCCATAGAAATACGATGATTGCAACCTTAATGACGACGGTGTTTTCATTCATTTACTTAATACAATAATTATTATTCGGACGACCATACCTTCTTTTGTTAAATTCCACACTTTATCTCCTGCCTTGTTTGAGATATGAGAAAAAAGTCTCATATTAGACATTTTTGCTTCCGAATGGAAGCATTGCAATCGTTCAAGTTTCACTTTCGCTAATTATGCATGTAACCGATATATAGTGGTCTGAAATGTAAAAATACGAAGTTTGAGCATAGTGTCTGTATGTATCAATTTTTTTCGAAAATCTTCACTTACAAAATTCAACATAAAAAGGACTAAATTTTCCGAATAAAATCTGAAAAAAATGTCAGTTATTGGTATTGAGTGTAGCTAGCTGTGGGTGCACTTTCAGTGAAATCTGCCGGTAAGTTTCTTAGAAATCCACTTTTTTGTTTTTTCTTCGATCGTTCGTATCTCTGAAACTAATTAATATTTTTTAATTTCTTTTTTATAAAAATCTGCGTCTCGACGAGCTCCAAAGAATGGTTGAATAACATCTAGTACGTTACTAACAAGAAATTGAACATATTTCAATTCTTCAGTTTTTTTTTCGCTTTTTACTTTTGTACGCACTCTAGCGTGTCGAAAAATTGAGATAAAAACTTTGAAGCAAAGATTCCTTTTGTTGTGGTGAAGAACCCGGTTGAATAGCGTTTTGATCATATCATTAGTTTTCTCGATTTGAATTTTTTCTTTTTTAAGGTTTTTATTTTATTTCTCGATAATTATTCAACCGATTTTTTTTTTAAGTGTGTGCCTTAATGAGATCTATAATATGGTTGCAAAACATTCAGTCACTTAGTTTGGGTACAATGAGATATTCCCATTTTTTAACTTTTGACTTTGGTTTTACTTTTTGTGTTTGTTCGCACTCTAGCGTCCGCAAAAATTGAAATAAGAACTTGAAATTTGGAACAAAGGTTCCTTTTGTTGTGGTGAAGAACCCTATTGAATGGCGATTTAATAGCATCATTAGTTTTCTAGATTTTAATTTTTTCGTATACACGGTTTTTATTTTATTTCTCGATAATTATTCGAACGATTTTGTTGTTTTTTTTTTTCAAAATGTGACCCTTAACGAGATCTATGATATTGTTGAAAAGCATTGAGTCAATTAGGTTGGGTAATATAAGATATTCCTGTTTTATAACTTTTGACTTTGGTTTTACTTTCTGTTTTTGTTCGCACTCTAGCGACCGCCAAAATTTCGATAAAAACTTGAAATTTGGAACAGCGGTTCCTTTTATTATGGTGAAGAACCCTGTTGAATAGCGATTCAATCGCATCATTAATTTTATAGATTTCAATTTTTTCATTTTTACGGTTGTTTCATTACTTCATTTCTCGATAAGTATTCATCCCATTTTTTTTCCAAAATGTGAGCTTTAACGTTATCTATGAACTGGTCGAACAACATTGAGTCAATTACTTTGGGTAATATGAGCTATTCCTGTTTTTGATTCCGTTCGCCTGGAAAAAGCTTTTTCAATACTGGAACATTTTTATTTTGTGTGCAATTGGACCATTCGGAATATTACCACCAATGAAATAGGGGGAAATAAAAACAAAACGGTGACATATTTGACACAGTCGAATGGGGGGACCCGAGGACCGCCTGCTTGTTTTTTATGTAAGGAACAACATTGATTATATATTTTTTTTCCAATCTCTCACTTTTCTCGTTCTAAATTATTTCAACTGTTTATAACGCTCTAACGCCGAAAGGGTTAAAGGTGCAAAAAAAATGAAACGACATGAAATGTGTATTTTTTTATAAGGAACAACACTTACTAAGGACACATTTTTGGGTATTTATGATATTTCGTGACGTACAGCATTATGAACCATTGAAATTGTTAATATCAATAGAAAGAATGGGATGTGAGTGTGACCCTCGACGGGTCGCATCTATAACTTCCCGATAGTGGGTCTGTGTGTGTTTGTATGTGTGTGACGATATACGTATGAAGTCAAATTGTATATCAGTAATGCAAACTATTAATCGATTATTACGATTTCTATCGATATCTCGTAAAATATGAGACCTAGCGAAAAAAGTAATACAACATGGAATAGGTAGTTTCACGAGCGGAACAACTTTTGTTTGATACTTTTTCTTGTATCTGCCATCGTTCTCGAAATACAGCGTTATAAACTACGAACATCGTTAATTGAGCGATATCTCGTAAATTAGCGCTATTCTGAAAAAGAGTCATCTAACATAAAATATGTATCTTCATATGGGGAACAACATTCGTTGGAAACTTTTTCCTCTATCTCCCACAGTTTTTGTAATACAACGTTTTAAACAATTGAAATTGTTGATAACAATTGAAAGGATTGTGTTTTACACTCTCTGCAACAACTGGATGTAATTTTTGAAAAAAAAAAAATTCAAATCCGTCCAGCTGTTCAGGAGAACCCTTGTCACAAAAAAATGCTCACATACATACATACATACGCGCGCGCACACACACACGGGCAGACATTTCATTGAAAACGTGTCCGGATGATGCCGATGCGAAAATTTCATCGATCTGACACTTTTCATTTTCGGGGTCATTACAATCACGCCCTATCGGGAAGTTAAAAAATCTCACACTAGACACCTTTTTTATGTAAGGCACAACATTGATTAGATACCAATCAATTAGATTCCATAAGCTTACCATTAGCTACCAATCAATTAGATTAGATACCATAAGCTTGCAAATCTCTCACTTTTCTCGTTCTAAATGATTGCAATTGTTTATAACGCTCAGGATTGCACTCGACGTTCACGTCATCAGCCCGATCGATCCCTAAACGACCGGGAAAAGATCCTATTGGACCCCGTCCTAAGCGAAAGAGAATAGTTGTTCTATTGGACAGTGGTAGCACTAACGACGACAGGGATAAAACAGTTCCGGACGATAATGATGACGGCTCAGAATCCAACTCGTTCACACCTCGGAAACGATTCGTATCGTCTTCATCATCTGCTGATGATAATTTTGATGAAGAGATACGTCGTCTGAGTCAATCCTTCAGCCACACTTCCTTCGAGATTCCTCACGAGTCTCATGGTCAAAACTCCCAGGGAACTGGTATAGAAGGTTCCTCGCTGCTCAAGTCACCCTACCAACGTGAAGCCGAAGAATCAGATGAAGACATAGTAACGAGGTCGTCGACTTCAACAGCACCATTTACTAGAACTTCACAAGGTTCCCCTTCCGCACACGGAACAGAGGGTGAAAAATACCAACATGACATAAGAACTCTAAATCACAGAGACATCGAAAAGAAGAACCGTATCGATCGAGTGTTTCTAGTCAAACCATCAGTCTTAGTGCCATCAAAAGGAACAGTCACTGCTCCTAAATCGCGAAGAGGTCGTCCGCCAGGTCAATCGACACTTCTCACCGGATGACCTCATCGAAACATGCTGTATGAAAGCCAAGTTTTGAAGAAAGCACCACCCAAGTCTACCCGTCCCAGAACCAAAAAGGGGTTACGGCAAACATTCAGGGAGGCAAAGAATGATGAAAACGTCCCATGCATTTTCTGTGGTGGCTGTTTTCTGGAGAGCACCGGGGATTACATCCACTGGATTCAGTGCCAATCATGCAAAGGTTGGTTATATTGCGTTTGTGGCAACGTCACTTCCGCCGGAGCGGTACAATTCATTTGTGATAGTTGCCTCTAAAGGAATGAGACAATGAGAAATGATAAATTTCATATTATTGAGTTAGGTTCATGTGATATCGTTACAGTTACACGTCGAATTCGCTAGTCGATTCGCTAATGCAATTTTATGGAATCGATTTGGTTGATTATTGCAGACCAAATTAAGTACATAATAAAATTGGCCAATTTAAGATGGGACTTATTTCACCTCCCTTCCGTCAAATATAAGTTCAAATGAGAAATTAGTGAACTCGTCAGTATATCTGATGTTATTTGTGAATAATCTCTGTGATAAGAATGATTGTAGGGGGAAAAAAATCGTCTCATTTTGCCCCGGCGTCTCGTTTTACCCCGCGTCACATTTTACCCCGGGGTCTCATTATGCCCCGGTCTCCCCTACTGGTATTGAGTATATATATCTGTGGGAGCAATTTCAGTGAAATCTGTCCGTAAGTTTCTTAGAAATCGACTTTACAGTTTTTTTACATTTTTTTTTATTGAAATGTGCGTCTAAATGACATCCAGGGGATGATCGAAGAACACCTAGTAGGTTGCTCACAAGAAATTGGAGATATTTGAATTTTTCTGTTCTTAACAGTTTTTTTTGCTTTTTGCATTTGTACCCACGCTAGCGTCTGCAAAAATTGAGATAACTTAAAATTTGGATGAACGGTTCCTTTTGTTGTGGTGAAGAACACTATTGAATGGCGGTTTGATCGTATTATTAGTTTTCCAGATTTCAATTTTGTCATTTTCACGGTTTTATTTTATTTCTCGATAATTATTCAACCGATTTTGTTATTTCTTTTTTTTCAAAATATGTGCCTTGACGAGATCTATGATATGGTTGGAAAATATCGAGTCAATTGAGGTAATATCAGATATTCATATTTTTTAACTTTTGACTTCGGTTTCACTTTTTGTGTTGTTCGCACTCTAGCGTCCGGAAAAATGGTGATAAAAACTTGAAATTTGGAACAGAGATACCTCTTGTTGTAGTTAAGCACCGTATTGAATGGCGATTTGATCGTATCATTAGTTTTTCAGATTTCAATCTTTTCGTTTTCACGGTTTTTATTTTATTTCTCGATAATTATTCCACCGATTTTGTTGTTTCTTTTTTCAAAAGGTGTGCCTTGACGAGATCTATGATATGGTTGAAAAATATTGAGT
Organism: Asobara japonica; assembly: GCA_026005395.1. Lineage (NCBI taxonomy): Eukaryota > Metazoa > Arthropoda > Insecta > Hymenoptera > Braconidae > Asobara > Asobara japonica. The sequence goes on along the minus strand of BQMI01000407.1, from coordinate 1,474,233 downwards.
CTATTAGTTTGGGTAATATGAGATATTTCTATTTTTGAACTTTTGACTTTGGTGTTACTTTTTGTGTTTTTTCGCACTCTAGCGTCTGCAGAACTTCGGAACAGAGGTTCCTTTCGTTACGGCGAAGAACCCTATTGAATGGCGATTCAATCGCATCATTAATTTTCTAGATTTCAATTTTTTAATTTCTACGGTTTTTGCAGTACTTCATTTCTCGATCTCGATACGTATTCATCCGATTTTGTTTCCAACATATGGGCCTTAACGAGATCTATGAAGTGGTTGAACACCATTGAACGAATTACTTTGGGTAATATTCCTGTTTTTGCTTCCGTTCGCCTGGAAAAAGCTTCTTCAATACAGGAACATTTTCATTTTGTATGCAATCGGAACACTCGGAAGCTTAACACCAATGAAATTGGGGGAAACAAAAAAAAACGGTGACATATTTGACAAATTCGGATGGGGGGATCCGAGGACCGCCTGCTTGTTTTTCATTTCCCCCAATTTCATTGGTGGTAAGCTTCCGAATGGTCCGATTGCACACAAAATGAAAATGTTCCAGTATTGAAAAATCTTTTTCCAGGCGGACGGAAGCAAAAACAGAAATATCTCATACAACCCAAAGTAATTCTCTCAATGCTGTTGAACCAGTTCATAGATCTCGTTAATGCTCATATTTTGGAAAAAAAATCGGATGAATACGTATCGAGAAATGAAATAATGAAAAAACCGTAAAAATGGAAAACTTGAAATCTAGAAAATTAATGATGCGATTGAATCGCCATTCAATAGGGTTCTTCGCCATAACAAAACGAACCTCTGTTCCAAATTTCAAGTTTTTATCACAATTTTTGCGGACGCTAGAGTGCGAAAAAACACAAAAAGTAAAATCAAAGTCAAAAGTTAAAAAATAGGAATATCTCAAATTACCCAAAGTAATAGACCCAAGGTTTTTCAACCATATCATAGATCTCGTCGAGGCACACATTTGGAAGAAAAAACAATAAAATCGGGTGAATAATTATCGAGAAATAAAATAAAAACCGTGAAAACGAGAAAATTGAAATCGGGAAAATTAATGATACGATCAAATCGCCATTCAATAGGCTTCTTCACCGCAACAAGAGGAACCCTTGTTCCAAATGTCAAGTTTTTATCATCATTTTTGCGGACGCTAGAGTGTGAACAAACACAAAAAGTGAAACCAAATTCAAAAGTTAAAAAATATGAATATCTCATATTACCCGAACTAGTTGACTCAATGTTTTTCAACCGTGTCATAGATCTCGTCAAGGTGCACATTTTGAAAAAAAAACAACAAAATCGGTTGAATAATTATCGAGAAATAAAATAAAAACCGTGAAAACAAAAAAATTCAAATCTAGAAAACTAATGATACCGTCAAATCGCCATTCAACCGGGATCATCACCACAACAAACGGAACCTTCGTTCCGAATTTCAAGTTTTTATCTCAATTTTTGCGGACGCTAGCGCGCGTACAAAAGCAAAAAGCAAAGAAAACTGTGACTAACAGAAAACTTGAAATATCTGCAATTTCTGGTGAGCAACCTACTAGATGTTCTTCAACCATCCCATGAAACTCGTTGAGACACGCATTTTGATGAAAAAAAAAATTAAAAAATATCCATTAGTTTCGAAGAGATGAGCGATCGAAGAAAAAACAAAAAAAGTCGATTTCTAAGAAACTTACGGACAGATTTCACTGTAATTGCAGCTATATGCACTCAATACCAATAATTGGTAGTTTTTTCAGAATTTATACTCAAAATTTAGTCCGTTTTATGTTAAATTTTGTAAGTGAAGATTTTCGAAAAAAAGGGATACACACAGACACTATGCTCAAGCTTCGTATTTTGACGTTTCAAACCATTATATATCGTTTACAAGCATAATTAGCGAAAGTGAAAATTGGCCGATTGCAATGCTTCCATTCGGAAACAAAGAGATTGTTTATATCGCAGCGGCGTGAGAGCGGTTGAAGGTACGAAACAAATTAGTTGATTAAAATTGTTCCACACACAAAAATGTTTTTTTGCTAACACCGATAGTTAACAAATTCAATTCTTTAGAAAGCTCTATCGCAAGTACGGTTGGAAATGCGAAACAAAGTGTCTAATGAAAGTCGTTCCACACGTAAAAATACACAGTTGATGTTTTATTAACTTTTGGTTCTAACAGTCATAGTTAATTGTTGTTAACAAAAAGGATTGCTTATATCGCTGCATCGTGAAAACGCTTAACTAGTGGGTGGGATGTATTTGTGCCCTCAGTGAGGACACAATGCAAACTTCCCGATTTGGTAACTCGAGTTTTCGAGATCATGTCTGTTTCAAACATTTACGAGACTTTTCACTTCAGTATTTACTCATTTTCTTTTTCATTTCTCTATATGTCGCTGCCTTTGGTGATTTTTTTCATAATCAAGAGATAACTCCCTCTTCCACGTGAAGGCCATTTACTTCTCATTACAGCCTTCAAGTCGCATTGAAGCATTTTAAAACCACGAATATACAACAACTACGTTGAAGAAGTTCAATGAGTTCGTATCTCTGGCTTCACTCGATTTCACGTTCCCTGGGAGCATTGATACACAAAAGTGATATACAAGTATTATATTCTGAGTCGGTCCATGTTTACTGTAGAGACCAATCTTTGCGATCGCCGACGCCATCTAGTCTCCATTCATGCACTCATCATATAAATTATTTTGTTCTAACGGCTCTACCACCTTAATTCTTAATCGGGAAGTTAAAAATACGGAACAAATTAGTCAATGAAATTTGTTCCGCACACGAAAATACGTATTTTATATTGTATAACTTTTTTTACTAACACTGATAGTTAATAGTTATTAACTTCCCGATGGGGAAGTTATTGTAATCACCCCGAAATCGAACTTTTTCATTTCGGCCTATAACTGGGGTCTTAAGTGTACCAAAATGATTCCTGACTAATTCAGAGTCAATGTCTGTCTGTGTGTGTGTGTGTATGTGTGTATGTTTGTATGATTAGTGCCCGAAATTTTGGTCAACGATTCCTCACGAATGGATACACCAATCGGAGCCATCGAGGTCTCAATCAACGCGCCTTAATGTAACTCAGCCCTGCTTAGTTTTTGATAGATATTTTTTGAGAATACATATTATTATTAACAATTTCAATTGTTCATAACGCTATATCTCGTAAACGGTTGGAGTTAGGGAAAAAATTTATTAACATAAATTATTCCTCGTACCAAGGTGTACATTTAATGTTTACTGACCTTTTCCCATAATGGCCATAATTAAGGTGGTAGAGCTGTTAGAGCTGAATAATTCGTGTGATGAGTGCATAAATGGAGACTAGATGGCGGCGGCGTCTGCAAAAATTGGTCTCTACAAGTATACATGGAGCGACTTAGAATTCGAGTTTGAGTCGATCTATATACTTGAAAATTGGTTGTTTTTTTACCCTCATCCGCCCATTCCAAGATAGCGGCGCCGATCCCGAAAAATAGTTGTATATTCATGGGTTCAAAATGCTTCTATGAGACTCAAAGCTTCAATGAGAAGTAAATTACCTTAATGTGAGAGCGGCAGTTATCTGTTGATTATGAAAAAAATCACAAAAGGCAGCGACATATAGCGAAATGAAAACAAATCAATAAATACTCAAGGGAGAAGTCTCATAAATGTTTGAAACAGACATGATCTCAAAAACTCGAGTTACCAAATGTAACGATCAGGTGGGGCTGCTCGGTGAGAGATACCCCGGAAATAGATTAAACATCATTTGTGGTTAGGGACGAACATAAAAACCCGGTAAAGATGAATCGGGAGCGAAAGAGAGAGAAACAGGAAAACTTTTGGTTGATCATGCTATTTTTGAGGGGCCCGAAGGTCCGACTGAAATGTCGGCGCTCAAATTTTTAGTAGGGCTTAAAGAAGTTTGTTGGTTTAGGTGGAAGGTCGTTCTGAACAAAAGCAACCATTGTTCAGACGAATTACCAGGTTGCTATGGAGTTTACAAGAATTACGCGTTTTGAAAGTTTAAGGTCTCCAAACTTCGGAAAACACCAAGCAAATCATCCGCGAGAAGCGTCAAAAATCCCGGTAATCAAAAGAATCCCTATCTGTTCGGTTAAAAACGAAAATTTTGAGATAGTACTAAGTAACAGTTTAAGTCATGCAAAACTCTATTTTTAAAAATTTTGATTAGTTCGCGCGCTAATAGTCCCGAAATTGTTCGCGCCTTTTCGGTAAGATTCGGCAAAAGGGGGGTGTCGGGCGGGGAAGGTCAGTCGATCTTAGATCTAGTGAGGTGACACAAGTGTCAACAAAAACAAAGAGTGAAAGTGATTGTACGCGTTTCGGGAAGTGTCCATTGAACAATGGCAAGAAAAAGAGGGAAAATCATAAAAAAAGCTGCATTGGTGAGTTCCGTGTTATAATTTTATAACTTCATCCAATGAATCCTCATTGTTTATTCCAATGAAATTCCATTGGCCCTCATGGTTGAGGTTTTCCCATGTACTTTTATGGGTTTTTCCAATGACTTTTCATTGGCTTATGATCCGTGTAGTTTACTTAGATTTTGTAATTATTCCAATGAGTTTTCATTGGTTCTAATTTTTAGAGGAATTCCCACCTGTTTGTAGGCCCATTCCAATGAACTTTCATTGGCTCTGACTTAACGAGTGAATTTTTGGTTATAATGTAAGGAATTTTTCCAGTAAATTCTAACTGGTTTTTAGTGAGTGAATTTTTGGTTATAATTTGAGGAATTTTTCCAGTAAATTCTCACTGGTTTTGATTGAATGAAATTTTGGATATGAATTGGGGAATTTTTCCAGTGAACTCTCACTGGTTTTGATTGAAGGAATTTTTGGATATAACTTAAGGAATTTTTCCAGTGAATTGTCACTGGTTTTTATTGAGTGAGTTTTTGGATATAAATTACAGGATTCTCCCAGTGAATTCTCACTGGTTTTTCTTTAGTGATTTCTCGAGTATAAATTACGGAATTCTTCCAGTGAATTCTCACTGGTTTTCCTTTAGTGATTTCTCGAGTATAAATTACGGAACTCTTCCAGTGAATTCTCACTGGTTTTTATTTAGAGAGTTATTGGGTATAAATTAAGGGACTCTCCCCGTGAATTCTCACTGGGTTTTCTCTTATTATATGTAATTTTATTCATTTTTTTTTATGCTCCCCAATTACGGTTGGTGCGGATTTAGTGTATGTTAGTTATCCATCATGGAGGATGATGGTTAAAAATATATCAGGATTTCGCGGAAAATTGGGATTTGCTCGGACTTCCCGATCGGCCCCAAACTCTTACGAGTTTGGTAAATTGTATTTTTCTTTATTCATAGAAATCTGGCAAAATTCGGATAGAAAATTTGCCGTTTACAGCCCGAATCCGCGAAAAAGTAGCGTAAGTCGGGAAAGTTTTACCCAAAACTCGTCGTTTTTGGTCTTGTTCCCTTCGTTGGGGTTTTGCGGAGGACTTTTAGCCCCGGCCCGGTATTTTTCCGCCGAACGGTCTTCGCGTCAGAGCGGTGCGAAGTTAAAATAATTTCTATGTTTCCCCCCGGGTGATAAGTTTCCACGCAAGGAGCTTTTCGTCGGTCTCTCTTTCTCACGTAGGACTAGTGGTCTCCTTCTAATGCGAACTTATTTCGTTTCTATCGGATTCGTACAATCCGATACTTAGGGATTAACTTGTTATTGTCGGTTCTTCTCAGGTATGACGTAATGCTTGAGAAAGTATTGTTCCCTTTATTTTCGAAATAAGATATGGGCGAGAAATATTGGGTGAATAAAATCACCTCGGGTTTCCGATTCATATGTTCGGAGTATTATTATTATTTTCTCGGAATTAGTATTATTATTTTGTCCTTTACGCCTGTAGAGATATGTAACTACTGCGGAATGAATAATTTTGATTAATATCAATTTCAAAAATAAATATTTGGTTCTTAGATTATTTTTATTGGAAGCTTAATTTTTTTTCGAGTTTACTTTCCTTTTTTTGTTTGTTTGCTTTTAGTTGCCTTATGAGCTTAATGACCCCATTTCCACCCGAAATCCACCCCGCTCTCCACAACCTAACCCACCGAGCAAATCAAGTACCGTTACCTTTCCCTGAAGGTCAAGTTTTCGCATTTTCTTTTGGTTAGTTCGAGCATTCGAAACATTTTTGGATTTTTTTTTGTTTTGAGTTTGAGGTTTGGTAATTCCTGTAAAAATTATCTGGCGCCCATATTTTTTTGTTTTTGTTGTGACGAATTTCCTTGATTTAGGGGAAGTAGGGCGAAGGTGACGGGCTTTTCTACCCCACTAGAAAAAGTCACGTTACACAAATCGGGAAGTTTACATTATGTCCTCACTGAGGGCACAAATACATCCCGCCCACTAGTTAACAAATTCAATTGTTTAGATCGCTCTATCGCAAGAACGCTTCGAGATACGAAACAAAGGGTGTGCAAGTCGTTTCACACGTAAAAATACGTGTTCCAATTTGACGTTCCATGACTTTTTTGCCAACACCTATAATTGATTGTTCTCAACAAATTGTATTGTTTGTCTAACTGCTACATATTAAGAATTATAAATTTTTCTAATATTTATAAATTCCGAAAACTTTATAAAGACCATAATTTGAGACATGGGCGGAAATTGTGGATATAATATATACGGCGCAATGATCGCAAAGTTATTGGTTCGACCCGTAAAGGGTCATACCCACATCCCTTTATTATATCTTGAATCTGTCCATGTATACTGTAGAGACCAATTTTTGCGATCGCCGACGCCATCTAGTCTCCACTCATGCACTCATCACATGAATTATTTTTTTCTAACGGTTCTACCAGCTTAATTATGCATATTGTGGGAAAAAGTCAATAAACATTGTATGAAGTGGGGATGATCCAATATGGGTGGTCGGTCAACTCCGATCGAATTTGAAACCAATCGGCATTTTGGGCAGCAGCGAGGGCCTCCACCTCTCGTAAAATCACCATAACGTGCAAGTTAGAGTGAAAGTTCAAGTTATCCGGGTAACATATGTCTCTCACCAATCAGAATCTTGATCAAGTCAATTATTTTCAGTAATTAAGAAACTCATCCATTGCAATTCATCTAGAGACAGTTATCACCCCCCCTTTTTTCTGTTAAAGTCAACGTTTGTCCGTGTAAAATTACCTATATCACTTTATCCCGAGTTAATTAATCTTGCGTAAATTATCAAATTATTCATTGCTAATTAACTAAACTCAGTTATCAACTAGTATAATTTATAGTTCAAGTGGAAGTGAAGGAGTTATTTTATTTATTTGTTAAACGAACAGACAAGTGCCATCAAGTGGAATAAACTCATAGATAATTAACCGCGTGTTCATTTTTTAATATATCACCAAATTCACTGCCAAATCCTACAACCCCTAGATTTCAGTCCCTCTCCAAACAAACATTAAATGTGGATCTTTGTATGAGGAACAACTTACGTCAACAAATTTTTTCCCACTCCAACCGTTTACGAGATATAGCGTTATGAACAATGGAAATTGTTGAAACCAATATCCATCAAAAATTAATCAGGGCTGAGTTACATGAAGACGCGTCGATTGAGACCTCGATAGCTTCGATTGGTGTATCCATTCGTGAGAAATCGTTGACCAAAATTTCGGGCACATACATACAAACATACACACATACAGAGATATTGACTCAGAATTTTTCGGGGATCATTTTGGTACCCTTCAGTCACCAGATACAGGCCGAAATGAACAAGTTCGATTTTGGGGTGATTACAATAACTTCCCTACCGGGAAGTTAAAAACATCCGAATCTTCCTATAATAGCCCAGTATGGGTTGGGCCTAAGAAATCCGATTCAACTGGTGATAAGAGATGGTCAATAGTCATTGACTTTGCACAGTTGAACGAAAAAACGATAACTGCTGGCTACCGCTTCCCTAATACCACCGATATTCGTCATTAGTTAGAAGGCTCCGTATATTTTTCTGTATTCGGCGTAGCCTCTGGATATCACCGAATCGAGATGGATCCAAAAGACAGTCATAACACTGCGTTCGACACATAAAACAATGTCTCCAACGCCTACATCAGAATTAAAAGTAAATGTCATTGGGAGAACATGAATTCAAGGACAAATTCGACATTGCACAGAATGCCAATTAACAAAATTAGTGCGCATTAGAGCTAGACAACCAATGTTGATTACCAAAACATTGGGTACTATATGATAAAATCACAATGGGCATGGTAGGTCTTTTACGGAGATCGTAGGTCCTTTACGATTCAGGATCAATTTTCCAAATCTTCAGTGGCAATACCATTAGAAAATCAACAAGCGGAAGCTATCGCGGAGGCGTTTAATAAGCGTTTTATCTGTATCTTTGGATCACCTAAAGTAGGATTAGAGGGCCACGGTAGACATTTCATTCGTTCGATGAAGTCGAGAATTAACGAACGGTTCAGAATAAACAAAATTCCAAACAGCAGCATTTCACACACAATGACCTGAATCTCTTACACGTTCACACCTTGTTGTGGGAGAATATTTTAACCAATACGCTAGTCAGGATAAGGAATAGATCAATGGATTGAACTGGATATGCTTTCGTATAATATTTGTGTTCATGAAAAAACAAAATACACACCGTACAAATTAGGTTTTGGTAAAACTTCAAGACTTCCATCAGAAGAACCACTGCCTGAATTGGATGAATTATCGACATATGACAATCACATTAAAATTAGGCATGCGTTTAACGAAACCCGGAAGATTTGAAGAGGGTGATAATGTATTTCTATTGACTGCACCAAAAGCAGGAAGACTCGAGAATAATATCGGGGTCCTTTTAAAGTGCTAGAATGTTTTCTGGATGGAAACGTGAAGATTTATAATGAAAACTCTTTTAAAATCGTCCACCCAAACGGATTAAAGATGACTCAAATTGAAAAGATGAATATGAAAGCTCAAAATGAGGAAAAAGAGAATTCATTCAAATAACTCTGATTCTGACTATGTACCATCGAATTGTTTCAATTAATTACCCTATTTTTTTCCAGAACATAATCCTATTAAGAATTCTCATACTGCTGATTATGAGGCATGATGTGTCTGCTATGCCTGTGGCGCAAATTCGCTCAATGTCATTACAACATCATTACAACAGTTATACCGGTTGGATAATCGATGGTATAAATTGATGCCATAACCAATGGAGACCCTGCCTCCTATTCAAATCAAACCGAATACCGAAACTACTTGGGCATAATAGAATCCCAACAACCCTAGCTATCAGCGGAATGTAGACACAAGAAGATCTCGAAAAAATACGGGATCGAATGATGTTACCAATGGAGAACATGCGCGTGCTAAATAGGATTGCACAGAAGGTGACCAATAATGGGACATGATACGCTTCTCCATCAATGATAAACATATTTAAGGAGAATGCATTGGAAAAATCGGCTGCGATCGCTTGGGAAAAAAGTTAGGGCCGGTTTATCAGTTTCGGCACATTCACCTTTCAAAGCACCTGGCGAGATCGTGCAAAAATTCAGAAGAAAAACCAACAATGACGTTGATCTTGGCGGATTGACTCCACCACTAACGGAGGTAAACTCGACTCTATAACCATTTTTGGGGGAAGATGATCAATCAGTAACAAATGAAACTCGAAAGAATTTCGTCGGGAAAATAACAAAGCACATTGGGGTCGCCAAACGCCTCGTGACATACAGCGATCTTCAGGATCCGGACTTTCCTAATAGGGGAAAATGTGGAGAACGCCGAACAGCTCTACGTTTACGAGCAACAAAATTGATACAGGAATCACCCTGGATGAATAGTACAATGTATACTGTGCCACGCACGCACCTACAAATGCAGAGAAGGTGGCCAACCTTCACCGGATATGTAAACACGCCATCAACCCTGGATGCCACAGGTGGTACAAATTTCTAGTGGACAGGAAGGCAACTGAATGCGGGATTCTCTGTCCGAAGGAATAGATATAGTATGTAAAGAGTAAGAGTTTGCAACCGATTATTAATAAGACATATTAAATTGTTAATATCTTCGTGGGTAGTGCAAATTCGTATATTTCAATTTTATCATCAATCAAGGTACGTCGTTCAGGTTCATTTTCAATCATTACTCGTACTTCAGTCTAGTCGGGGGGGGGGGGGGGGGGGGGTGACGTGCGTCTAATTTTAGAATATCACTAGATTACGATCACAAATAAAATGCGAATACAAATCTTCTATTTCCAATTATCCGTGAAATCAATACATTTTCTCATAGACGCAAAAAACGGAGCAGTGAAATAATTCAAAGAATTCATCTTATCGCGACCTTTTCTCATTACCAACCGAAAATTTTATACCTGAATTGTACATCAGTCGGCATAACCGCAATAACCCGCACACAACTTTCCGTGCCTAAAATTCCTTTCAAAAGAATTACGAAATAATAAGTCTTTCCGTAGATTATAAAATGTTAAAAGAGACACAAATTATAAAATTGTTAATGGGTGAAAATGATCAAAACTAAGTACAAAATGACAATGGAATAAGATAGAAGAAACGACGATACCGAATTAAATGAAGTAAGCTAACTCGATTATTGAATTTGTTAGATTGGGAGGGTTTGGGAAGACTTAAAAATGATTAGACATAATGAATATTGTAATAAAAGGCTGAAGAAAAGACAATGTGATAAATAATTTGATATTATTAAATTATAAACTACGATATCTATCTATCTCTCTCTATCTCGGTCCTTTCACTTTGCTTTCAGCTGTACTGTTAATGAATCATTCAATCTCGCGTTTTTGCTATAATGGATATGTGGACTTTGATCCAATTCTTTTGTACAACATGATGTACACTAATAAACCATCATCTCCGCCCTCCCCCCTTTCAAGGTGGCATTGAGGGCCTTTCTGAGGGACAGCGTGTGAGCCCCCTGGACAGCCCTCTTGTCTATTTGCTTCTCCTTCTCCCATGTGCCTCCCCTTCTCCCCTCGGCAGTTCCTATGCCTCCAATTTGCACTGGACTGGTGTTCCTTATTGAGGGCCGGGTTTTTTTGTTTTTTGCTTGCGAATGGAAGCATTGCAATCGGTACATTTTCACTTTCGCTAATTATGATTGTAAACGATATATAATGGTTTGAAACGTAAAAATACGAAGTTTGAGCATAGTGTCTGTATGTATCAATTTTTTTCGAAAATCTTAACTTACAAAATTTAACATAAAACGGACTAAATTTTAAGAATACAATCTGCAAAAATATCAATTATTGGTATTGAGTACATAGAGCTGTGGGTACAATTTCAGTGGAATCTGTCCGTAAGTTTCTTGGAAATCGAGTTTTCTTACGTTTTTTCTTCGATCGCTCATATCCCAGAAACTGATGGATATTTTTTAAATTCTTTTCTATCAAAATGTGCGTCTCAATGAGATTCAGGGAATGGTTGAAGAATATCTTGTAGGTTGCTCACAAGAAATCAGAGCTATTTCAATTTTTCTGTTGTTTACAGTTTTCTTTACTTTTTGCGTTTGTACGCACACTAGCGTGCCCAAAAATTGAGATAAAAACTTGAAATTTGGAACAAAGAGTCCTTTTGTTGTGGTGAAGAATCCTATTGAATGGCGATTTGATGGTGTCATTAGTTTTCTAGATTTTAATTTTTTTTGTTTTCACGGTTTTTATTTTATTTCCCGATAATTATTCAACTGATTCTGTTGTTTTTTTTTCAAAATGTGTGGCTTGACGAGATCTATGATATGGTTGGAAAATATCGAGTCAATTGAGGTAATATCAGATATTCATATTTTTTACCTTTTGACTTTGGTTTTACTTTTTGTGTTTGTTGGCACTCTCGCGTCCGCAAAAATTGTGATAAAAACTGGAAACTTGGAACAGAGGTTCCTTTGTTACGTCGAAAAACCCTATTGAATGGCGATCCAATCGCATCATTGCTTTTCTGGATTTCAATTTTTTCATTTTTACGGTTTTTTCATTACTTCATTTCTCAAAACGTATTCATCCGATTTTTTTTCCAAAATATGAGCCTTAACGAGATCTATGAACTGGTTTAACAGCATTGAGAGAATTACTTTGGGTAATATGAGATATTTCTGTTTTTGCTTCCGTTCGCCTGGAAAAAGCATTTTCAATACTGGAACATTTTCATTTTGTGTGCAATCGGACCATTCGGAAGCTTACCGGCAATGAAATTGAGGGAAATAAAAAAAAACGGTGACATATTTGACACATTCGAATGGGGGGACCCGAGGACTGCCTGCTTGTTTTTTCTTATTTTTATTTTTATTGCTAATGCTTCAGTTTAATACCTGATCCTGTGCTCATCAAGTGTGTGTGCTATTTTGCCCATTTTTCTGGTCATTTTTTAAATTATTTTTCCTGCAAGTGCAAGTGCTTGCTGCTGATTATTCCAGTTATTTTGTTAAGTATGCGTGAGAGAAGTTTTTTTTTGTTGTTGACAATCTGTGGACTTTAGTCCTAATCCTTTATACAACATAATGTACAGTAATAAACCATCAATCATTCTCTCTTACTAACCGCATTTCTCACTCTTTCACATGGGATGCTAGCTCCTAGTATCATACTCCGCACGCTGCCACCCCTCCTTCACTAGTCTACATTTCCGCTGATTTCGCCCCCTACTACAAACACCCGCCCGTCACGGCCTGTGCAAATCTATTACATCGTATCGCGCCATAACAAAGTTCACCTCAAAACTTCAGTAACCTCTGCGAATCCCTTTTAAATCATGTACCGCTCTTTGTCTCCTTATTTGAGAGTGATTCTTCGGGACACGGTTCCCGCTGAATGGGTGGATCTTTCTGTTTCTCCTTTGACACGAAATTACCTCTAACTGATGTCCAGGGCGGAAAGGAGTGTCAACGTCGAAGAACAATTCCTTCTATTGTTATTAACCATTTCAACTATTCAAAACGCTGTATCGCGACAACCTGTAGAGACAGGGGAAAAAGTGTATAATGAATATCATTCCTCATTGAACAATACATACATAATGTTTTATGACTTTTTTTCATAACTTTCATATCACAGGACATATCACTCGTTAACAATTTTGATTGTTTATATCGCTTTGTCGCGAGAACAGTTAGAGATCCAATGGTAAAAAAGAGAAGCGAAGAAAAATCTTGAAATGCAATCGCATGACTGTAAGCTTGATATGTTGAATTCGCGTAAGACGAAAAGTCGGAGAAAGGACATGCGCGTACGGAGCACGTGCGACCGGGCTCATAGGAGAAAAAGTGTGAATGTTATTCCTTATACGAAAATACCCACATAGTTTTGAATAACTTTTTTTCATAACGTTCATAGCTCTGGACATATCACAACTTATCAACAAGTACACGAACAGTAAGAGGTAGATGGAACAGTTGTAGATAAAAGTTGTACCCCATGTAGAAACAAACATTTTTGGTCCTATGAATTTTTCTGTAACACTCGTAATGAAGGCGATAGTGGTTACCTTACCCCAACTTTTGAATACATACACAAACAAGCACACACACACACTGTCGGGGGGTACGATATATAAATTCCAACGTACCGCGTTTACAGTACAGTGAATTTTAAAAGCCTTGCTAAAGTGCTGGCACCAAAGTGTCGAACTTCAAATATCTCAAACTTCCTTTGGCTCCAAAAAGGAAAGCCAAAATGAGTCCTGCTTTGAAAGACCCAAAAAAATAATAGAAAAGCCGTCATGAAACCGCCAATCGGCGCGAGCTCTGAACCCACTTGCCCCAACAATCCTCCGAACAATCCTGACGGGCTTCAAGAGGCTCAAAAACAAACCTCAGTGCGTCCAATAGTCATTGAAAACGACAAATTGGAGACCAAAAAACTAATTAATTTCCTGCAAGTTAATGCCTCGGATAAAAACTTCAGGATGAACTTTAATGGAAACACAACCTTCGTCCATCTGCAAATGATGGAGGATTACAATAAAATCGCAAGTATCCTGAGAAGGCAAAATTACAATTTTTATACCTTCGGTCTAAGAAGTGAGCGTCCGAAGAAATTTGTCATAAAAGGTCTTCCCGAGATCATAAATATTCAAATACGACATAAAGGGATTACCAGTCCGGCAGTTTGTGAAAACAAACAAGGATGGAGATAGCAAGGAGAATAAGGCCCTAGCGGCGTTTGCAATTACGGGTGGGCCCGACGTAACCTTGAGCAGCTTCGCTGCTATTAACACCATTCTCTAGCATACCTATAAGATAGAAAAATACATTAAAACCCAGCAACCAACTCAGTGCTTACGGTGCCAAAAATTTGGACCCTGAAATCAGCACTGCAACCTAAACCCCAGATGTGTGAAATGTGCAGGTAATCACGACATCAAAGCCTGCACCAACAATTCTGTGAAGTGTGCAAACTGTAGTCTAGCTCACACAGCAAGCAGCCGATAGTGCACCGCGACAACCATATATGTGGAGGCTCAAAAAAAAAGAGTCCAACCACCACCACCAAGGAGAGTAGGGATGGAACTACCGGCTACCCCACATTCTGTTACGATCCGAAACCTGGAAAGAAACATCCACTTCCTTCAGTCTCCTGCAGTCCTCGACCCTACGCCAATATCTATTGCCGCGAAGATGTCTAAGCCCTCCTACGCTTCTTGTTTTCCAACAGCGGAAATCCCAAAAACTAATTTTAGCGTACCCACTGCTGAACAGAGAACCATCCCAATAGAGACACATGTTCCGGAATCGTATTTAAGTAGCATGAAAAATGATATTAACACATCGAAGCAAGTCCTTAACGAGCTAAAAACCGTCAGAATTTCCGAAATCCTCTCAGAGTTGAAAGCATGATCTCTAAAGTCCAGAAAGCTGATACACCAATTGATAGGATCACAATCATACCTTTTCCTACTCACCTCAGAAACACCTACGATCCCTCCACAGACCTAACAAATATCTTATCTATTAATATTTCTGCGCTCAAACCAAATCTGGAGGAATTGTTCCACATTACCCATAGTAATAATATAAAAATTCTTCTGATTCCAGCAACTACGGTAAACAGCAAAACTAAGAAAATTAGCATAGCAGACTTCTCGCTAATCAGGGAAGACAGAACGACCAAAGCAGGCGATCCACAAAACTTGAAATATAAAACCCTTCCGTATGATGTCCTGTCGCTCACTGAATGTAGGAGTAGAGGTCCAAGAAGACAATAAAAAAAACGAGAATTTACTCGTTATACAATCCACCTGATGTTTCACTAGATACAAACCTATTGACGCACATATTCTCGGAAAGTACTCCAACAATTATCGCTGAAGACCGTAATGCAAAGGACACTGCTTGGACCTCTGCCAGGCCGAACGAATCAGGTAAAATTCTCTCAAATTTTTTTGACGGCACCAAAAATCTATCTGCTCTTTCCAGACGTTCAACCACACTACCCTCATAATTGTAACACTCCTAGTACTATTGACCTTTTATTAACTAACAACATCTCTACCATTAATAATTTCACCACTTTTTCCGAATCCCTCTCAGACCACCTACCAATGCTTTTCTCCCTGTTCGGCAAATCAACCTCAGCAGAATCATCTAAAATATTAAACTACGCGAAAACCGACTGGAAAAAGTTTAAGGATATCTTAATTGATGAAATTTCTACACCAAACCCGACATGTAACAACACTGAAGCTATAGATAATCACATTTCACTCAAAGTATTCAAATAGCCCTGGATTCCTCCACTCCCATGCGCTCATCCAAATCCACCCATACCCCTCTCCCACCCCAAATAGTCTCCTTGATAAAAATAAAAAAACTATATTAGGTCTTGATGGCAAAAAACACGAAACCACTACCTTAAATCCGAACTCAATCAGCTGATCATAGAAATCAGACTTAAACTAACCGAATGGAAACAGACAACTTGAGACAACAAACTCAGAAACATCAACCTCAAGGATCACTCAATATGGCGCGTAGCAAAATATTTCAATAACACCGGTAAAACTAAAATTCCCACACTCAAGTCCAATAATACTATCCACACAGAAGACCATGACAAGGCAAATACACTTTGTACACACTACGCAAATATCCACGAATTATCGGCCTCTCGAGGAAATAAATCATTCGAACAAGTCACAGGTCACGTGAAAAAACTACTCTCAAAGCGCCAATTGAAACTCCCATTCAATTCCTCACAAATCCCCGAGAAATCATTTCCGCCATCAAAAAATGAAAAATTAAATCAGCCCCGGGTGTGGATCATATTCTCAATATAGCGTTAAAAAACCCCCGATGAAAGCAATAAGCCTACTAACAAGGATATACAATGCTTGCCCACTCAGACAATATTTCCCGGAACTCTGGAAAGGAGCGGTGGTCCTACCGATTCTCAAGCCTGGTAAGCCTCCTTCGCATCCGGCGAGCTACAAGCCAATTAGCCTCCTACCGGTATTGGATAAACTTTTTGAGCGAATAATCCACTTGAATCATCTTCAAGTTATCCAAAATAAATTTTTGAGAATAATAGGCAACTTTAGAAGAAGAACCACGATTTTGAAAATGCACAATACGTTGGGCATGGCAACCATAGGTGAATTTATCGATAAAATGAACGAGACATTTAAATTCAAGCTACAATCCCATCCTAATCCTCTCCTCCAAAAGATCAATATTGACAAGAAATCAAATTGGTCTCGCTGACCAACCCGTTTATTCCACCTCCCCGTATATCCCGCTCTCCCGCTCCCCACATGCACCCGTTAACTATAAGGTTTTTTCGAAGTCATTTTTCCTTATATCGAGTCATCCTGTAAATAATCGCAAATATCTGTAATAAAGGACAATTAGGTTAAACTTTGATCAAATTAGATATAAAGCCGATGGCTGGTGATCTAGAGCGTAGCATTTAAGATATTAATACTGGATATAGTATGTACATATGACAAATCTTAAGAAACAATTTTCAAGTCAAGCCAAGCTTTGGCGTAGTGGTAGAGTATCTGCCTACTACTCCAAAAGCCCTAGGTTCGCGCCCGGCCGCTGGAAAATATTTTTCAAAAATATTTTCTCATGGATTCCGATCGATGGAGGAACGTTCCGTGTGTGCTATCGGCGGTACCCATAAAATGAGACCACCCGGCCGAGCGGGAACCTACCCCGACGCATGGGGGAGAGAGGGTGGGGTCCATCATAAGCGCCGGCCATCGTAGCATAGGGGTTTCTGGAGGTTTACCCTCTGTTTAGAAAGACGATGGCCTAAAATGGCGAAAGTCGGCCCCAGCCACATGGGTGGGTGTCCGGTACGCCCCCTGGCAGAATGCTTAAACGGTCGCTACCCGGGGCGTACAAATGAGAGGGACGGAGACAAAACAAACACATACACACAGACTAACCCATCGGGAAATTCATGATGCGGCCAGTTGAGGGTCACACGTAGATTACGTATATTTTTAGGTGTTGAGCGACTCTCATTGAATACTTTGTTTCGTATCACCAACCGTTCTTGCGATAAAGCGATCGAAACAATTGAACTTGTTAAGAACAATTAACTATCGGTGTTAACAAAAAAAAGTTATACAACATCAAATATGTACTTTTGTGTGGGAATCAACTTCCATTGACTAATTTGTTTCGTATTTTCAACCGTTATCACGATGGAGTAATATAAACAATCCGTCTTGTTAATAAAAATTAACTATGGGTGTTCACAAAGAAGGTTATTAAACATCAAATGTGTATTTTTACGTGTGGAACGACTTTCATTGGACACTTTGTTTTCGTATCTCCAATCGTTCTCGCAATAGAGCGATCTAAACAATTGAATTTGTTAATAACTACAAAACCGCTGGGTCGATTATGTTCGAAACCTACTCAGGCCTAACTTATAAGTATAAGAAAACCCAAATCGGATAATTCATTCAAGAGGAATCGGTCGACAAAATTTTGCGTACACACACACACACAAACATCTAGCTCGAAAGGGTCGGAAACTTTTCTAAGTGTCATGAAAGGTCTTATATTTGGCACGCCATCGAAACGGGGGCGGAGGCCTTGTTGTTGAGGTGTGGTATTTCGTCATTCACAGCATGCTCCACGTGCTATTTAATTCGACGCGATTGTTGAGGAAATAAGACTGAAACGGTGCTCTGTAGAAGCCTAGGATAGGTCGGTGATGGCATCGGTTGACCCTCAACTCGCGCCATAATCATCTTGTATGGTCTACCCAATCACGATGTGATCACGGTGGTGTGAATCACGATATGAAAACCTGCACTACCAAATTACATAAGTGCGCCAACGATCGAGAAGCTCAGCGCGCCAGCTACAGAAAATGGTCGATGCGACACAAATCTATGGAATGGCATAAGAAAAGGGTCCAACCAGCCACGCCCAGCAGAACTGAAGCGGCGACACCCGCCACTCAAGAGTCTACAACCATGAAAAATCGGGAAAGGAACATAGAAAACCTCTAGACCCTAGAATTCACTGAGCTTCTTCATCTCACTGCATGCCATATCGCGGGCATGCACCGAATAGATGCGTTTTCACTAATCCCTGCACAACCCAGACTGGCTGGGGAATTCTCGTGCTTGAATTTATGAACATGCATGTGCGGAGAGTATGTAGGTCAGGTAGTAGTTGACTTGCCCATGTGTGAGGTGCAGCCAAACATCCACCTTCGGTATCAGCCGATGGGTCGACCAGTCTTTGCTTGAGGTGTCCCACTGCCCGTGCCATCGCACAATACTGTGGTTCCGTTTCCGTATCTCTAAGCCCTTAGAGCTCGCATTTCTTGCGCTTCTACCAACGGAGAGGCACCAACGCTCTTCCGCTAAAATACTGATAGGAATCACACCAGTAATGCCACCATCCAGCGTCATTCAACATCGCCCGATATGTGAATCGATCACAAGTCGAAAACGATCCTCCGCAATAATCTCGGACAGGTCGGTAAGAGCATAAGCTGGCTCTTATGATGGGCCATGACGATCTTGTAGGGCCTGCGACATGGGTCCCTTAATACCTCCTTTAGAAGTTCGTTCTATCAGTTCTGCTTACTGAGCTTAATGGTCTTGATCGGCTTACGACGTACAACCTTATATTCTGCTTCAAGAAGTGCAAAGTTGGCCTTTTTTCACGCACGTTGTGATCTAATCGCTGCAAAGCATTCTTTACGGAGATCCGCAATTGTGTTGTTCCACCAGTATATAGATGAGCATTGTATGCCGATAGCCTTTCGTGGCATCACGGCATTACAGGCCCCGGTAACTGTCGCCATGATTTCGTTAATCTGTTCCGTGGTATTGTTTCGGTTCATCGTATGCGTTCCCAAGGTCGTAACGTATGTACCAAGCTCGAACTTCCTCAAATTCCAGCAAATTTCATTGCTTTGTTTCGATGCCGGCACAGTACCTCTGTCGCTAGATACCTCCCAGAGTATTGCACGATGGTCACTGGCCATGTATTTATCCAACACTTTCCAAGAACCGTTGCTTTCTACGAGACTACGGCAGACGAAAGTGATATCTACGATTGAGCTTGCCTCCACTCTAGCGAAAGTCGGGTTATTACCGTTGTTGAGTCAGACAACATCCAGTGTGGACATGGCATCCAGCAACGCTCTCCCCCGCTGATTTGTGTCCCTACTACCCCAGTCACCTGCCCAGGAATAGAAGTCTCCAGAGATTGTAATGAGCTGGTGCTGCTTCGTCTCTTGCACGATGCTATTTAGAAACTTCTCGAACTCTCCGAGAGAGAAGCTGGGCGGTGCATAGCAACTGTACAAATAAATGCCTTTCAATTTAGCTACTATTTAGCTCTCCCTGTCATTGACACTCTCTTGGAATGGAATTTTTCCGCCAGACCATATAACGCTAGCATTCGCCACGCAAAGTGGAGAGTCAAGGTGTTTGAACGGTTCAAAACTGATCGATAGCTACGTACAGCTTCCGTACGGTCTGTGTGAGTATATCGTGCACGGTATTGCACTATCCAATTCTGGATTGCTTCTTGTTAGAAAGGGTATTTACTATTGGTGCAGCATTTCAATCCATCAATTTGGCTCATACACCTGGAGGCAAGCTGCCCAAAGTGTCAATATTGGAAACATTTGAGCGGTCTCACCACTCTGACCATGCTTATTGGGATTTTGTTTGTTTCCTTCAGAATTTGTTTTACAGCTTCGGCAGAGAGCACAACTGAGGCTGCCTGTGTTCCTCTGTACACTTTACGCAAGGACTTGATGATACAATGAGGATGCGATGAGGACTTGGCCGGCTTTAGAATTAGTATGACATTGGCTCCTTTCCCGAGATCTGGGAAATATTGGTAGAGGTGACGTGCATTGTCTAGTTTTGTGAATAGACTTATTGCTTTAATCGGAACGTTTGTCAAGGCCATGTGGGGAATGTTATCCGCACCAGGGGCCGATTGGTTTTTTAATGTGTTAATGGCGAAAATAATTTCACGAAGATTCCCGCGGAGTTTTGTAGGCGTTTCTATTTGTACATTGAGAATATTTCTGTGACATATGACTGGATCTTCAAAGGATTTATTTCCTAGATAGGCACATAGTTCATCAATGTTCCCATAACGTGAGCAGACTGTTTTTGCCTTGTCAGAGTCTTCGGCTATGTTTAAGTATCTAGCGTTAGGGTAAGAATGGAACTGTTTTAGATGTTATTAATACACAGTACCAGGGAGGGGGTTCCATTTCTTCATCGGAATCTTGTGAATGACTCGGACTTCGTTGCTTAGGCTGAGATTCACCGATATTCAACTCGTAACGCGGTTGTAACCGATCGGCCACGACAGAGACATCCTTCAATTGACTTTGACCAGAAAATACTTATCGTGTCGGGTAACAACTGGGAAGGGCCCATCATATGGAGGTTCTAAGCATTTACGAACTGCATCATGTTGGATGAATACACGAGTGCACGTTGATAAGTCTTTGAAACAAAAAATGGAGCGTTTCCCATGTCTGGTTATGGGTTTCGAAGGTATATCAGCAAAATGACGACGTAATTTGCTGACAGCGGTTGCGGGGTCGGCCGAGAACTTCCGGGACGGTTGGAAGAATTCACCAGAAAGGCGGGGTATGAATGAGATTAAAAATCTCCGAAGCATACCTAGGTTCAAGGTTACTAATTATCGAGCGATATCTTATAAGTACGGCCCTGATAGTTGAGATTGGACTTCCAATTGCAAAAACCATGGCTCGGGTTGGCCCGTCCAAAAATGCGGGATGCGGGCCATAATCTTCCGAATGTTCTGGGCTTATGTGCTCGATGCATATATTACGAATTCCGTCGCTTTCCGCCATAACTTTTACTGATTTTTTTTTATCTTAATTATATGTTTCACTCACTAAACTTCACAAATATTCTGCTAAAGTAAATTAATTTACTGGAACTTCAAATCAATTACGGAAACCTGGTGCGACACAACGTCCATAGGATGCCTAGCAATGCACCAGGTATGAGCGCTCGTGAATAAAACCTTAAAAAAAACGCAATTATATAGGCCGAAATAATTTTAATGCCTTTTTATGTTTTTTTTTTGACAATAATCGTCTCCGTCTTCTTCGTGTCGACAATTTTAGTAGGTATTTTTTGTTTAAATTATTGTGTATTGTTTATAGTCCACGAAAAAAAAATTTTCTTTATATTAATTAATTTTATAGTATTTCTCAGTTCATTGTATTTGTTACTCCTTGTTTTGTTTGTTTTTGAAGTGAAACTGCTTATGGGAGGGTATTTTACTCTGTGTGTGTGTGTGCCTATGTGAGCAAAATTTTGTCGAACGATTTCTCCTAGACAAATTATGCTATTTGCGTTTTTTATACTTATTGGATAGCTTTCCGCCTAACTTAGCCCTGATTAGATTTTGAACATAATCGACCCAGCGGATCTATAGTTATTAATAAATGAATTGTTTATATCGCTGCATCGTGAGAACGATTAAAGATACGCCGAAAATTATCTAATCAAATTTGTTCGACACACAAAAATACATATTTCATGTTGTATAACTTTTTTTGCTGAAACCGATAGTTCATTGTGATTAACAAATTCAATTGTTTATATCGCTATATCGCAAGAACGGATAGAGATACGAAAGAATATATCAAATGGAGGTTGTTCCACAGGTAAAAATACACATTCAATACTTTATGACTTTTTTCCTAACACCCATAGTTAATTGTTATTAACTTCCCCATCTAGGGAAGTTATCGTAATGACCCCGAAAATGAAAAGTGCCAGATCAATAAAATTTTCATATTTCTCGATCTTTGCATCATCCTGAAGTGATTTCAGAGAAGTGTCTGTATGTGTGTATGTGTGTAAACAAAAAACTTTGTTTAACGTTTCCGGCGGAACCACTTGAGGGATTCCCTCTTTTTTCGATTGACACGTTTCAGTGGTTTCCAGGTCTGAAAGGTGTGATTTTTTCAACAAATTATCCGTTCACTTGTTATCAACAAATTGAATTGTTTATATCGCTCTATCGCAAGAACGATTTGAGATACGAAAAAAAGTGTTGAATGAATGTTGTTCTCCGCCAAGAAATACACATTTGATGTTTTATGACTTTTTTTACCAACACCCATAGTTAATTGTTATTAACAAAATGGATTGTTTATAGCGCTCTATCGGAAGAACGTTTAGAAATACGGAACAAAGTGTCCAATGAAAGTCATTTCACACATAAAAATGGACATTTGATGTTTTCTGGCTTCTTTGCCAACAACCATAGTTAATTGTTATTAACAAAATGGATTGTTTGTATCGCTATATCCTGAGAACGATTAGAGATACGAAACAGAGTGTCCAATGAAAGTTGTTCCACACATAAAAATGCACATTTGATGTTTAATGACTTTTTTTGCCAACACCCATCGTTAATTGTTATTAACAAATTGAATGGTTTATGTCGCTCTATCGCGACAATAATTAGAGATACGAAATGAGGTGTTAAATGAAAGTTGTTCCATACGTAAAAGCACACATTGATTTTGTGACTTTTTATGCTAACTCTCATAGTTTTTCACAAATTGAATTGTTTATCTAACGCTATTTGGAAAATCTCTTTTCCAAATTTTCTCTTTTCTATATTTTAAGAATGATAAAATTTCACATATTTGGTAATTTTGAAACGTTTAAAACGTTCACAATTTGAGATACAAACCGAACTTTTGTACATATGCGGGGGAACGATCGGGAAGTTATTGGTTCGACCCGTAGAGAGTCAAACCCACATCCCGTTTATTAATTTAAATGCTCTCCCATCAAATCGAAAAATCGAATTATTATTCCAGCTACTCCCTTCTCTCGCGTGTCTTCATGACACACCGTATTTTATTTTTATTGTTCAGTAATTTGACGTTGTTAAAATGTTGGGTGTTCATTTATAATAGAAAATATTTAAGCAGACGTGACGTTCAGAGCGCGTCAATGTGTCGTCATGCCGCGTGAAAAAATACCTCTCCAACCGGCTCACTTATTATTTCGACCGAAATCGATGCGACCGGAATGCCACGTTGATCGCTTTTCCTGATGCCCGGGCCTACGCAAAGGTTTTTCCGGGGTCTACCGGGAGCCTCCAATTCAGATTATTTTATTTTTTACGAAAACGCGAAAAAATTGTTATATTTTATTTTTGTCACGTGGCTATTGATGAATCTTCCTTGTTGCTTTATATATTTTGTCGTTTTAATGCCACTTTACTCTAAATTCCAGAGCACCTCGTGGGTTGCGCGGATTTTCCTCGTTTGTATCTTACTCATGTGTTTTCAGCAATTGTCCTTTTTATATGTGTTTCGGGGTCCCCAATGTGGGAATATGTAGTTTAGGGTGTTCAATGAACTATTCCACACTTTCATAGGACTTTAGTTGAAATCGTCGTAATTACAGTGGGCGTGGCACATGTGTTTGGCAAGGTGTCTTTCGGGCAGGTGAGAGTGAGAATGGAGAAAAAAGGTGGCTCCTCACTTCTGCTTCACGGAGTATTGTCAGAGTATTGCCGACGCAGATGCGTGTGTACGGATATCAATTATACGAAAGAATGATTGTATCCGTAAACAGTTTGAAATCTGCGCTAACAGACGCCACATGTCTATTACTTCTCTGTTATTGCTACATCGTCACATTGTGTACTCTCTGCAGCTGGCTGTGTAGGCTTATCCACAGTTCGCGCATTGAATGATTTAATGGCTGAAGCTTTAATCTCATGATCACCTGCAAATCTGACACACCTGGTTTCAAATTGCAAGACTGGCTTGCATGGCCAAATCTTTGGCACCTGAAGCATTGCATCCGTTGCTCCTTTTTCACAGAGTTTGTATCTTGTATCTAGCTCCAACGCCAATCACACCTTGACTATTCGTAGCGATAAAATCACTCCTTTGAACTCTGTTAAATACTTAGGTTTACATATACATTCGAAGCGCCTGTGGAAAAAACACATAGACGAAGTTAAGCTGAAAACAAAAATTATTCTAATAAGATTATATAATCTGCTAAAATTTCCTGCGCTTAGCCAATCCCTAAAACTCACTTTATACAAAGGGTTAATCAGACCTATTATCACTTATGGCTGTCCCGCCTGGCACAATGCAGCCAAAATCCACTTGAATCATCTTCAAGTTATCCAGAATAAATTTCTCCGAATAATCGGCAATTTTGAAAGAAGAACCACTATTCTGGAGATACACGAAACGCTCGGTATGGCAACCATAGGTGAATTCATCGATAGAATCAATGAGACATTTAAATTTAAGCTGCATCCCCATCCTAATCCCCAGCTCCAAAACATCAATATTGACATGAAATCCAATTGGTCCCGCTGACCACCTGTTTGTCCCACCTTCCCGTATATCGCGCTTTCCCCTCCCCTCATGCACCTATCACTTATAAGGTTTTTTAGAAGTAATTTTTCCTTATATCGAGTCATCCTGTAAAAATTCACAAATATTTGTAACAATGAAAAATTAGGTTAAACTTTGATCAAATTCGATATAAAGCCAATGGCTGGTGATCTAGAGCGTAGTATTTAAGATATTAATACTGTACATAGTATATATATATATATGACAAATGTTAATAAACAATTTTCAAGTCAAGTCAAGCCGACAGCGAAGCAGGGTTGGAGCAATAAACAGCGCCACCACAAATCCAGAGAAGCGCGGGGGGGGGGGGGGGGGTGACGCAGACAGTAAATGACGTCAGAAAAATTACCCATATCATAACCGTCCAGTTTACGGAACTCACCGCTACTTTTTGAAATTGATATGTCATTGGCTAATTTACTCTGTTTGCACTCTGTATTCTCACATCAATTGACTAGTCCCTCGATACAAATTCCTATTGTGCAATTAAGCAGCTATTTTGATAAAAAGCAGGATTGGTGATTGTGGCTTAACTACTTATAGTTAGTTATAGAATATTTAATGATTTAAGATTTATAAAGTGTCAATTTTACTGCAACTAGACGGATTCAAGACAAGTAAATATAATAAAAGAGCTGAAAACCGATTTTTGCAATATTTGTGATGAGTTCTATCCCTTGGAAATTTACTGAAAAAATTACCAACTTCTCTCGGTAACCATGCGTACCCCCTCCAGTCGACAGATGTGCTGGGCATGCGCAATTGATAGGACTCCGGGTCTAGAGTGGCGCTGCTTGTCTGTTCATTCGCTTCACGCGCTGGCTAGCTGATCGGCTATCTAGTTATATAGAGATCAGTGTTGCTGACCCTTCCATCTTTTCGAATTCTCAACCCTTCATAATCCTTATCAGCTCCTTTATCCTGGCACTTCCTGCAACTTTTCTCTCCCACACCCCTCGACCACGCCGATTCCAACCGCCCCGGAGCCTCCTATATTTCCCTACCAGTCATTACCCCTTTTGAAATGCTTCAACTCTCCATAATTTCCAGTTTTCCTAACTCTTCTCCACAGTCTCCTTTCTTTCCCACTCGCGAAAAGAATCGCCCGAATTAGGTTTCATGTAGCTTTAAAGGGGAGTTACGCCCTTTCTCTCCGCGTAACATGCGTTTATGTAGTCTGCTATCATAACTACGCGGAAATATTACTAGATGAAATTTGTAACTTTTTTAATGACGAACATTTTGTATCACACCATTTTCATCTAGGTTTAACGGCGGAGCTGTTAGGCTGGTTGGACTGCAGCGCGGACTGCACCCGCGCGATGGGCCTGCCCCCGCACGCTTTGAGGGGTTCTTACGCGTTAAATATGAAAGATAAAGAAACGGGCTAAAAACAAAATATATGTATTTTTACATAAGTAATATTTCCCATTGAAAACGTTCTGCCGTAACTTGTACCGATCTCCCGGTATCCCGTTATAAACAATCAAATTGTTATAAACAAACATACGTGACAACATTCAACAATAATTGATATCAGATTCGTGTTCAGTGCCCTCAAAAACATGAAGTCCAAAGATAAAATGGACTCGCCCTCAAAAAAATTGATCTTAGTTATGAAAACAGGTACAGTCTATGGATTATGGCGGTGCGTACCTGGGCAGATTTTTTATAAAATAATATCACAACCTTAATTTACCATTAAAAAAAATTGCCATTTCGGGAAAAACTTCTTCGAACTATTGAATATAATACTATTCATTACGATTCACACTATGCACT
This sequence comes from Asobara japonica, assembly GCA_026005395.1. Classification (NCBI taxonomy): domain Eukaryota; kingdom Metazoa; phylum Arthropoda; class Insecta; order Hymenoptera; family Braconidae; genus Asobara; species Asobara japonica. The sequence goes on along the minus strand of BQMI01000407.1, from coordinate 1,447,477 downwards.
GCCATTTGAAAGTTGATAACCACGAGCGCCGTCACGCCTTTATTAACAATTATATTTTGTAAAACCTGAAATCGATGGAACAGTTCGTCAACGTCTTTTCGTATCGCGTAGGATTCAGGATTAAAACGCTTTTGTGCAAAACCAGAATCAAGTCAAAATTCGTTGGATTACAGCGAGTTGAACAGGAAAAAGTCGTTGATTTTCAAAGCATCAAAAAAGTAAATTTTAATTTTTTGCTGAAAAAACTAGACGTTCTACAGTGCAATGTACTGGACCAAAATTATGTAGAAGGAAGTATGCTATTATGTGGTATTTTTTGTTATTTACATTTTTGTTACAAAAAAAAATCTGGTGGTGAATCAGCGAGCGCGGATCCCTCCTCCTGCCCTACTAGGGTATGGAAGACCGAGCGAATTATCGGTTATGCTTTCCAGCTTTCCCTGAATTCTATGGTATTATATTACAATCTTATTACGATCTTAAAACAATCAATGGTATCTTATTGAAAACAACTTTATAACTATCACCTGATCGTTTTTTCCATCTAAAAAAAATTAATTAATCATGAACATTTTTTCGCTATTAGTTGACCAAAGTATTCCTTAGTTCCTAAAATTTTCCTTCATTTTCGTTTTTTTTATATATAGATTTATTTATTTATTTATTTATTTATTCTGCTCCATCTTTCCCCACTCTGCCTTCCCAATTCCCGTTTTTCTACCGCTTCGTCTTTTCCACATTGATGACCAGATCCTTTTCTCTCATGTACTGCTTCATGAAGTCATCATCATCCCCATCCATGTTACAACTCTCGCCATCAACACCATGTCGTCTGCATAGGCCAATGAAAATATTTTCGTCGGTCCTAGCTCAACACCTCCTTTCCATTTTTCCCTCAATTTCTCCTCTAGGTCCGATAGCAAGATGTTGAACTGTATCGGGCTTAGTGAGCACCCCTGCCTCACACTCCTTGCTGTCCAAAATTTCTCCCGATGCCTTCTCCCCTATCCTGACCTTGCTTGCAGTTGCCTTATACATTTCCTTCACCCTTTCACTTCTTTCCATATCTCATTCTCAATTCCATCTTGTCCTGCAGATTTTTCACCTTTCATCCTCGCTATTGCTTCATTTACCTCCTCTTGCTTCAATCCCTGTCCCTCTCTTGTAATTTCGATATTCCTTCTCCCTCCGACCACCCTGCTTTCCAGACCTCCCAGCAGCTTAATGGAATACTCCTTCCATTCCTTCAACTCAATTTCCTCATTTATTCCTTTCCACGACTTCCTCTGTCTGTTTATCACCTCCCACACTTTTCCTTCCTCGATTGCTTTTTCCACTTCTTTTTCAAAATTCATCAATTCTTAACGTTTTTTCATTTCACACAGCTTGTTATACTCCCTTTTATCCTCCTTGTACTCTTCCCACTCCTTTTTATCCTGTCCTGCGGCCCGTAGTGTACTCCTGACCTGTTTCTTTCGCTTATACTCCTAGTCCCACCAGTCTCCTCACCTTTTCCTTTTCACCTTCTTCCTCCTTTGTATATCCTCCTTCACTTCCTTTAATTTTTTCCTCATTTCTTCTATCAATCCATCCACTGATTCCTCCTTCGCCCAGCCATGCCCCTCTAATTGTCTCTGCAACTCCTTTGTTGCTTCCGCATCCCAGAAAGCTATTTTCCTTACTTTACTTCCCTCTTTTTTTCTTTCCTTCTCCTCCCTTTTTCCTTCAATCAATAGGGACTCAATAGGAATCAATAGCACTTCACATTACTGGAAAGTGATTCGAGTCACATCTATCTTCGACCTCGAACCTCTCCACCTCCTTTCTTCCTCTGTCGTTTGTTGGTTACGTAGTCAATCACCGTCCTACTTTTTCCTCCAAAAGTGAATTCCCGCATTTCATCCCCTTCACAGTTCCCGTTCAGTATCGACCAACCTGTCTCCTCCACGACCTGTATCAGTCGCTTCCCTCCTGCATTCACCTTTTTATCCTTTGATGCTCTATATCCCTCTTCTTTCTCTCCTGCGCCCACTATCCATCGCTCTTTCGTTCCAGTTCTTACATTGAAATCCCCTCCAATGAACATTGGTTCTTCCTCTCTTTTCTCCATCACTTCCTTCATCTTCTCCTGCTTTAGATCCTCTCTCTCTCTCTCTCTCTCCCTCTCCCTCTCTCTCTCTTCACTTCAAATGAGAGCTTAATACAAATGCATGAACAAAAACAACATAATGTGGACAACAGTAATACTAAGCCAATTGACAATTTCAACAATCTCGATGTTATAGGAACATGTCCACCGTCAGCTGAGGAGGAGTTAACTATACCAGGTGAAAAACAGCAAAATCAAGTATTTTCATCTACTGTGAAAACTACAGCATTCAATTTTAGTTTTAATGGAAACAAACATGAGCAACATATTTCACAACAAAATAAAGAAAAAAGGAAAAGAGAAGTAGAGAGGGGTGAGGAAAGAGAGGAAAATTGTGAGTGGAGGAGTAGTAAAATAGATGGTTTAATGAACAAAATTGATGAACTAATAAATGAAAGTAAACCAAGTGAAGGTTTTAAAATAGAGGTCAGGAGTATATTGACAACTGAATTGTCATCAATTAATGAAAAACTGACGAAAGACTTGAATTTGATGAAAAATCAAATTCAAGAATTGAAGAATATTATTTTGACCCTTATTGATGACAAATTTAGTGATGGTCTTACGACAGTGTTCAGATAATTGTTGCAATAAATGTGATAAAAAAATGAAAAGTTCGGTTATATCCGATAGTTATGCTCAAGCCATTTCGGGAAAGTCAGAGAGTGTTAGAATTCCAAAATAGAACAATAGGATAGGTAGTCCAACAATTGTGGGACATAATGTGGATACTGAAAATTTGATAAAAAACAAAATTGACATCAACAAGATAAATCTTCAGGAATGTTCTATCAAGAAAACTGTTGAAGGGATAGTTATTATTGGGTGTACTAATGAAGAAGATGTAAAAAAATGGCAGATGCAATTGAAATAGAACTAGGCTCTCGAATATGATGTTACTATTCCAAAAAATACAAAACTGAAATTAAAAATTATAAACATTGACCCCGCTTTAACCGAAACATCAAACGATGATTTATTGAAAGGTATCATAAAACAAAATCATATTGAATCAATTGGTAGTACTGATGGCATGAAAGTACTGAGTAAATGGTTAGTGACTAAGTACAATGAATCAACAACAATTGTGGAAGTGAATGAACAGATTCATCAGACCATTTGAGGTAAAGGGTTTTTAAATATTGGGTGGAACAAGTGCAACGTATATAACTATGTGAAGGTGACACGATGATTTAAACGTTGGAGTTTTTACCACATATCAAAGTTTTGTAAAAAATCTGTTATTTGTGGAAAATATTCTGAGGGTCATCCAACAGTGTTTTGTAGTAATGAATTGCTGAAGTATGCATTATGCATAAAATATAAAAATGAGTTGAAACTGTCAGAAGATCAGATCAAACATAATGTGAATGATAAAAGCTGTTCATCGTATAAGAATTTTTTAGATATACTGAGAAAGAAACAGCTGACAAAATAAATAGAAAAAACATGCCTAAGAATTTGAGAAATCTATTGATAATCCATATGAACGTCAGAAGTATGGTTAGTAACAAAGATGAAGTTGAAGAATTTATAGTCAAACCAAAAAAATCGTCCATAATGATCTTCAGTGAAACAAGAGTCACAGACGAAATAGAAGATGAAGCAATTCGTATAAAAGGCTATGATATTATTAGATGTAATTCAGAAAAAAGATCCACAGGAAGTGTAATTATGTATATAAAAAACGATTTTAGATATAAGGTTCTTGTGAATAGTAAAATGATTAACAACTGTTGGGTATTAGGTATAAGAATTATGACAAAAAACTTTAATGGCAATATAATAGGGATTTATCACTCACCAAGTGCAAGTGACTCGGAGTGCATTGACTTTATTGAGAAAATCTGTGAAGCGGTGGGTAAGGATTGTTTGTGCTTTGGTGATTTTAATATCAATTATAATGACAGATTGTTTCATTCAAAAAGACTAAAGAATGTATTTAGTGCATTAGGAATGAAACAGAGGATTGGGGAGCCAACAAGAATAGAAAAGAATAGTGCTACAATGATAGATCTTTTATTCAGTAATTATTTTTTAAAACCAAAAATATGTCATGATCCGAAAATGACTGATCATGCTATAATAGAATTTAATGTAGGAAATATTGAGAATGATAGTGATTTACAAAAAGTAAGTGTGAGAAATTTCAAAAACTTTGATATAAATATTTTTAAGGACAAGTTAAAAACAAAAATTGCCGGAACATGCAACACTGACGAAAGTAGTAATAATTTACCAAAAATGGCGAATAGATTTGTTGACTCAGTCACTGATATTTTGAATACTGAAGCACAGAAACAGATAATAATTAGGAGAAATGGAATTGAAAATAAAAAATGGCTTAATGACGGTATCAAAAAACTTTTAAGAGAGCGCAATAAATTATTCAAAATTTATAAAACTGATAGAACGAAACATAATTGGATAGAGTATACTAGTAAAAGAAATATTATTGTATCAATAACACGAGAAGCTAAAAAGCATTATTATGAAAAGGAGAATACAATAAAAATGACGGTAAAGAAATGTGGAAAATTAAAAAAAAGTCTTAAATAGGACACATAGTTCTGCTTTACCTAGTGAAATTAATTTAGATGGTCAAGCATATACAAATGATGCAGTAATTGCGCATGCCTTTAGTAATTATTTCATTGATAGTTTGAATGCGATTGTACAAAATATAAACAGGGTGGAGTCAAATTTAACGGAAATAAAATACACCAATGTAACTTTCAAAAAATTTGATCCCATTTCGATGAAAGATTTTGACAAAATAATCAATGAATTGAAGAACATGAAGGGGACAAGTGAAGGTATCTCTACGGCAATTATCATATTGATAAATGATTCGGTGGGTGATTCATTTAGAAAACCGATGAATATAATGATAACACAAGGGTTTGTGCCAGACGGCTGGAAGCACTCTGAAATCATACCTATTCAGAAAAAAACAAGCAGGCGGTCCTCGGCCCCCCCCCCCGCTCGCCATTCGAATGTGTCAAATACATAACCGTTTTTTTTATTTCCCCCAATTTCATTGGTGGTAAGCTTCCGAATGGTCCGATTGCACACAAAATGAAAATGTTCCAGCATTGAAAAAGCTTTTTCCAGGCGAACGGAAAAAAACAGGGATATCTCATATTACCCAAAGTAATTCTCTCAATGCCGTTGAACCAGTTCATAGATCTCGTTAAGGCTTCGATTTTTGGCAAAAAAATGGGACGAATACGTATCGAGAAATGAAGTAATGAAAAAACCGTAAAAATGAAAAAATTCAAATCTAGAAAATTAATGATGCGATTGAATCGCCATTCAATAGGGCTCTTCGCCATAACAAAACGAACCTCTGTTCCGAATTTCAAGTTGTTATCACAATTTTTGCGGACGCTAGAATGCGAACAAACACAAAAAGTAAAACCAAAGTCAAAACTTAAAAAATAGGAATATCTGATATTACCCGAACTAGTTGACTCAATGTTTTTCAACCGTGTCATAGATCTCGTCAAGGCACACCGTTTGAAAAAAAAAAACAACAAAATCGGTTGAATAATTATCGAGAAATAAAATAAAAACCGTGAAAACGAAAAAATTGAAATCTGGAAAACTAATGATACAATCGAATCGCCATTCAATAGGGTTCTTCGCCGCAACATGAGGAATTTGTTCCCAATTTCAAGTTTTTATCTCAATTATTGCGGACGTTAGCGTGCGTACAAAACCAAAAAGCAAAGAAAACTGTATAAAACTGAAAAATTGGAATATCTCCAATTTCTTGTGAGCAACCTACCAGATGTTCTTGAACCATCCCCTGGATCTCGTTGAGACGCACATTTTGATAAAAATGAAATTAAAAAATATCCATTAGTTTCTGAGATATGAGCGATCGAAGAAAAAACAAAAAAGTCGATTTCTAAGAAACTTACGGACAGATTTCACTGAAATTGCGCCCACATCGATATGTACTCAATATCAATAATTGATAATTTGTTCAGATTTGATGTTCAAAATTTAGTCCGTTTTATGTTAAATTTTGTAAGTGAAGATTTTCGAAAAAAATTGATACATACAGACACTATGCTCAAACTTCGTATTTTTGCGTTTCAAACCATTATATATCGTTTACAAGCATAATTACCGAAAGTGAAAATTGAACGATTGCAAGGCTTCCATTCGGAAGCAAAACTACAAGGAAAATGGATGAATTCATACCTATTAATATGCTCCCACAATTTGAAAAAATAGTGGCAAAACAGCTAGTTGATTACTGAAGATAATAAACTATTTATTGAGGAACAGTACGGGTTGAGAGCAGCAAGGTGTTGCGAAAATGCCATTCAAAATTGATATCTGACTGGAAAAGCAATATTAGTATGGGGAAAGCTGTGGGAGTAATATTTATAGATCAGAAGAGGGCTTTTGAAACGGCAGACTGCGAATTGTTATTGAAAAAGGTGGGGTTTGGGAGTGGTTCCAATCTTACCTGTCGGCACGTTCTGAAACCACGTTCTATGGATCTGGTAAATCTGAAAGAAAGCAAGTTCCATTGGGGGTGCTTCAAGGATCTGTCCTTGGACCTTTGTTGTTCTTGGTTTAGATACATGATATCGTAATAAGTAGTGGAATGGAATGTGAATTCAGATTATTTGCGGATGTCATGGCCATCTTTACATATGGTGATAGTTCAGAAGAAATGGAGAAAATATTATGTAGATCTTTGCATAGTTTAGAAAAATATTTGGAGGTAAATAAACTCAAAATCACTTTTAATAAAACAAAATTCATGGTGTTGCGTCATCAAAAACAAAAAATAGGCGCTAATGTTGTAATACGCAGCAAGACTGGAATCGAACTGGAACGAAAAAGTGAAATGAAGTATCTGGGCATAATTATAGATGAAAATTTGACATTTAAGCAACACTAGGAATATATTGTGAGAAAAATTGGAAAGAAAATTCATGTATTAACTAGAATTGGGAAATTGGTGGGTACTATGACCAGAAATCTTATTTATAAGAGCATAATAGCACCGCATTTCGAATATTGTTCAACAATTCTATTCACTATGAATGAAACAAGTCCAAAAATAATGCAGAAAATGCAAAATAGAGGATTGCGTGCGATACTGCATTGTTCGAAATACACGGAAATCGAAGAAATGTTGAATGCTGTGGGGTTCATGAGTGTGGAACAAAGATTAAAATATAACGTACTGAACTATATACATGAAATATACGGAAAAGACGAAAGTCACAAGATTGTGAAAGATGGCATGGAAACGAGACAATGTGGAAAGCTAAGGGTACAGTGTGTAAAGAGCAGCATCGGTCAAAATGATGTCACGTATGATGGAATACGGATGTATAATGAAGTCCCGAAAAATGTTAAAAATATGTGTAAAAGTGCATTTCAGCGTGAATTGAGGCAGTATGTAAAAGACCAATATCTTGTACGGAAAATGTAGAAACAATATGCAATGTAGCGTAAAGCCAATAATAAACCAACCAATCAATATTCTCCCTTCTTTTTCCCCCATGGTCATTCTTCACACCCTCCATCCTTCTATATCGTCTTCTGCTCCTCCCTCGTCTCCCCGATTTGCCTTACACCTGTTTTTTTCACACTCATCATCATCCCTCCTATGCATCGTCCTTCATTATTTCGTTTCGATGCGAATTGCACTTTCGACCTAAACTCGTTAGGTACCCTGTTTTTTATAATCTCCCATCCTCGCTCCATCCATCCATGTCTCCATTAATACCACCGCATCCCATTTACCGACGGTCTCTCAAAAGTTTTTATCCTTTCTTCTCACACCCGCAACATTCCAAAACACCAATTTTACTTCCTCCCGTTCCATGCCTCCTCTCTTCCTTTCCACTTCTCGACTCTGTGTATCTCTTCCTTCCTCTCCCACTTCCTTTAGACTTGATTCCCCGCTACCTCCTTTTCCATCTCTTCCCTCCTATATGCTCTAACTCCCTCTTTTCTTCTCTCAATTTACATTTGCCTACCTCACGCCTCCTTCCTCTAATCTGTTAGAGACATTCTTCTCGTCCCATATCCACAACTTTCTATCTATCCTTATTCTTCCTCCACCAATTCTGGCTACCTTTCTTCTTTCCATTTCCGTGTTTGCCATCTTTTCCAGCTCCTACTGTATTCTTCTTTCCCTCCATGTCAAATCACTCTCCAACCTTTCCTTCCTACCCTTCAATTTTCCGCTATTCATCATCACCCTTACCTTTTGTTCCTCAGTTTCAAACCCTATGACCACTGCCTCCCTCCCCTCCCGGGCTTTTCGGCCAAATTTTCTCACCCACTGGAGAGGAATTCCTTGTGAGGAATTCTTGAGGAAATTCCTCCAGTCGCCATACAGTTCCTGAGGACCACCAGAGATCAATTGCGGTGAGTCAAAGACCCTAAAAGTGCCAACAACCTAAAAAGTTATGGAATAGACAAAAAAAGAAAAGACTTTGAATTTATCGCAACCCCCCCCCCCTCTAAAATTTGACACTCAATCTGTAACCCCTAACTCCCCTAAACACAACCTCCCCATAAAGATCACCGTGGTAAAACCCCCAGAAAGCCGTTGTACCGCCGTGGATCAGGGCCGAAGTACCGAGCCATCCGACGATGCAGCGGAACCCCCCTTTAGCGGGAGATTTGCGTGAAAACATATAGGATCCGAAAAAGGCGCTCAGATACGTGGGTCCACGAGATTGAGTATTTTACGTTTTTGTTGGAAGGCTATAGGTTTCGAATTCAACCACCGGAGCCTATAGATCGTCCGGTTGAAAAATTAAAATTCAGTTTGATATTTTTTTGTTATATATAAATGAATTCCTCTTTTTTATATACTCAATCCCGTTATCCCCGAGAATTGTTTTCCCACCGACTTCCCTGGGTGAAAAGTAATCCACACGAGGACTGAAAAAGGCCTAACCGCTTTTTGAAACCTACCACCCCAACTACCTTAACCCAAGAGCACGAAAGACCCTTAAACCCCCCTCTTCCCCACGAGCCGCCCGACCTTGCCCGAGGTCGGCAGTTCAATTCCGAAATTCGTACGAGATACACGTGCAAGAATTTGAGGACGCGCTCCAATTCCCTAACACGACTTAAAAATTAGTTTTTTTGCATACAAAGTTGTGTGAATGTTGAGGTAATTAGTGCGGAAAGTTCATTGGTTTTTTTTTATTAAGAAAATACCCTGGTAAGACTCTTATTGTTAATTAAAATGTTCCAATATGCGATTAATTTTCATTTTTTAGAAAAACACCCTTTCCCTTTACCCCATGACCTGCTGGTAACCCTGAAAAGTTCTCTAGAACCCCCCTTTCAATTCCGACCTGTTCACATAACGCTCCCTACATAAATTCTATGCTCCGAGAACATGTATGAGTCCGTCTCTTTCGCACTCGTACATAATTCTCCTATGGAGAATCCTCTCTCTCTTACTCACACATATACTAACCGACGCTACCGCGTGATCCCAACTACCCCTCTCACCCGTGCCTCACCGCTATTCCACCAATCTACACGCATTCCAGACCCGCACACATCTATAGCCTACTATGTCCCCTAAATAACTATCCATCGTTCCCACGTCCCTGCTACCCGCGCTCTCCGTGAACCCCTACGAACCGATAAGCGGAGCGTCTCGCTCGCACCTATGAATCTCACGGATACCCGACAATCGGAGCGTCTCGCTCGTACCTATGAATTTTACCAATACAAGTGGACCATCTCGCACCCATATCGTTACCCCTACGAACCGATAATCGGAGCCTCTCGCCTGCACCCATACCTATGCCCCTACGAACCGACAATCGGAGCTTCTCGCTCGCACCCATATCGATACCCCTACGAACCGATAATCGGAGCATCTCACTCGCACCCATCTGATATCCCATAAGCCAAAAATACCTACCCAGTTACTCTACCATGACCCTGTAAACACGCCTAGATAGCCTCCGCTATGATAACGTCTGTCTCTCACCCCATCCCACTCTACCACGACCCTATAAACCCCTAAATAAACCCCCATGGCAATGTCCTGCGCTCCTAATGTAAACTATTCATATAAACGATTCTACCCCTGTTTATTACACGATTAGATGATGGCACATCTTTGAATTCTTTGGCTCACTTAGAAAATAACTTGATGTGAACAAAACTACAAACCTCTCACTTTCAGTACTGGTTAGTCATACTGCTAATTCCGTACTAGATGGGTACCTTCGATAATTATCCTCTTTCTATCAATATTGTTTTATATATAAAGTTGCCCACCCATATATAACTCTATACTGTACGTGATGCGAACTTCTCTTTTTTTCTGTTGTATAAAGTTAGCAAAATATATCGAATAATTAACAGATATATTTGTGTTATGTGGAATTTCGTGCTGCCGTTAGGCTTGACTTCTCCATCCGAACCCCTCCTTCTCCCCATAACTCACCCCCTGAGCAACCCCGGACATCCGTCACCTTTCTTCCCCCTTGCCTGATCCGTAGCTCCCCCCTTTCAGATTTAAGATTACTTTTGAGGTTATTATAATAGTTATTGAACGGCCCGAAGTTTGCTACTACTCTTTTGGACGTTTTATCTCAGTTGTCGGTTTGCTGGTTCTGCGGACAAAACCTGCTGGCGCCCACTATTTTTTTTGGGATCAGGTAGGATGGGGTAGAAACGGGCGAAGGTAAAACTCGTTTTTCCACCCCCATAGGAAAAATCGTCTTACAACCTCTACTTCTGTACCTGTACAGTTTGTTATCCATCTTCTCACTTCCTCCTTCCCCTCTCCCTCATTTAGTCAATATAGCTAAAACAAAATCTATGGTGATACGTCACCAAAGGCAAAATAGAGGAAAGACAATAGTAGTCAAGAGCAAAGATGGTACAGAAGTAGAAAGAGTTAATAAAATGAAATATTTGGGGGTGATAATTGATGCAAACTAAACATTCAAAGATCACCAGGACTGTATTGTTAAGGAATTAGGTAAAAAATTCAGATTGTTGAATAGTGTGGGAAATAATCTTAGCATAATGACACGAAAAACCATTTATGATAGTATCATCTCTCCGCATTTCAGATACTGCAGTACAATTTTATATACAATGACTGAAGAAAATGTAAAACTATTTCAAAAAATGCAAAACCGAGCAATGCGCGCCATACTCCATTGTAACAGAAGAACTAGTGTTAAAGATATGTTAGAAGCTTTAGGATTAATGAATGTTAAACAGCGAATTAAACTAAATGTATTGAAATATGCCCACAAAAAGAGAGAGGCAAGTAACATCGAAGATAATTATGATGGTGAATGTAGAGCTACGAGACAATGTAAAATGAAGCATATACGATGGGTGAAGATGACCTTCGCACAGTATGTCGTAGAATGTAAAGGTTTAAAAGTATGTAACGAACTACCAGCGAATATAAAAGAAATGAATGAAAAGGCATTGCAACGGCCAGCGGTGAAATGGTTCAAGAAAATGCATAAAAGTCACGACTAGGTAGCGAATAATCGCGAAAATAATGTAGCTAATAGCTAAATAATAACCAATCAATCAATCAATCAATGAATCTCCCTCTCCCAGTTGGATTCTTCTTATAAGCATATTTTTCCTCCTTCTGTGTCTCTCTTCCTTCCATTCCAACTCCCATAATCTCTCCTCCAAACCACTCCCCCTACGTTATTCCAATGCAGGAAGTCTTCCCTCCGTCTTCTTTTCTTCTCTTCTTTTCAACTCCTTCCTCTCTGTTACACTCTTCATCTCATTTACTGTCTTCAGTATTTCCTTCTTTCGTTTCTCCCAGATTTCTCTTGACGTTGCCATATCATCCCAGGTGAAATCTCCCTCCTGCTTTACCACTCCGATTGTCTCTTCTAACGTCTTTTTCATGTCCCTTTGAAACCTTCCTATCATTAATTCTACACAACTCACAATCTTTTTTCCCTTCTCACTCGACACATCCTCTTTCCTTTTCTTGATCTTTTCTTCGTCCTCCGTCTCTTCGTCTATTTCCCTCTTCCTCTTCTCATCCTTTCTGCTATCACCGTCTGTATTTTCCCCCCTTCCGTTGTCTCTATTCCACAGGTCCAGTGAAGAGTTACTTCTTTTTCCCTGTCTCTCTCCAGTCTTTCTCTTAATAAATAAATATCAATCAATCCATCAATCAATAAAAACTCATAAAAACAAGGAAGGTTTGTGAGGAAGAAGAGGAGAGAGAGGAAATAAGTGTATTGCTAAAAAATATAATGAATGAATTAACGTCTCAAATTGAAGATCTACATAACATGAGTAGAAATAGTGATAAGTATAAAGTGATGAAGTAAAAGCGATTTTGCTACCTGAGCTGTCATCAATAAACAGGAAATTGACGGCAGACTTGGAATTGATGAAAAGTCAAATGCAAAAAAATGAAAAACATTATGATGACATTATTGCTCTGAAAAAAAGTCGAAGTGATGAACAAGATCTAGTGTTGGGTACTATCGAATCTGACAAAAATGAGACTATAGTGAATTCAGACAGTTACGCAAGTGTTATCTCCCGGAAAAAATTGTCACTTCCAAAAATATTGAAGAAAATGTCGATGGTGAAGATCAGATGAAAAATGAAATTGATCCGGGCAAACTAGACATTAAAAAATATTCAATGAGAAAATTGGTTAATGGTAAAATTATTATTGAGTGTAATACGGAAGATGAACAGAAGAAAGTAGCAGGTGCAATTGATGTTGAATTGGGAAGTCAGTTTTCTGTAACAATTCCTAAAAAACCCAATTTAATAATCAAAGCGATAAATGTGGACCCCATCTATATGCAGAAATCGAATGGGGAGCTATTACAAACAATTAAGTGTCAGAAAGATGTTCAATGGATTGATGCTTGTGATTATATCAAGATATTCAATAAATGGACAGTAGAAAAATTTAAGAAAACAACAGTCATTATGGAAGTTAATGAATTAATCCAGCAAACTATTTTGAACAAAGGAGTCCTAAATGTTAGTTGGAATAAAGGTAGAGTATACGATTATATTAAAATTACGAGATGTTTCAAATGGTTTTATCATATCGCAGCGCATTGTAAAACAAGCAGGCGGTCCTCGGGTCCCCCCATTCGAATGTGTCAAATATGTCACCGTTTTTTTTATTTCCCCCAATTTCATTGGTGGTAAGCTGGTGAATGGTCCGATTGCACACAAAAAGAAAATGTTCCAGTATTGAAAAACCTTCTTCCAATTTCGCCATTACAAACCACTATTTTTTATTCAGAGACGTCCCTGTAATTGGAAAAAATGTGATAGGCTCAACTCACGTGAAGAAGAATCAGAGAACGTCATTTATCGCACCATTTGTATGGCTGATAATCACGAAAATTGGTCCAAATTACAAAATGACGATCCAATACTCCAAATTTTAATTACAGCAAAAAAGAATAATGAGCGACCTGAATGGAAGGATCATCTAGGTCCTGAGCTCAAAATTTATTTACTGTACTGGGATTCTCTTGAAATTAAAGACAATATTCTTGATCGTCGATGGGAATCAACCGACAAATCAAAAAATGTATATCAAATTGTAGTTCCTCGTGCAGCTATCCAAGAAATTCTCGGATAGACACCCAATGGGAATTTGCTCTAGTAATCACAGATTATTTTCTCGTTGGCCAGAAGCAATTCCGCTTCCCAACCATCAAGCAACGACTATTGCTGAAGCAATGACAGTACACGTCATATCTCCCTTCGGCATACCCTTGGACATACACTCTGATCAAGGCAGAGATATTGAATCTATAATTTTCATCGAACTGATGAACCTTTTGGGTATCCATAAAACTCGAACTACTCCACTACATCCTCAATCCAATGGTATGGTCGAATGATTGAACAGGACTATACTCAATTACCTAGCTAAATTCATTAATGACAATCAGACAGTTTGGAATAAATGGTTACCATTATTTCTCTTTGCATATCGTTCATCAAACATCAGACAACTCAATTCACCCCACCAATGCTAATCTTTGGAAGAGAATTGAGAGTTTCGCTAGATTTACTCTAAGGTACTCCACCTCAAGACATCATTGACGATTACATTCAACTTTCTAATTACATCGATCAACTACAAGAAAAGTTAGTGTACACTCAGCAACAGGTTAGAGAGAATTGGGAAATAAAAAGCGATAAAATGAAGTCTAAATTTGATTTGGAAGCTCATATGATTTTCTTTACACCTGGATAGAAAGTCTGGTTCTTTGCCCCCAGGAGAATTAAAGGTAAATGTCCAAAGATTCAACGAAATTGGGAAAAAACGTATGTGATTACACCAAAATTGAATGGAGTGGTGTACCGAATTGAGAAATTTCCGACAGGAAAATTTAAAGTGGTTCATGTGAATCGTCTATGAATCCTTGAAAATGAGTGCCAAACTACGAAAAAAAGGATTCCGATCGTCTTTTGGTGATAAATCTGACGTTGAACCATTCTGGATAAGAATCTGATTTCGACACCATGTTCTGTGAACAACTTGGTTAATAAAACTACCCCATTATTCATCAACGAGCATTATATCATTTCCCCAATCTTCGGACATAACAATACTTATCGAAAAATGAAGTAATAAAAAACCGTAAGAATGAAAAAATTGAATTCTAGAAAATTAATGATGCGATTGCGTCGCCATTCAATAGGGTTCTTCAACACAACAAAAGGAACCTTTGTTCCAAATTTCAAGTTTTTATCAAATTTTTGCGGACGCTAGAGTGCAAACAAACACAAAAGGTAAAACTAAAGTCAAATTGAAAAAAATACAAATATCCCACATTACCCAAACTAATAGACTCAATGTTTTTCAACCATTTCCTGGATCTCGTTGAGACGCACATCTTGATGAAAAAAAATTAAAAAATATCTCAGTCCCCTAAACTATTCCCCTGACAGTCCTTTGATATAGTGCTATGCCAGTAATTCCCTGTATTCATTCTCTCTGTTTACCTACTTCCCTGCTTCTTCACCCACTTTCCACTTTCACTACCTCCTTCTGCCTCCTCTTACCCCACCTAACCTTCACTCCCTTCTATTGTCCTCACCTCAACCTTTCCCCCTACCACCCTACTTTATTACTTTCCGCAATAACCCTTCCTCCTCTTTCCTATGTATCAGGCCTCCTTTTATTCTACTCTTTCCTATGCACTATTCTTTTCCTTTCACACTCTGATTTTTCTCACCTCATTCATACTTCCCATCCACTCTGACCTCAAAACCTTCCACGTGCACTTCTCATTCTCACCCTTCACCTTTTCACCCTTTTCCTTACTCACCCTTACTTTCTCCACCCTTTATCCTCCAAAATACCACTTCTAGCACTCAAACGGCCCCTTAAAACACACGAAATCACGCCAGGCCAAAAACAACGTTTATGTCCTATCAGACCGGAAACCGAAGTCCTATTCAAATATATATATTTTTTTATTCGATTTGTTACGTCATAAGGTAGCACTTCATTTTAACTCAAATTTTTTGTTCCTCCATAATTAACTTCTCGATAGGGAAGTTATTGTAATCACCCTGAAATCCAACTTTTTCATTTCGACCTCTAACTGGTGTCTTAAAGGTACCGAAATGATCCCCGAACAATTCTGTGTCGATGTCTGTGTGTGTGTGTATGTTTGTATGTATGTGCCCTAAATTTTGGTCAACAAGTTATCACGGATGGATACACCAATCGAAGCCATCGAGGCTTCAATCGACGTGTCTTCGTGTAAATCAGCCCTGATTACTTTTTGATGGATATTGAACCAGTGTTCAGAATATATATTGTTATTAACAATCTCAATTGTTCATAACGCTATATCTCGTAAACGGTTGGAGTTAAAGAAAAAAATTCTTAAAATAAGTTGTTCCTCAGACAAAAGTGCACATTTACTGTCGATTGACTTTTCGCCATAATGTGCATAATTGAGGTGGTAGTGCCGCTAGAAAAAAATAATTCAGGTGATGCGTGAATGGAGACTAAATAGCGTCAGCGATCGCAAACATTGGTCTCTACAGCAAACATGGACCGATTCAGAATATAATACTTGTATATCACTTTTGTGTCTCAACGCTGCCATGGAACGTGACGTCGAGTGAAGCCAGAGATATGGACTTATTGAATTTCTTCAGCGAAGTTGTTGTATATTCGTAGTTTTAAAATGCTTCAATGAGAAGTAAATGGCCTTCACGTGGAAAAGGGAGTTATCTCTTGGTTATGAAAAAAATCACAAAAGGCAGCGACATATAGAGAAATGAAAAAAAAATCAGTAAATACTGAAGTGAGAAGTCTCGTACATTTTTGAACCCGACATAATCTAGAAAACTCGAGTTACCAAATCGGGCAGTTTGCATTGTGTCCTCAGTGAGTGCACAAATACATCCCACCCACTGGTTTGTTTTTGAATTCTTGTCGAACTTTGGGAAATTTCAAACAGTTTTTTTTCCTCTCTTCATAAAATGTCGATTATGTTCCACTTTATATCTTCAATCAAATTAACTAAAAATTTTTTTTATGATCCTCATACGATTTCGCGGGAACTATCGAAATCGAAATTTATGTATTTCCCTCCTACCACTGATTTTGAACTAATCGCCACTATTTACATTCATTTTATTTCAAAAATTTAAGCCAGAATCAAAAGCGTAACATCTATAAATTCCCATCTATCATTGAGGTATTTGGAGTAGGCTACAAGAACCACGAATGTAAGTAGACTGTCAGTACATTATCTTTATTATTCCACGGATTCTCTTCTCCGGGATCGTTGGAATTGCTAAAATTGTACGGTTCCACACTATTAACCAAAATCGAATTTGATCGAAAGGAAAAAAAAACCGAATAACTTACATAACTGTAATAACCCTCGGAATTAATGAATAATCGAAAATTTAAAGGGATTTATAATAATAAATAAATACGTGGTTGAAAAGGTGAATATAAATTTTGTATCTGAGTTATTTTAATCTTAATTAGCAAATTACCTCACCTATCCAAAGCTATTTCCGAAAGGTAGGCTTAAAAAGGTATTTCAATCACATCACGATTTTACCAGAATTATATACAGATAAGTTTGGCCTAATTGTGACGTAACAGCACAATAAAAGGACAGTAGTGTTGGGAAGTAGAAAGCTTTACGTTTTCATCCTCCAAGCTCCATTCCGAAGAGTATGACTAATGCAGACTTGCACGTAGGATCGTTTGCTGTACCGTTCTCTCATATAAATATTTGTGATTCAAAATAACGATTTTTTTTGTATACCTACATAATATTCGACGTAACAGGTGTGACCTCCATCAATTTGCACCATGTACTGAAAGCAAAGCAGTCCAACGTCGTTTGTTCTCACCGAAACTTTGTTTGCACAGCCCAGTGCTCTCATCGCCGGTTTCATGTGGCTGAATTTGTAGTAGAAGCTCGCTTCTATTTTACATTCGAAACTCTCTACTAAATCACTATCGTGGGGTAGCTCTATTCTGCATTCCCCTGCCAGCCCATCTGTACCGATTTGAAAATATGGAGACCTTGGAGATAGCAATAACTAAAGAAAAGGATAAAGCCATTAATAGTCAGGACAAATATTATAATTCTTACTTGATATTGGAAATTTTCTTACTCTATGATATAGTTAGCCTGAATTAAATATAGTAACATGGGCTTTGCCAAAAACTGGCGATATGAATTTTCAATTTCAGTACTAATTGAGAACGTTCAAAATAAATTGAATCGAGCAGGGGGTTAACCTCTCGGGGGGGGGGGGGGGGGGGGGAAGACCGCATCAAGGGGGGGGGAGACCGCATCAAGGGGGGGGGGGGGGGGAGACCGCATCAAGGGGGGGGGGGGAGACCGCATCAAGGGGGGGGGAGACCGCATCAAGGGGGGGGGAAGACCGCAGCAAGGGGGGGGGAAGACCGCAGCAAGGGGGGGGGGGGGGAAGACCGCAGCAAGGGGGGGGAAGACCGCAGCAAGGGGGGGGGGAAGACCGCAGCAAGGGGGGGGGGGAAGGCCGCAGCAAGGGGGGGGGGGGTGAAGCCCGCTAGGGATGGAATATTTTCTCATGATTTCGACATGGAAACCCAACCCGATGCGGAGCTAGGGAGGGGGGGGGGGTCCATCCTAGGGAGCCACCATCGCAGCACAGGTACGTTTCGGGAGGCTTACCCGGTGTTCAGAAATACGATGACGTAAATGGCAAAACTCGGCCTCAGTCGTATGGGTGAATGTACAGCACGTGCTCTGAAGGAATGCTCAAGTAGCAGCTCCCGTGGGGAGTACAATCGAGAGGGACGGAGACAACAAAACACGCACACACATATATATAGACCCTTCTGTGTATGAAATTGCATCGGTATGATGCTAAACATTCAGAACGGTAAAAATTTCATCGATCTGAACCATTTTCTGTTCGGGGTCATGACAATAACTTCCAAACACGGGAAGTTACTAATTTTTTGGTTGATCTTCTCTTCTTAATTATGCAAATTATGCACAAAATTTGTTGTACATAAAATGTGCATCTTAGTATGGAGAATAACTTCATTTATGCTTTGCATTCTATACGAGAACGCTCCGATCATAATCTCAATCATCTGACGGTCTTCATCCATCCACTTTTTACAAAAATAATCTTTCGGACGAGCATATCTCCTTCATTGTGCAAGTGACGCAAAAAAGTAATCCTCCATAAAATGTGTATTTTGGTATGGGGAATAACATTATTTATATAAATTTTTCACTAACCCCAATATTTTAGGCATGGTATGAACAAATAAATTTGCTGATAAACAGGACGTGAGCGTGACCCGCGTCGGATCGCAACAATAACTTCCCGATAGTCTGTGTGTTTTTAAAGAGAAAGGAGGAAGCCAATCACCTTCCTCACGTTTCCGTCATTTCCTTTCCTTCCTCTCTTTTCGTTTATTAAACAAATTTACACAAAATTAACGAATAACAGATAAAATATAACGGTACGATAGCCGACGTCTCCTCAACAGCAGATTCTTCCGGCTCTTCATCAGTAGAATGAAGTACCCTCTGTTCACTCTGGATTTTTCTGAAGCTGCTCCTCACGACGCAGCTCCATCAGAACCACCATTGTATAAACGCTTATCGCGTTCAGCAGTCTCGTTGGCTCAGCTATATGGCTTTTATGGTGAGTTTACGCTTCGCCGCTTGATACTTTATTTCAAGGCTTTCGGGATTGCACTTCTTCCTTGCACGTTGCGAAAATCTTCTCGCTGCGAAACATTCCTTGCGGAGGGTCGCAACTACATCGCTCCACCAATACACCGGTGGCCGTCGGTTTCCACTAACTTTCCTGGGCATAGTCGCGACGCAGGCATCAGTAACTCTCCGCATGGCTTCATCTACTTTTTCTGCGGCATTTCTTCCACTTATTGGGTCGATCTTTAGTGCCACAAGAAAATCTTGAATTTTGCGATGCGGGGGGGAACTCCAGTCAACAGACACTTCCAAGAGTACACTGAGGGAAAAATATACTTCGGCCCAACAATTTCATTTTTCAGAGTAATAGGCATTCCTAAAAAATGAAATTTTGTCGTTGCATTTAATCTCTGACAATTACAATTAAATGTAAAGATGTGAATCGCTTAACTCCAAACAACTATATGACAACTGACCTGGGTTGAACATTATTTTTATTAATTTTTATTAATTTGAAAATGAAAAATTAATTAATTCGGGATTCTTAATTATTAGTGTACAAATTCACCTAAGATCCTCTGTCTCATAAGTATTACGTAGAGTTATATGATTAACATCATTGGTAGTTAATTAATGTCACTTGGGTTTCACTAAAACAATAAAATTCATTTTTTTATAAATATCTATTTCTCTGAAACATGGTAATATTGGACCGAAGTATATTTTTCCCTCAGTGTACCGCTTGATGATCACTGGCAGTATAGATCTCGGATACCTCCCATCCACAAATCCCTTTCAATAGGCTACTGCTGACGAAGGTGAGATCTATAATCGAGCTCGCTTGGCCTCTGCGAAATGTCGGTTCATTTCCGTCGTTCAGCGATATTTCGTATTGACAAGACTTCTAGTAAAGCCTAATAAATCCTCGCTGATTCGTCTCATTGCTGCCCCAGTCGACTGCCCAGCAATCGAAATTTCCCGCAATTGCCACTCCGGAATGTGGTTTCGCATCGACCAACGAAATCGTTTGTAATGGAGAAATCAATCATTCGTGACTTTGAAGAGTTAATTCTTTAGTGATAACAAATATTACATCAGTGACACTCATATTAAAGATATTTCGTGCGCGCCGGCGCATGAGCCATCTCTGACGTTCTCCGGAATGGCGATCATACCCTGTAGTTTGTATGCATGACTCTCTGCCATGATACATCTAAGTTTGGTTTTGGAGCAAACAATTAATGATGAATAAAAAAATTTAAAAGTTTACGAATCATCAAGCAGCTGTTTACTGCAATCCATTCCATGGTATTAATTGATATTCCGTGATTTTAACGCCACTAGATCATTGCCACTCCGGGTACAAACTGTCTCATTTTTTTTCTACAAATGGTCACTGTGCCACAATTTCCATCCAATTCGAATTTTTTTCAGTTACCTATGTTAATCATTTAGAATAATATTTTTATACGCTCTGCAGAAAGTAACAACCAAGTATACTAGCAATTTAATTTTCCTATGATTTAATTGAGATAATCTAGAGAGAATGTCTTCGTCTATAGATCACAACGAACATCTTGAAGTAAAGTTCAAAATGCATGGAAACTGTGGCGCGAGGAAGGAAAAAACAAATACTCGAAAAGGAAATTATCTTATTCATAAGTGGTTTTTTTTGTAGGAATTGTTATTTTTGATAAACGAAGTCAAGTCTATTTTTCCTCGGAACCCACTCATGTTGAAAAAGAAGATGAAATTAAAATAGGAGGTTTCAACGAAAACCAACAACACACATTAAATTTTCAGTGAAATCTCATCAGTTTTAAGTTATGTGAAGACACTCGGATTTTAAAATTTTAAAATTTCGGAAAGATTTCCAATTTATCTTAGTTGTGAAAATTGTCAATGTTTTCGAAATTTTTCAAATTTGGAAACTTCATGAGATTCTCAAACCTGATAAAAATTGGAATCTTTAGAATTTCTCCAGTTAAAAAGAATTTTTCCAATTCAAAAAAATTTAAAGTCATCTTCTAAACTTGGCTATAGAATTGAGAAGTTAGGACATTAACGAACTGGTCGACATCCTGTCTTGGTTCTGATCTAGGTATGTTTTTTTTTTTTTTTTTTTTTTTTTTTCTACTCTTTCTCTATTCGTATTCACCCACGTAACCGCTGGTAGGCATTACTTCATGGGCAATACTACGGATCAGAGTACCCACCCATTGCGGCTGGGGCCGACTTCGCCATTTCAGCTCATCGTATTTCTAATCACAGCGTAAACCTCCAGAAACCCCTGTGATACGATGGCGGGCGTCTACGATGGAACCCTCCCCCCCCCCCCCCCCGCGCGACGGGTCGCGTTCGGTCCCGGCTCACGGTCTCACTTCATGGATACCGCCGATAGCACACACGGAATGTTCCTGCCATCGGTCGGAGTCCGTGAGAAAATATTTTTCAGAAAAATATTTGCAGTGAGCGGGAATCGAACGCGGGACCTTTAGAATAGTAGGCAGACACTCTACCCACTACACCAAAGCTTGACTTGACTTGACTTGAAAATTGTTTATTAACATTTGTCATATATACATACTATGTACAGTATTAATATCTTAAGTGCTACGTTCTAGATCACCAGCCGTTGGCTTTATATCTAATTTGAAAGAAGTGTAAACTAATTTTTCATTATTACAGATATTTGTGATTATTTACATGGTGACTCGATATAAGGAAAAATAACTTCTAAAAAACCTTACAAGTAATGGGTGCATGAGGGGCAGGAGAGAAAAGGATATATGGAAAGGTGGGACAAAACAGGTGGTCAGCGGGACCAATTGGATTTTATGTCAATATTGATGTTTTGGAGCTGGGGATTAGGATGGGATTGTAGCTTAAATTTAAATGTCTCATTTATTCTATCGATAAATTCGCCTATGGTTGTCATGCCGAGCGTTTCGTGTATTTCCACAATAGTCGTTCTTCTTTTAAAATTTCCTATTATTCGTAGGAATTTATTTTGAATCACTTGAAGATGATTCAAGTGCATTTTCGCAGCATTGTGCCAGGCAGGACAACCATAGGTGATAATGGGCCTAATTAACCCTTTGTAGAGAGTAAGTTTGAGGGATTGACTAAGCGCGGGTGATTTTAGCAAATTATATAATCTTACTAGGATAACTTTAGTCTTGACCTTGATTTCAGATATATGCTTTTTCCACAGGAGTTTGGAATCGATGTGTAAGCCTAAATACTTTACAGAGTCGGTTGGTGTGATCTTATCGCTACGAATAGTTAAAGTCGGCTTGGCCTTGGAGCTAGTAAATAAGATTGCTTCTGTTTTAGCAGCATTCACTTGAATTTTCCATTTCGTTAATTCACTGATTGTGAGAGAAGCAGCATTTTCTATTCTTCTAATAGCTTTGTTGATCGATTTGCTAGCTGAGTACAAAGCAATGTCATCAGCATAGCCTGCAATGGATACATTTCTCGGAATTCTGCTAAAAACAGAAGCAATGTACAAGTTGAATAAAACAGGCGAGAGAATAGACCCTTGTGGGACTCCCGCGACAATTTCTATTTTATCCGAAAGCGAAGTTTCGACTCGAACTCGGATATATCTATTTGAGAGATATGATAATAAAATTTTACATATATATTTAGGGACATTTAATCCTTCGAGTTTGTATATAAGGCCTGTAGGCCAAACAGAATCAAAGGCCTTCTCGCTGTCCAGGAGAAGAAGAACGGTGTCTTCTTTCCGGTCTTTCGCGGATTTTATATCATTCGTAATTCTAACCAGCTGGTGGCAGGTCGAGTGTTCTGATCGAAAACCAAATTGATTGATAGGCATTAGTTGTAACTCTTCTATGGGTTTTTTGAGACGAGCTAAAATTATTCGCTCAAAGAGTTTAGCCAATACCGGTAGGAGGCTGATAGGCCTATAGCTCACCGGATGCGAAGGGGGCTTACCGGGCTTTAGAATCGGAATGACCACCGCTCCTTTCCAGAGTTCCGGGAAATATTGTCTGAGGAGGCATGCATTGTATATCTTTGTTAGTAAACTTATTGCTTTAATTGGGAGATTTTTTAGTGCTATATTGGGAATATTATCCAGACCCGGGGCAGATTTATTTTTTAGTTTTTTGATAGCGGAAGTGATTTCACGGGGATTCGTGAGGAATTTTATGGGAGTTTCGATAGGGGCTTTGAGGATAGTCTTTCTCACATGACCTGTGACTTGTTGTTCAAAGGATTTGTTGCCTCGGGAGGCCGATATTTCGTGTATTTGTGCGTAGTGTCTGCAGAGTGTATTTGCCTTGTCATGGTCTTCTGTGTGGAGTGTGTTGTTTGACTTTAGTGTGGGGATTTTTCGTTTACCGGTATTATTAAAATATTTTGCTACGCGCCAAATAGAGTGATCTTTTAAGTTTATGTTTCTGAGTTTGTTGTCCCAAGATGATTGTTTCCATTCGGTTAATTTAAGTCTGATTTCTTTTATCAGCTGATTGAGTTCGGATTTAAGGTAGCGATTTCGGGTTTTTTGCCATCTTGACCTAATGTAATTTTTTAGCTTTATTAATGAGGCCATTTCGGGTGGGATAGGAGTGTGGGTGGATTTGGTTGAGCGTTTGGGAGTGGAGGAATCCAGGGCTGTTTGAATGACTTGGGTGAAATGTGTTATGTGTTGATCTATTGCTTCAGTGTTGTTACAAGTAGGGTTTGGTGTAGAAATCTCATCATTTAAGGTATCCTTGAATTTATTCCAGTCGGTTTTCGCGTAGTTTAAAATTTTTGATGATTCTGGTGAGGTCGGTCGGCCAAATAGGGAGAAAAACAATGGTAGGTGATCGGATGGAGATTCGAAAAGTGTGGTGAAATTATTAATGATAGAGATGTTGTTTGTTAATAAAAGGTCAATAGTACTAGGAGTGTTTGAATTATGAGGGTAGTGTGTAGGAACGTCTGGAAAGAGCAGATTAATTTTTTGTTCCGTCAAAAAATTTGAGAGAATCTTACCTGATTCGTTTGGCCTAGCAGAGGTCCAAGCAGTGTCCTTCGCATTGAAGTCTCCAACAATAATTGTTGGAGTACTATCGGAAAATAGGTGCCTCAATAGGTTTGTATCTATTGAGACATCCGGTGGATTGTAGATCGAGTAGATCTTCGTTTTTTTATTGTTTACTTGGACCTCTACTCCCACGTATTCGGTGAGCGACAGGAGATCATGCGGAAGAGTTCTATGTGACAAGGTTTTGTGGATCGCCACCGCAACACCACCACCTGCTTTGGCCGTTCTGTCTTCCCTGATCAGCGAGAAGTCTGGGAAGTTAATTTTCTTCGTTTTGCTGTTTAACTTAGTCTCTGAAATCAAACAAATTTTGATGTTATTTCTGTGGACGATGTGTAATAAATAACTCGTCCAGATTAGGCTTGAGCGCAAAAATATTAATTGCTAATATGTTGGTTATGTTTGCTGGGGAATCGTAGGTGTGTTTGAGGAGGGTAAGAACAGGTGGACATACGATGCGATGATTGTGATCCTATCAATTGGTGTAAGGGCTGTTTGGAGTTTAGAGCTCATCTCTTTTAGCTCTGAAAGGATTTCGGGAATTCTAAGGGTTGTTAGCTCGTCAAGGACTTGCTTTGCTGTAATTACATAGTTTAAAGTTCTACTTAAATGAGATTCGGGAACATGTGTTTCCATTGGGATGGTCCTAGGTTCAGCAGTGGGTGCGATAAGATTCCTTCTCGAGGTTTCCACCGTCGGGAAGAAGGAGGCGTAGGTGGGCCTGGACGTGTTGGCAGTAGAACTCGGAGTTGGCACTGGGACTGCAGGAGACTGGAGGGACTGGATGTTCCTTTCCAGATTCTGGATCGTGGCCGAGTGAGGTGTAGTGGGCAATTCCAGTGGCGCTATGCTGGGCCTGGCCGATTGAGCTCGTTTTTTCTGAGTTTCCATGAATTTTAGGCGCATGGAACACTCTCTATAGCTGGCCGTGTGGGCTAGTCCGCAGTTCGCGCACTTGAGAGTTTTCGAAGTGCAGGCTTTGACGTCATGATTTGACGCACACTTTACACATCTGGGGTTCAGGTTGCAGTGTTGGCTTGCATGGCCGAACCGTTGGCACCTGAAACACTGGGTCGGTTGCTCGGATTTCACAAATTTTTCTATCTTGTATGTGTGATAGAAAATAGTTTTAATAGCAGCAAAGCTGCTCAAGGTTACTTCAGGGCCAACCGTGATTGCGAAGATCGGGAGAGGCCTGTTTTCTTTAATATTTCCGTCTTTATTTACTTTCACGAACTGGCGAACGGAAAGTACGTTAATGCCTTGATTTGATAATTCGGCTTGAATTTCGGCTTCCGTTAAACTGCTGGGAAGCCCTTTCAAAATAAATTTCTTCGGTCTTTCACTTTTAAGGCCGTAGGTGAAAAAATTAAGGTTTTGCCTTTTCAGGATACTTGCGATTTTGTTGTAATCGTCGGTCGTTTGTAGGTGGACGATCGTGGTACTTCCATTAAACTTCATCCTGAAGTTTTTATCCGAGGCATTGACTTGCAGGAAATTTATTAACTTTTTAGTCTCCAATTTGTCGTTTTCAACGATGATTGGAGGCACTGAGGTTTTTTTTTGAGCGTCTTGAGGCCCATCAGAAGAGTTCGGAGGATTGTTGGGGCGGGCTGGTTCAGAGCTCGCGCTGTTTGACCGTTTCATAACGGTTTTTTTTGTTTTTTTTGGGTCTTCCATCGGAGGACTCGTTTTGGCTTTCCTTTTGGGAGCCAAGGGAATTTTGAGGTTTTTTAGATTTGACACTTTTGTGCCAAAACTTTTACTCGATTTAAAATTTCAATGTACTAGAAGCACGGTACGTTTGAAATTTGTAATTCGTAGGGAGCGGTAGACATGCGTCCGCACGACACCGACTCAAAACAAATACTGGCCACCAAAGCCCCGTCTGATCTAGGTATGTATATATGTGGGTGTGTCTTAGACCAAGACTCAGGCCTCGACCTAGATCTAGACCGAGCTTAGACTTAGACCTGAACTCAGAACTAGACTCAGATCTAGACCTCGCCCTAGAGCTGAACACTTTTTGGAAATTTACAGAATTTCTGAGAAGGTTAGCCATCTATCAGTAGTTATCAGTAGTTCCAGAGGAAGGGTGAACCAAAATGCCTGTATGACGTACAGGCTTTGTATTAAAAACATACATATCCTATTAAAAACATCAGGGGTTCCCATATGCGAAGAGGCGAAAATTTAACTGCTAGAGCATTTCAAATAAATATACATGACAGATTGTATTTTATTCCAGTTAAATGTAAAAGACTGAGGTCTGAGAAGAAAGCTCAACCTAATGACGAAATTAAGTAACCTACTGAATTCGATAGTTAAATGTAGACGTTTTTGTCAAATATCTATGAATCCAGTGGGTGTATTGTCATTCATAGGAAGACTTATTTTGTACATCTCATTGTGACCTATAAAAAAAGTCACGACTAAACTATTGCTACGTCGCTTAGATTGTGACGTATTTGAAAAACAAAACAGATAAATAACTCAATTTTGACTGAAATTTGATCAAATATTTTCCTGTCTAGCCTTAGTCACATAGTTTTTATAGGAACGATTTTTATAGGTCTTATTTAGCTCTACAAAAACGACCCTATAACAAATTGCATATTTTGTTTAAAATTTGTGATTCAGAAAAATATCTAAATTTGAACCGACGGTTGTGGCCGTGCGGGTTAAAGCACTGGAATTGGGGGGCTGAGATCGCTGTTTCAAAACCGGCAGAGGCGGTATTTGGGGTTTTTTTTCAGGCTTTAACTCACACGACACAACCGAGCGGGAGTTTCGTAAAAGAAACGAGCTGTACAAATCTGAGGTTTTTTCCAATGGTTTTCCCTCGATTCCAGTGACAAACTGGGCGAATGCTGTGCAGTGGGGTTAAAGGGGGTGGGATGGGAACAAATCGTAAAGACCCGAAAGGGTATACGAATAGAATGGAGTTTTATCTAAATTTGAAGAATTTAGGAAAGGTATATTTCTAATATACTCGCTTTTTACAGTTTGGGGAGCGTATAAAAGAGATTATTCTGAATGATTAACGTAAATGGAGAAAAGAAAATTGAGTTGGATGAAAATCGTGGCACAGTAACCATTTGTAGAACAAAACTGAGACAGTTTATACCCCGGAATGGTAATGATCTAGTAGCGTTAAAATCACAAAAACGCTTCTTAACTTCCCGATTTAGAGGGAGGTTATTGTTTTGGATCCGAAAATCGAAATCGGAAATTTTACCTGATCTCCACGTTTCATGACCCTTAGAAATGCTTCCGACCATTTTTAGCGTGATATTTGTCTGTCTGTGTGAGCAAAATGTTGTCGAACGATCTCTATTGAACCAATTATCCTATGTGCTTTTCTTATACTCATTCGACAGGTTTGCGCCTAACTTAGACCTGAAAATATTTTGAACATAATCGACCTGTTCAATCCGTGCGATGGACACTTCCTTGCCATAATCTTGAGTACAATATGACTCATAAATTTATACACCTGGCTACCACAAGGACTAACGTGTCAATCAAGAATTTAAAGTGGCAACGTAGATGACTTATTTCCGAACGAATATTTATTGATTCTAACTTCTGCAATGTCGATGTCTAGTGATTGTAGATTACTCCAGTACTCCTGCGGATGTTCTTATTCGTACATAACGAACAACGTGGTTCTTTATAGATTTATGTCACACATAGTAGAAGGTGATGGAAGATCTAGTTACCCTCCAGATTCATATAACCTAGTCAACCTATAGAATGTCAATTAATAGCATGAAATGGATTGCAGTAAACATCTGCGTCAGGATTCGCAAACTTTTTCATTTTTTATTCATTACTAATTGTTTGCTCGAAAACCAAATTTACACTTATCGTGGCACACAGCCCATATACATACAAACTACAGGTTATAATCGCCATTCCGGAGAACGTCAGAGACGGCTCATGGGCCGGCGCGCACGTGAAATATTTTTGAATAGAAGTGTCAGTAATGTAATATTTGTAATCACTAAAAAATTAACTCTTCAACATCAAGCATGATTTATTTGTCGATGACAAACGAATTACCATCGATTTACTATGAAAATTGATGGATACAGATTCATTTTTGGACTAATAGCCTACTACTGGCCACACTGCAGCTCTTTCAGCGCCCGTTTTTGGTTAGTGAGCGCCATATTCAACTTTGACGTTAAGGTTTGTGTTTAGACGAATATTTAACTCCGGCCAATCACAACGCTTAACTTTCACTTTAACCGCGGTTAAGTTGACCGAAAACTCGCCCATAGCCGTCAAAATGAACTATGGCGCCGTACCGCGGCTGGGATCAGTATACACCACTTTTGGGGTCGGCCAAACCCTAAGAACTGAGCGTCTTTTGTTCCGTCAATTCTCTTTGACGCGTACAAACTGATTGCGAACTTCAGGTTACAGCCAACTTGCAAACTTGATTCTGCCCAAAGAAAATGTGGATCGCGAAAAATGTAAATAACAAAAATTGAGTGGAATGTATCTACGTTACTAAAAATTCAAAAAATGAAGTAAGGGCATGAGCGTAACGGGCATATGCGATTTATATCATGAAGGTGACGTTCTTTTCTGGGTAATTAGTGCCGATTAATTTCGAATGGAATCTTTCTATGAGGACGTAGTGGTGGGGCGAGTTAGGAAGCGGCTAGATAAGCAGCTCTCGGCCGGTTGGTTTGTTTCTGAGATGAGCAGACGGAAGGGAATGGGCAAATAGATAAAAAATGGTTACTTGGCCGATACGCGTATCTCGATCCAACTTTTCCGAATGAAGTGCGTAATTTTTCGAGCCCTATCGCGGTCCCTAACCTTGAACCTGACCTTCCCTACTCGGTTCCGTTTCCTGTCCATTCTCCCTCCGTTTTATCCCATAGGTTACGTGTATGCCCATCAAATTACGTCAAATAATCAAAGGAACCCGCTCCTATGATAAGTTAAGTTGCCTCAGAAGTTCTCGATTTTATAGATTTTAAGTAAAAATGTTACTGGCTCCCAACAATTAAGAAGCAGGATCTAAAGAAGAGGTATAGGGAACACAGAGTGAATGTGCAGACGATTTTCTCCCCATAGAAAGTCCCACGTCACAATCAATCTTCAAGTTCCAAACCGTCTGCATCAGCAAATCGTGTGCTGTTGCGCAGTGAGCGAGGTTCACCTGTAACGCTGGCACTATGGCTGTGTGCGGATCTTCTGGAGTGCATCCTGGGAGACTGGGCACTTGATGCTACCAGTCAAATGGGCATGATCTTTCGTGGGCTCCAGTTCTACACCTAGGACGCATTTAGATGACGCTTTACAATCAGACCTTCTGTGCCCTCTTTTGCCGCATTTATAGCACAGGTCTTATCGGTCAATTGGGCTCTTGCAATGAACGGTAAGATACTCGTAGTGCCAACACTTGGAGCACTTTAGGGGCCTTACCACTGTCACGATGTGGGCATGTATCAGGCTTATTCGTATTTTACTACCCTTACTCAGTACATTCCTTGCAGTAGCAGCAGAGAGTCCCACCGAGGCCGATTGTGTCCCTCTGTATGCCTTGCGAAGAGACCTGATGGCACTCAATGAGATAACACTATCTGCGCCATCAGCTTTTTTGAGGACATCAAGTATATCTTCTTTTGTAGCGACGTCATCGAGGTCAGTAATTTCGAGTTCTTCTTGAGGTCCCTTAATCACTTTAGCTTCATTTTGGACGGCTCCAGCTGGTGCCTTCTCTAGCTCAACACCTTCGTCCTTAATTCAAGTCACAAGAATTAGGAGAACATCTCCGAAGGCTGCTTTGCGGATTTTGTCCACGCATGAGCTAGCCGCGTAAACACCTTGATCCTTCTTTATACGTCCCAGTATTTCGAGTACGTATCCTCACCAGTCGGACGAATAATTAGGTCGGATTGTTGCTTTCTTCTTCGACCGAGATTCATTCTGCGTAGCCCCTGGACGATTTTACAACGGGTTCTGTTTTGTCCTTCGTCTCTTGGATTTCTCCTAAGCACTTTCATCGTCTTCTGTTGCAGAATTCAATGCTTCCTCCGTGGCCCGGTTTCCATCTAGCCGGGTCCCATTTTTCACCAGCTCCTCCACCTTAATGGACGACATTGCTCATGCTTCATCGTCGGCAGTTTTGAGCTTTTTGCGCGCTGTGTCATCGAGCGGCGTTCTCTCCTTTCTTTTATCCCGTCTTGTCGGCGTTTCTTGGAGTGTTTCCGATTTTCCATGGGATTTAGGCCGCTCCCCAGATTTACTTGCGACAATCTACGACCCGAGGGGAGGGCATTCCGCTGCTGGCAAGGGTGTTTTGGATCCCCCTGTTTCCGTCATGGTTCTCATCCGCTTTGCGGACATTTGGATTGCCTCTTTTTATCCGCCTTTTTTTCATAACAATTGAAGGAATTGTTTTTCACCATTGCCACTGTTTCCGCCCTGAACATGAGGTAGAGGAGAAGCTAATCGATCGAGGCGTTTACCGGGAACCGTTTCTCAACAACTCACTCACATACGAACACACACCCACACGCACACATACAGAACGCTCATCTAAAATTCGGCAGAATGATGTGAAATGACGAGAAAAGTGAAAATTTTCGATTTCTAAGACACTTCATTATGGGGGTCATGACTATAACTTCCCTAAATCGGGAAGTTAAAAAGTCATCCTACATAACATACGTATTTTTATATGGGGACCATCTTTTCTTATATGAATCTTGCGCTAACTCTAACAATTTATGCAGTAGAACATTATAAATAATTGAAATTGTTAATAACAATACATGTACTAGATCAATTCCATCCAAAATTTAATCAAATCTAAGTTACAGGAAGACGCTTCGGTTGAATCATTCAGAACCTCGATCGCATAATTCAGTCGCCAGAAATCGTGGGCGATATATTCCACTACATGCATAGCTCGCTACACACACACACACACACACACACAGACATGGTGTTTAAAATAGTCTAAAAATATGGGAAAAACTTTGAAACGTCAACATCCGATGAAGAAATTTTTTTGGATTTTCGGGGGTATTACAATAACTTCCCTATATTGAGAAGTTAAATATGAATATTAGTAATTTTCTATAAATGCTTGAAAAATGAGAATCGTCGTGAGATAAATACAAATTGCAATATTCAGTGTCATTGATTCCCGTTATTCATGGAAACTTTTTAAGAATTTTCAACAACTAAACGATCTCAATCTCCCTTTTTTAAAAATAGCCGAAGTAGGTTAACAAGTCATAAAACCCATTCGATAAATGTTATCCTTCTGAAGATTTTACTTCAAACCCATTTTCGTATATGCTGAAAATGGAATCCTTGGAATCCATGAGTAATGCTATTCCGTGAGAGGTGGAGAACAAGCAGACGGTCATCGAATGCCCACATTCGAATGCATAATGGTTATTTTTATTTCGTTTAATGTTGCCTTTTTATTTCCAAAAATTTCATTAGTGGTATGCTTCCGAATGGTGCCGGTAGCCGATTTATGGTAAATATTTCATATCTTTGCTTATTATGAAATCTCTTCGTTTATTATGAAGATCTCTGAATGGAACAAATTATGCATTACATTCTGATTGACCCAGTGTCTGGAACCGCCCATAAAAACTTATTCGTGAGGAAGAAGAATCTGGGAACGGTTTATTTTGACACTATATGCAATAAGTTGGATGCTCATTGATTTATATTAAATCAATATCATGCCTTCTTGATATAGGGAAATATATAACTCGTTTGAAAAAGCTTCATCATTACAATTGAAGTTCTTCTTCTTTTCCATTTAGTACTCAACTTCACAATAGTGAGCGTTGATCTTCGTCAAACATGGGTGTAAGGAATTCTGGAGGAATCCCTTTGCTCGTCGCGGAGTTCGAAGGCCTCTATGAGGTGGAGCGTAAGTGCACAGAGAGGGAAGCAAAAAGATATAAATGAGACAAATCGAATCATTAGGGTTAGGATTAAGTGTAGTTAAGGAGATATGTTTAGCTATAAGTATTAGAGGTTACCGAGCTAATAGTTCACGCCGTAAATAATACCCTTGTAGGGCCAGACGAGTTAGTTGTATAGGGCCCATGAAATTCTCGTGTAAAGAGTCGAAAAATTACCGAGCTACACGGTAATTTTCGAATTTCCCGGTTATGGATACCCCGCGGATAGAGTAGAAGCAATTGCGATACTGCCACTCATAAGAAAAAAAAGAGATTTCGGAGAAAACGGTCTGTTTTTGGTTTTGGGTGCAAGGCCACGTGACCCATAACGGCCATGGCTCTCACGTGGATTGCCAAAGGTCGCTTAATTAAAGATAAAATATATGGTTTAGTTCGTTTTTTTTTGTGTTCGGTTCCGTTTAAGTTGGATCCGAAATCTCGAGGATACTAACGCGGGGAGAAAATATGACTAAGTTGTTATCCGAAGTGTGACAATATAACTCGCGAATAATTAGTTAAGTTTACCTTTCCGTTTTTTTTATTTAACTTTAATAATTACTATTCAACAATAGTTCGGTACCTACCCGTATGCCGCGCCCCAGTCCCTGCCGTCGAGCGCGTAGCGTTGGCGTACACACTCCCCTTCCGACTAGACACGAGGAGATATGCTATTCTGTTCTGGGCAACCAAGCTAGATACACGACTGTAAGGTCCAGTTAGCGATAAGAAAAGGAGTAATATCGCGTTAATTAAGCCGAATTTCCCGATCCGAAAATCACACAAAAAAAATTAAAGTACCGAGTGTAAAGTCTCGCGAAGCCTTGGATAGAGAAATACTGCACAAAAAGTTGTGCCACGTGCCGGCACCTGAGGTTGCCTGTATATATAGTCGCGAGTATTACGCCTTGGCGTCATGCGAATTATTTGCCTTTTTTTTCAATTTTCTGGGCTAAAAACTACACGGTTCTCATCTCATCACGCCTGAATAGTTTTTTTTATTATGGAAGCATGCTCTGTGCAGTTGAGTCTGCATAAGGTCAAAATTGCAACTAACGATTTACCACATGTCATTGTGAGTTTTCTGCCAAATAACCCCAAATCCTGCTCTGTGCGGTAGAGCTTAAGTAACGCCAAAACTATCATAATGTTTTACATCATTTTCCTAGAAGTTTTCCACCAAAATTAATATTTTGCAACATTTTATTATGAGCTTCCCGCTAAATAACCCCAAAATTTGCTCTGTGCAGTAGAGCCTAAATAATGCTAAAATCACGGTTAATGTTTTGCTACATTTTTTTATTGCGGAAACACCTATCCACAAATCATAATTATCAGAGACCGCGTGTCTCTCAATTCAAACATTAATACCGGAGTGATTATAGTAGGAGTAAAGGAATTATGTAGGGTAATTTTCCGAGTACCTATGTGTCATGCGAACTATTGGGAGTTACTCCCGTTTTTTTTTGGTATTTTCGTATGGATGGTTTCAATGCGAGCATTTACCTATGCTGTCATCAGCCGCTTTCGTCGTGTGCGCTTGCCACGTGCTGATTGCGTGAAAATTGCGTTTCGACGCCATATAAATTCGTATAGGATATCGACTTTTTTTTTAGTTATTAAGGTGAAAGCTGTCCTACGTTCACGATAGCTGTCAAAATTCCGATAAGTAAAAATTCAGTAAATTGTGTCTTTTACCTATCAGCTATGTGGTTCACTTGAAATAGTGCATTTCAGGGGCGTTAGGTAATTTTAAGACTAATTATTAGATCTGCAGTTTTGCCAAATCTTCTGCATTTTACGCCAAAGTAGTATTAAAAATTTTACGACGATAAGTTTAGTCTTATTTTGAAGTAGAGGATAGGGAACTAAATGTTATGTATCACCTTGACAGTTAGCTAGTCCCATTATCAAGAAAAGTTATTATCTGAGTTCGTCGTTTTTGAGAAAAGGTTGTTACTAATGGGTTTTTGGAGTCAGTGACGAAATATATTATTAAGTTAACTCTTTAGGGTCTCTCTGCTTACTGCGCCTTACGTTTGCTAATGAATTATGTTTCTTTTTTTGTTAATTCTTCGCCCTATTATTTTTTTGATGTAACCAATAAGGTCAGAATATATCCAGATACATTTCAGCATAAAATAGTGGTTTCGTAGTTTTTTTTTGTGCCGATGCGAGCCCCAATGAACCACCTTCCAACCGAACCTACCCCTCTCTCCACAACCAATCCCTGAGCAGCGCGGGCAACCCACAATCTTTTCCTTTAGTAGTTTTAGGTTAGTTTTAAGTTCGTTTAAGTTACGTTTTTTGAGGTTCTTGAAAATGAATGAAGTTTCCTCAAAACCTTATGCTTCGATCGAGCTGAAATTTGGTGTGGTGTAAGAGAGACTCAATACCAATTATTGGAGAGCATTTGAGATTCTATAAATCAATGTTACCCATGTAAGTGTTCAAATGAGTAAATCGAGGTGCCAAAAATGTTCACAGACAGACGGCGGCCTCAAATTTTGTATTTTTACGTTTCAGACCATTCTAGATCATTTCCACATGGAATTAGAAAATGTGAAAATCGAACCATGACATTCGGAAGCAAAAAAATTACCGAATTTTGCCTGAGGACAGTTCGTGGGGTACCATTTACTCTCTTTACAGCATTTTATACCTCTCGTCGTATTTATTGAATCGTGTTTTTAGCAGTCGAAAAAATAAAACAAACAGACGGTCATCGAATGCATAGCGGTTCTTTTTATTTCGTTTAACGTTGCCTTTTTATTTCCACCCATTTCATTGGTGGTATGCTTCCGAATGGTACCGGCTTTGTCATAGCCGATTTATGGGAAACATTTTATATCTCTGTTTAGGATGAAACACTGAATATCTCTGAATGGAACAAATTATGCATTGCATTCTTATTCACCCAGTGTCTGGAACCGCCATTAAACACTTGTTCGTGAGGAAGAAGAATCTCCAATTGCATGTCTCTATGACAAGAACTGCAGAAGGAGATGTGCGAACAAAAATTTTGCATCACCGACGGCTATGGCCAGTATTTGTTTTGAGTCGGTACCGTGCGGACGCATGTCTACCGCCGTCTACGATATATAAGTTCCAATGTACCGCGATTATAGTACAGTGAATTTTAAAGTCTTGTTAAAGTTCTGGCACCAAAGTGTCGAACATAAAATCTCTCAAACTTCCTTTGGCTCCAAAAAGGAAAGCCAAGAAGAGTTCTCCGTCAATCAGCGCGAGCTCTGACTCCGCTCGCCTGAACAATCCTCCAAACACTCCTGACGGGCCTCAAGGGCAGTGCCTCCAATAGTGATTGAAAATGACAAATGGGAGACCAAAAACTTAATCAACTTCCTGCAAGTTAACGCCTCGGGTAAAAACATCAGGATGAAGTGCAATGGAAACACCATGATCGTCCATCTGCAAACGACGGAGGATTACAATAAAATCGCAAGTATCCTGAAAAGGCAAAATTACAATTTTTACACCTTTGGTCTAAAAAGCGAGCGTCCGAAGAAATTTATAATAAAAGGTCTTCCCGCCAGTTTTACGGAGCACGAGATTGAAGCTGAAATATCCAAACACGGCATAGAGGTATTATCAGTTCGGCAGTTTGTGAAAACAAACCAGGATGGATTCAGCAAGGAAAATCGGCCACTACCGGTGTTTTCAATAACGGTTGGGCCCGATGTGACCTTGAGCAGCGTTGCTGCTATTGAAACCATTTTCTATCATACCTATAAGATAGAAAAATACATTAAAACCCAACAACCAACACAGTGCTACCGGTGCCAAAAATTTGGACACGCTAGTCAACACTGCAACCTAAACCCCAGATGTGTGAAATGTGCAGGCAATCACGACATCAAAGCCTGCACCAGCAATTCTGTGAAGTGTGCAAACTGTGGCCTAGCTCACACAGCGAGCTATCAAGAGTGCGCCGTACGAACCAGATTTGTGGAGGCTCAAAAAAAGAGAGTCCAACCACCACCAAGGAGAGCAGAGATGGAATTGCCCGCCACACCTCACTCGGCCACGATCCAGAATCTGCAAAGGAACATCCAGTTCCTCCAGTCTCCTGCAGTCCTTGAGCCAACTTTTATGTCTACTGCCAACACGTCCAGGCCCACCTCCGCTTCCTTCTTTCCAACGGTGGAGCCCTCGAGAAGGAATGTAGTCGCACCCACTGCTGAATATAGGATCATCCCAATGGAGACACATGTTCCGGAATCATATTTAAGTACCACTAAAAATTTTATTGACACAACGCAGCAAGTCCTTGACGAGCTAAAAACCCTCAGAATTCCCGAAATCCTCTCAGAGCTGAAGCATATGATCTCTAAACTTCAGAAAGCTGACACCCCCATTGATAGGATCACAATCATCGCATCCTACGCTCACCTGTTCACATCCTCCTCAGATACACCTACGATTTCCCCACAAACATAACCAATATATTAGCAATTAATATTTTTGCGCTCAAGCCCAATCTGGACGAGTTACTACACATAGTCCACAGTAATAACATTAAAATGTGTCTGATTTCAGAGACTAAACTAAACAGCAAAACGAAGTAAATTAACATCCCAGACTTCTCGCTGATCAGGGAAGACACAACGGCCAAAGCAGGTGGTGTTGTTGCAGTGGCGATCCACAAAACCTTAAGATATAAAACTCTTCCCCATGATCTCCTGTCGCTCTCCGAATACGTGGGAGTAGAGGTCCAAGTAGACAATAAAATAACGAGAATCTACTCGATATACAATCCACCGGATGTCTCACTAGATACAAACCTATTGAGGCACTTACTCTCTGATAGTACTCCAACAATTATAGGTGGAGGCTACAATGCGAAGGACACTGCTTGGACCTCAGCTAGGCCGAACGAACCAGGTAAAGTTCTCACAAATTTTTTGACGGCACGGAAAATCCATCTGCTCTTTCCAGACGTCCCAACACACTACCCCATAATTCTAACACTCCTAGTACCATTTACCTCTTATTAACGAACAATATCTCCATCATTAATAATTTCACCACTCTCTCCAAATCCCCATCCGATCACCTACCACTGGTTGTCCCCCTATTTGGCAAACCAACCTCACCACAGCCCTCAAAACTTTTAAACTACGCGAAAACTGACTGGAAAAAGTTCAAGTACATCTGAAATGATGAGATTTCTACACCAAACCCGACATGTAACAACACGGAAGCAATAGACAAACACATAACAAATTTCACTAAAATCATTCAAACAGCCTTGGGTTCCTCCACTCCCATCCGCTTATCCAAACCCACCCATACTCCTCTCCCGCCCGAAATAGCCTCCTTAATAACATTCAAAAATTATATTAGGTCTAGATGGCAAAAAACGCGGAATCGCTACCTTAAATCCGAGCCCAATCAGCTGATCAAAAAAATCAGACTTAAAATAACCGAATGGAAACAATCATCTTGGGACAACAAACTTAAACCTAAAAGATCACTCTATTTGGCGCGTAGCAAAATATTTTAATAACACCGGCAAAAGCAAAACCCCCACACTCAAGTCCAATAATGCGACCCACACAGAAGACCATGACAAGGCAAATACACTTTGTAAACACTACGCAAATATTCACGAATTATCGGCTTCTCGAGGCAATCAATCATTTCAACAACAAGTCACAGCTCATGTGAAAAAAAAACTATTCTCAAAGCGCCTATTGAAACCCCCATTGAATTCCTCACAAATCCCCGTGAAATCATTTCCGTCGTCAAAATACTAAAAAACAAATCAGCCCCAGGTGTGGATAATATTCCCAACATAGCACTAAAAAACCTCCCGATTTAAGCAATAAGCCTACTAACAAAGATCTATAATGCGTGCCTCCTCAAACAATATTTCCCGGAACTCTGGAATGGAGCGGTGGTCATACCGATTCTTAAGCCTGGCAAGCGCCCCTCGTATCCGGTGAGCTACAGGCCTATTAGCCTCCTACCAGTATTGGCTAAACTTTTTGAGCGAATAATTCCAGCTCGTCTCAACAAACCCATTGAAAAGTTACAACTCATGCCTACAAATCAATTTGGTTTCCGATCGGAACACTCGACCTGCCACCAGCTGTTCAGAATTACCAATGATATAAAATCGATAAATAAAGCTGTCAGAAGAGTCGAAAACGCAGCTGCTCTTACAATCAGTGAGCTTATGAAATGGAAAATTCAAGTGAATACTGCCAAAACAGAAGCAATCTGATTTACTAGAGTACCCCAACCGATTCTGTGAAATATTTAGGTTTACGCATTGATTCCAAAGTCCTGTGGAAAAACATATATCTGAAATCAAGATGAAAACAAAAATTGTTTTAGTAAGATTGTATAATTTGCTAAAATCACCAGCACTTAGTCAATCGCTAAAACTTACTATATACAAAGGTTTAATGAGACCTATTACCATATAGCAAAAATCCACTTGAATCATCTTCAAGTTATCCAAAATAAATTTTTGCGAATAATAGGCAATTTTAGAAGAAGAACCACGAATCTGGAAATACACAATAGACTGGGCATGGCAAGCATAGGTGAATTTATTGATAGAATAAACGAGACATTTAAATTTAAGCTACAATCCCATTCTAATCCCCAACTCCAAAACATCGATATTGACAAGCAATCAAATTGGTCCCGTTGACCACCTGTTTGTCCCACCTTTCCGTATATCCCACTCCCCCCCCCCCCCCACCTCATGCACCCATTACTTATAAGGTTTTTTAGAAGTCATTTTTCCTTACATCGAGTAATCGTGTAAAAATCACAAATATTTGTAATAATGAAAAATTAGGTTAAACATTGATCAAATTAGATATAAAGCCAATGGCTAGTGATATAGAGCGTAGCATTTAAGATATTAGTACTGTATATAGTATGTACACATGACAAATGTTAATAAACCATTTTCAAGTCAAGTCAAGTCAAGTCAAGATGGCTCGATTGGTTATGCTATGGCTGAGTGGCTAAAGCGCTGGCCTTTGGCACACGAGGTCCATGGATCGAGTCTCCGCTCGAGGGCTCTCTGATTGGTATGGTAGAGTGGAATTGTCCAGCGCTCGAATTCATAGGGATTCAGAGTCGAACGGAGTTTCGTCAACCAAACGGCTATACAAATTGAGGTTTTCCGTGATTTCCCTTCAATTGTAGATTGACCCAAGCAATGTCAAGTCTGGTAGGCATTGCAATGATTGGGTCAAACTAAGTGAATGCTGTACAGTTTGGCACGAATTCGGTTTCCATCGGCACAGTGGGAGGGTCGCCACATATGGGTGTAATCGCATCAAAGCGTAAAATAAACTAGTGGTGCGCAAATGTGTGTGACTCATACGGGGCACAAACAAAACTTGCTGATTTGGTATTTCAGCACAGCGTACTAAATTTATTCTTCTCCAATATACCCGTTGATTAGTAGTGTTATAGTGGAAACTTGTAGATTTGAGAATTCTAAACTGAGTCACTGATGAAGCAGGTAATGATGAATATTTGAGTACACCCATGGTGAGCATGAGGATGCGACTTATGGGCGTTACTTGATCGGGAGTGAGACGCCAATAGGAGTGCGTTCTCACGATGCAGCGGTATAAACAATTGCAATTGTGAATAACTTTGCATGTACTCCACGAATGCCATCAAACAATTAAATCGCTCGATTTTGAATACAAATGCTGCGATTGAAACCTTCATGACAGCGCTGGATTCATTCATTCACTTTTACATTCATAATTGTTGAGATCGCCATACCTCCTTAATTATGAACATTATGAAAAAAAGTTATCCTACATAAAATGTTTATTTTTATATGAGAAACAAATTTTCTTATATAAATTTTGCGCTAACTCTAATGGTTTATGGATGACCGTTGATTAACCCGATTTGCAGTTTTTGACTTTTCGATTTTCTGGAAATTATTGAAAACTGCTGAATGGATTCCTTCCAGAATCTCATCAGCACTAAGTTACACGAAGACTCGTCAATCAAAAAAAAAAAATTAATCGAATCGGACCATTAGTTTTCAAGAAATCGTTAACGGAAAATTGGGGCACATACGTACGAACACACACACACATACGCAGACGGGGCTTTGGTGTGACGAGGCTTTGGTGTAGTGGGTAGAGTGTCTGCCTACTATTCTAAAGGTCCCGCGTTCGATTCCCGCTCACTGCAAAATATTTTTTCTGAAAAATATTTTCTCACGGACTCCGACTGATGGCAGGAACATTCCGTGTGTGCTATCGGCGGTATCCATGAAGTGAGACCGTGAGCCGGGACCGAACGCGACCCGTCGCGCGGGGGGGGGGGGGGAGGGAGGGTTCCATCGTAGACGCCCGCCATCATATCACAGGGGTTTCTGGAGGTTTACCCTGTGATTAGAAATACGATGAGCTGAAATGGCGAAGTCGGCCCCAGCCGCAATGGGTGAGTACTCTGATCCGTAGTATTGCCCATGAAGTAATGCCTACCAGCGGTTACGTGGGTGAATACGAATAGAGAAAGAGTGAAAAAAAAAGAAAAAAAAAACACACACATACGCGAAGATATGGTGAAAATCCAATTTCCAATTTTCGAGGTGACTACAATAACTTCCCTAGATCGGGCAGTTGAAAAAATATAGAAAATAAAAAAATTGGCCTGATAACCACAGAAATTGAAGTAATGCGAATCTTTTTGGATACCGGAATGGAGTTCTCAATTATATTCCATAGATACCATTGAGGCAAATGTTGTGGAAAAAAAAATCAAAATCCGTTTATTAGTTTTTAAGATATTGAATAAAATGAATTTCTAGTAAAAATTGAATATCTCAGAAAATAATGAAAATTTTCAAAAATCCAAACCACTTGCACATATAGATACCAAATGGAGCATTTGTGCAAAATTTCAAGTCTCTATGACAACAACTGTAGGAGGAGATGCGCGAACCAAAATTTCAAGTGAAAGACATAAAAGTTGAAATAACTCGAAAGCTTTCTACGGACGCATATGTGTTTTTTAGTTCCCTCTTATAGCTGGCGTGATGAGAAAGATTCAAAAAAAAAAGAAATGAATCGGTTCAATATTCAAGGAGATATGGAGCAAAAACCAAAAAAATGAATCAAGCTTTCGTAAAAACTTTCGTAAATGCTTAGATTGAGCTGAAATTTGGTACGGTGTAAGAAGGGCTCAATACCAATCATTGGAGAGAATTTGGGATTTTATAAACCAATTTTACCCGTGTAAGTGTTCAAATTAGTAAATCGAGGTGCCAGAAATGACCTGTCCACAGGCAGACGGCGGCCTCAAATTTTCTATTTTTACGTTGCAGACCATTCTAGATCTTTTCCACATAGAATTAGAAAATGTGATAATTGAGGTAAGACAAATCTTCCATTCGGAAGCAAAAACACATCAAATTGTTCCCGGTCAGAAACTGCTCAATGGAAGCGAACATGCGTGTGGACTACTTTTCCGTGAGCTAGCCGAAAAAATGAGCAGATTTTTTTTTTTGCTTTCAATTATATTTTAAGGCTAAATTAGAACTACTTATATGCTTTCAAAAGTTCTCCTGTTTTTATAGTCATTGAGAAAATCAAGTTTCTGTCCAGTGTATGTAAGGTGCTAGGAAAACAATGATTTTTTGAGAAATTCTTTGAAAAATGTTTTCCCTCCTCTCTAAATTAAGTCTAAACGAGCTCTGATTGATGCAACAAAATTTTATTGTACTGATTTGTAAGAGGATTTTACTGGTAGCTTTCGTGAAATCTAGCAGTAACTCGATTGTTGAGTTGATAGAGGTAAGCTCAAAATTTTTCCTCTGCACTCAAAATTAGTTTTAGAAGAGCTCGAATCGCATCAGTGCGCAACAAACAAAATTTGATTTTACTGACATTTACTGCTAGCTTATCATACGTAATATAAACATGTGTGGTCCACCAATGACACCGATTCTATACTAGTCGACCAATGTTCTTAGCTGATATTATGTTCTGTACATATTTTCGTACACGCCTAATCAACAAAATCACACAATCTAAACAGCCCCTGTCGAGACTCAGTACCATTTAGCAGCGGTTTCACGAAAAAGGATTTGTATTTTTATTCACAATCTTTACCTCAATGAATTCACAGGTGGGATCCAAATCAGTCCATATATCTCTCAATAATTCTGTCTGCAAAATAACTTTATTCAAAACGTTATCCGGCTGAATTTGGTAGTCAAGTAGTTCATCAAGCTCTTGAGTTTTTAACGAACAATCCGTAATTATTCCATCCTCCTCAATCAGCACTGTTACTGGATGCCCAACACCTTTATAGTAAATTTGAAGAGCCACAGACGTTCCTGCTAATACGATGTGGTTCCAAAACATGCTCAGACTCTCAACGAGAACGCTTAAATTTAGTTTAAAAATTACGTCAACCTTCAGGTCATATTCCTGGAAAATATTCCTAGGAAGATAGGCGTTCGCTTGAATACATTGAGAGTCCTCTACAGTGATCTTCAGACCATTCTCGGAAGCAAAACACATTGCATTCTGAAATAAAATTATGAGACGATTAATCACTTGAACATCGGAGATAAAATCAAAACGTTCGGAAAGAAATATTTATATATGGCACGCTGCCTAGTCTTAAATAGCCTTTGCTTAAATGGCAACTTCGCCGTTATCCCTATTCGCTCCGTGCATAACACATCGCGACCTCTGGTGGCTCAAATTCGGTATGGAGAGCGGACGGCGCCGCAGTTCTTTACATGAGTGATGACGAAAATAAAATCAAAAAATAATTGGCAGCATTAGTTCGGAAAAACCCTTTTCAAAAAAAATTTTTTTTTTTTTTACAATTTTAAAGTTCAACAGTTGGTAAGTAAAAAAGTTTTGTAAACCGAAATGTGCCGTTATAGTTCTGCTACATGCGATGAGCCCTTGTATTTACTTTTACGTTCGCCCTAGTATTTATATGTGTGTGAGCCGGTCTGTTTATTTGAAAATCAACTTAACCGTTTTAAAAGTACAGAAAAACTATTAAAATATTCAGAAATTTCGGAAAAAAATAAAATTGCTAAAAGCACTAAGTTACAAAC
Source organism: Asobara japonica (assembly GCA_026005395.1). Taxonomy (NCBI): domain Eukaryota; kingdom Metazoa; phylum Arthropoda; class Insecta; order Hymenoptera; family Braconidae; genus Asobara; species Asobara japonica. Next base: position 1,404,003 of record BQMI01000407.1, on the reverse strand, counting down.
ATTGGTAAATATTAAAAATGTCAGAAATGTTAGTTTCAACAGTTTCTCAACGTTTCACATATTGAAAAACAGATCACTTCCGAATGTTTAAAATGAAAAAAAAAATCGTTTCGATAGATGAGGTGGCTACAGGGTCTGGAATAATGGAAAACCTAAAATAGGCAGGGTTTTTTTGTGCTCTGGAAAAGTCAGGCGAGGTGGAAGAGCATCTGCAAACATTTCAAGGATCTGAAATATTTCCTAATTCCAAACATGTCATGTTTAAAAAATGTGAAATTTCAAAAGTTAAAAAGAGAAACTGAAAAACTGAAAAAATAAAAAAAAAATTTAATGCAAGTATTCTAAAATTCAAAATCCACGTATAATGTTACGTATGATTGTAAATTACAAATTGAGTGCAATTCCACAGCTCCATCTTTTCCTTGAACAGGATTTGAAAGAATCACTCATGCGATCGATTTTCAACCAGAAACAGTTCCGAAAGGTGAACAACTAGTCCATGGCAATCATGTTCGGAATATTATAGAGCACAGGAAAAATAGCTGCAGTTTTCTGATTGAGAGCCAGTTCTCTATTAAGTTAATCTCTATTAAAGTTAAAATTAAGCGTTGTGATTGGCCGGAATTAAATTTTCGACCAATCAGAAGGCTTAACGTCAAAATTAATTATGGCGCTCACTAATCAAGAACTGGCCCTGAAGCTCAAGTCTGTTACGTTCGAGAAGGGGTCACCAAATTAAGTTAATAAAGAAAACTCAATTCTGACAACCTTCATCGTTTTGTACTTCCTGGTGTAGATGGAGCTCAGGTTTAGGGTAGGTTCATATCCAATCCACTGCTGAATGATTTAGTTTTAAAAATTTATTCAAGACACAACACTTAACTGTTCTATTTATTCACAAATGTTCACTATGAACAATGTTCTAGTTTTCGCTTTTGTTCTATTCCTCGGTTGAAATCTTATTGTTCGTTTTACATTATAAGCTGTTTAGGGTAATTGCACTTGGTTGGCAGTGTTTATTGCAATGTGTAGTTTATTTGTTGCAACTTCAAAATTTAGATTTTTTGTGAAAGTTTGTGAATGATTGTTCCTCGTAATTAATCGTTAATAAGCTTATGACAATATTTGGTATGTATGTCTAAATACTCTAAATTGATGAATTTTGGTTGATCCCGAAAACTTTGATTTAAGGAGTTTGTGAATGGATTTAGCAGAGTTTGTTATTCGATTTTAGAGTGTTTTAGGGATTTGAAAGTTGGTATTTTTGTGTGTTCACTTTGACTTTCGGATTACAAGTACTTTGTCTGGTAATAGATTTTGGGATAAGCGGTAATTTTTAGGAAATTTGCGTGGGGGTAAGTATGCGTGTATGTGATTGGTCGTTGGGAAAAGTAGGTTCGGGAAGCGACTTGATTGGCTAAAGGATTGCGGAGTAGGTATCAGAAGACTGATTTGGGTTTCTGATTGGTTGAAGTTTCTGACTGATTGATTTTTAGGAAAACCTGATGTCAGCACTTGCTAGATGTTTATGGTATGGGAGATCATCGTGTTCGGTGTTCGAACACTTGACTCTTGGGAGAACGGAAATTTGCTTTTACGCATGAGCGTTTTATTTTATTAACTTCCCGATAGGGAAGGTATTGTAATCACCCCGAAATCGAACTTTTTCATTTCGACCTATAACTGGTGTCTTAACCCTTAGCTGCCACACTTCCGGCGCTAATCATAGCCGCCACACTGGGGCGTTTTTGACCCTAGTCACATAATCTTCTATTCTAAGTGACCCAACCGGTGTTTCATCGTGAAAAAAATTCACATTGTACATTAACGACCCCTTTTTAAAACAATATGAGAGCAATGCAAAAAATTGTAAAGTTAATTTGTTAAAAAACATATAACTTGCAAAGAAATCCGAGAAATGGCTGATTTTACTCATAAGGCCCAGTCACGAACGACCCCAGTGTGGCAGCTAAAGGTTAAGGGTACCAAAATGATGCCCGAACAATTCTGAGTCGATGTCTGTGTGTGTGTGTGTGTGTGTACGTTTGTATGTATGTGCCCTAAATTTTGGTCAACGATTCCTCACGGATGGATACACCGATGGAAGCCATCGAGGTCTCAATCGACGCGTCGTCGTGTAACTCAGCCCTGATTAGTTTTTGATGGCTATTAGTTCAGAATATATATTGTTATTTACAATTTCAATTGTTCATACTGCTATATCTCGTAAACGGTTGGAGTTAAAGAAAAGAATTCTTAAAACTAGTGGTGTGAGCATGTGTGTGCCCCATTCGCGGCACAAAGAAAACTTCCCGATTTGGTATTTCGGCACAGCGTACTAAATTTATTCTTCTCCAATACACCCTGGTTAATCAGTGTGACCCCTCTTAGTGTCATAATGAACAGCAGATTTGACAATTCTAAACTGGCTCATTTATGAAGCTGACAATTATGAATATTTGTGTAGACGCATGGTGAGCAGGAGGATACAACTTATGCGCGTCACTTGAGTGGGAGTGAGTCGCCAATAGCGATGCAGCCGCAATACAAACGATGACTTTACTATTTTACCCGGCGGAACAGTATAAACAATTGCAATCATTAATAACATTGCATATGCTGCACGAATGCAATCCAAAATGTAATCCGCTCGATTCTGCACAAAAATGCGTCGATTGAGGCCTTCATGACAGCGCTGAGTTCATTCATTCACTTATTAGATACATAATTGTTGAGACGGCCATAGCTCCATAATTATGCAAATTATCGAAAAAAGTCATTCAACATAGAATACGTATTTTTGTATGGAGAACAACGTTTTTGATATGAATTTTGCGCTAACTCTAATAGTTCATGCAGTGGCACATTATAAACAATTGAAATTGTTAATAACAATATGACCACACTATACATCGTCACACACACACACACATGAAAACCCACAATTCCGGCATTGATGACGTCAATCGCTTCATTCGTGTACTTCATAAATTGATTATTTTTCAAATGGCCGTACGTCTTTAATTATGCAAATTACACAAAAAACGCATTTAACATAAAATGTGTATTTTTGCATGGGGAATAACTTTCGTTATATACATTTTCTGCTAACACCAATAATTCATGCACTATAGCGTTATCACCAATTGAAATTGTTAATAACAATATAAGTACTGGACCATTTCCACCTAAAATCTAATGCGGGCTAAGTTACATGAAACTCTTCCGGTTGAGTTATCAAAAACCTCGATCGAATGATTCGTTCACAAGAAATCGTTGACCAAAAATTTTGACCGCATACATACATCGTCACACACACACAAGACGGGGCTTTGGTGTAGTGGGTAGAGTGTCTAACTACTATCCTAAAGGTCCCGCGTTCGATTTCGGCTCACTGCAAATATTTTTTCTGAAAAATATTTTCTCCCGGACTCCGACCGATAGCAGGAACATTCCGTGTGTGCTATCGGCGATATCCATGAAGTGACACCGTGAGTCGGGACCGACCGCGACCCGTCGCGCGGGGGGGGGGGGGAGGGAGGGTTCCATCGTAGACGGCCGCGATCGTAGCACAGGGGTTTCTGGAGGTTTACCCTGTGATTAGAAATACGATGACCTCAAATGGCGACGTCGGCCCCAGCCGCAATGGGTGGGTACTACGATCCGTAGTATTGCTCACGAAGTAATGCCTAACAGCGGTTACGTGGGTGAATACGAATAGAAAAGAGTAGAAAAAAAAGAAAAAACACACACACACACACACACACACGGACCTTTTGTTTTAAATAGTCTAGAATGGTGAGAAATACCATGGAACCTGGAGATCTGATGGAAAATCGATTTTTCATTTTCGGGGGCAAAACAATAACTTAGCCTATCGGGAAGTTAATAAGTTGTTCTTCAGACAAAGGTACACATTTAATGTCTATTGACTTTTCACCATAATGTGCATAATTAAGGTGGTAGTGCCGCTAGAAAAAAATAATGCACGTGATGAGTGCATGAGTGGAGACTAGATGGCGTCGGCGATCGCAAAAATTGGTCTCTACAGTAAACATGGACCGATTCAGAATATAATACTTGTATATCACTTTTGTGAGGGCGTTATCTCTTGATTATGAAAAAAATCACAAAAGGCAGCGACATATAGAGAAATGAAAAAAACATCAGTAAATACTGAAGTGAGAAGTCTCGTAAATTTTTGACACAGACGTGATCTCGAAAACTCGAGTTACCAAATCGGGCAGTTTGCATTGCTCACTGAGGGCACAAATACATCCCACCCACTAGTTTCCTTTCTTGCCAGAAATCTCTGAGAACGAAATATTAAGTTTCACGTATCGAGTATCTTTTTTTATGTGAATGCTAGGAGCTGAAGTAAACTATAAATATTTTATCTTATTTTTATGAAAAGTAATATATAGTATGTTACTAATTGTTATTGTTATTTATCGATTTATTATTTAAGCAATTGTTCAGTTTATGAACATTGCGAAAATCATTTATATATATAAAAAAAGCATAAGGTAATTAAATTATAAAGATAGGATTCGGCAGACGTATGCAAAGCTAGCAGTAAAAATGAGCAGAATCAATTTTTTTTTGTTGCACCATTTAGAGCTCATTTAGAGCTAATTTTGAGTGGAAGAAAAAAAATTTGAGTTGATTTTTAACAATTAAAAAATTGAGTTACTGCTAGCTTTTTTTGGAAGGTAGCAGTAACTTTTCGAAAAACGAACAGAATCGATTTTTTTTAATTGCCTCATTTAGAGCTCATTTAGAGCTAATTTTGAGTGGCACAAAAAAATTTTGAATTAACTTTTAACATATAAAAAATTGGGTTGCTGCTAGCTTTTTTGAAACTTAGCAGTAACTTTTCTAAAAAACAAAAAACAGATTATATTTTTTTGTCACATCATCTAGAGCTTATTTAGAGCTAATTTTTAGTGGCAAAAAAAAAATTGGAGTTGACTTTTAACAATTAAAAAATTGAGTTACTGCTAGCTTTCTTGAAACTTAGCAGTAACATTTCTTTAAAAAAATAGACAGAATATATGTTTTTGTCGCATCTTTTAGAGCTAATTTTTCGTGGAAAAAAAAATTTGAGTTAATTTTTAATAATTTAAAAATTGGGTCACTGCTAGCTTTTTTCAAACTTAGCAGAAGCATCCCTTTAAAAAAAAAACATGTAACGTTTATTGTCACCGTTTATGGCCGTATAGGCTAAACAAGACTAGAAATAGAAACTATGTATTTTATTAAAATTTTTTTTTTAATATTTTTTTTCAATATATAGACAAAAAAATATATACAGGGTGCTCCAGCAATGGGGGCGTTCCTTTTGCGGGGAGGTGGGGGATCGAAATAGGCATAAAAAGTCGTTGACCGTTTTTTAATTAACTCAATAATTACGGAGATAATGAGGCTTGAAGTGGGCCAATCCCGAGAGCGCTACAGCGGGAAGTCAGGGGCGCCGCTGGACGCATACACATAGGGGCCCCCTTATTAAATTGTATCCCAAAAAATAATTTTTTGTTTTCGCTTAAAGGGAAACGGGGAGGGCTATCCAGAACTCCAAAAAAAAAAGTTTAATAATAAATTGACTTTTAATTAATTAATTAGAGTTAAAATCTGAGTACCCCTCTGTGTACTTTCGAAAAGAAAAATAATTTTTTTTTCATTCAAAGGGGCTATCCAGAACTCCAAAGAAAAATTTAAAAAAAATAATAAATTGATTTTTCATTAATTAATTAGAGTTAAAATCTGAGTACCCCTCTGTGTACTGTCGAAAAAAATATTTTTTTTTTTCATTTAAAGGGAAACTGGGGGGCTATCCAGAACTCTAAAGAAAAGATTGAAGAAAACAATAAACTGATTTTAATTAATGAATTGAAGTTAAAATCTGACTACCCCTCTATGGCGTGTGGAAAAAAATTTGTTTTTTCACTCAAAAGGAAACTGGGAGGGCTATCCAGAACTCCAAACAAAAAATTTTAAAAAATAAAAAAATGATTAATTAATTTTTAATTAACTAATTACTTAATTTTTAATTAATTAGAGTTAAAATCTGAGTACCCCTCTGTGTACTTTCGAAAAGAAAAATAATTTTTTTTTCATTCAAAGGGGCTATCCAGAACTCCAAAGAAAAATTTAAAAAAAATAATAAATTGATTTTTCATTAATTAATTAGAGTTAAAATCTGAGTACCCCTCTGTGTACTGTCGAAAAAAATATTTTTTTTTTTCATTTAAAGGGAAACTGGGGGGCTATCCAGAACTCTAAAGAAAAGATTGAAGAAAACAATAAATTGATTTTAATTAATGAATTGAAGTTAAAATCTGACTACCCCTCTATGGCGTGTGGAAAAAAATTTGTTTTTTCACTCAAAAGGAAACTGGGAGGGCTATCCAGAACTCCAAACAAAAAATTTTAAAAAATAAAAAAATGATTAATTAATTTTTAATTAACTAATTACTTAATTTTTAATTAATTAGAGTTCAAATCTGAGTACCCCTCTGTGTACTGTCAAAGAAAATTTTTTTTTTTCGCTTAAAGAGAAACTGGGGGGCTATCCAGAACTCGAAAGAAACATTTAAAAAAAAAATAGATCGTTTTTTTATTCATCAATTAAAGTTAAAATCTGAGTACCCCTCTGTGTACTGTAGAAAAAAATATATTTTTTTTCACTTAGAAAGAAAAAAAATTTGTTTTCCGACAGTACACAGAGAGTTACTCAGATTTTAACTCTAATTAATTAATTAAAAATCAATTTATTATTTTTAAACATTTTTTTTTGAGTTCTGGATAGCTCTCCACGTTTCCTTTTAAGTGAAAACAAATATATTTCTTTCCACAGTACATAGAGGGGTACTCAGATTCTAACTCTAATTAATCAATTAAAAATCAATTTTTATTTTTAAAAAAATTTTGTTTGGAGTTCTGTATAGCCCGCCCAGTTTTCGTTCAAGTGAAAAAAAAAATATTTTTTTCGACAGTACACAGAGGGGTACTCAAATTTTAACTCTACTTAATTAATTAAAAAACAATCCATTTTTTAAAAAATATTTTCTTTGGAGTTCTGGATAGCCCCTCCAGTTTCCCTTTAAATGAAAAAAAAATATATTTTTTTCCACAGTACATAGAGGGGTACTCAGATTTTAACTTTAGTTAATTAATAAATGATCATTTTATTTTTTTTTTAATTTTTTTTTCGGAGTTCTGGGTAGCTCTCTCAGTTTCCTTTTAAGTGAAAAAAAAAATATTTTTTTCCACAGTACATAGAGGGGTACTCAGATTTCAACGTTAATTAATTAATAAATAATCATTCTATTATTTTGTTTTAATTTCTCTTTGGAGTTCTGGATAGCCCTCCCAGTTTCTGTTTAAGTGAGAAAAAAAAAAAAAATTCGACAGTCCACAGAGGGGTACTCGGATTTTAACTCTAAATAATTAATTAAAAATCAATTTATTATTTTGTTTTAATTTTTCTTTGGAGTTCTGGATGGCCCGCCCAGTTTCCCTGTAAGTGAAAACAAAAAAATATTTTTTGGGATACAATTTAATAAGGGGGCCCCTATGTGTATGCGTAAAGCGGCACCCCGGACTTCCCGCTGTAGCGCGCTCGGCAATTGTTCGATTGTCAATTGTTCGGCGGTCAATTGTTCGATTGTCAGTCGTTCGACTGTCAATTGTTCGATTGTCAAGTGTTTGATTGTCAATTGTTCGACTGTCAATTGTTCGATTGTCAATTGTTCGATTGTCAATTGCTCGACTGTCAATTGCTCGACTGTCAATTGTTCGACTGTCAATTGTTCGATTGCCAATTGTTCGATTGTCAATTGTTCGACTGTCAATTGTTCGATTGTCGATTGTTCGATTGTCAGTTGTTCGACTGTCAATTGTTCGATTGTCAATTGTTCGACTGTGAATTGTTCGATTGTCAATTGTTCGATTGTCAATTGCTCGATTGTCAATTGGTCGATTGTCAATTGTTCGACTGGCAATTGTTTGATTGTTAATTGTTCGATTGTCAATTGTTCGACTGGCAATTGTTCGATTGTCAATTGTTCGATTGTCAATTGTTCGATTGTCAATTGTTCGACGGTCAATTGTTCGATTGTCAGTTGTTCGACTGTCAATTGTTCGATTGTCAATTGTTTGATTGCCAATTGTTCGACTGTCAATTGTTCGATTGTCAATTGCTCGACTGTCAATTGTTCGACTGGCAATTGTTCGATTGTTAATTGTTCGACGGTCAATTGTTCGATTGTCAATTGTTCCATTGTCAATTATTCGATTGTCGATTGTTTGATTGTCAATTGTTCGATTGTCAACTATTCTATTGTCAATTATTCGATTGTCGATTGTTTGATTGTCAATTGTTCGATTGTCAACTATTCGATTGTCAATCGAATGCATACGTCCCATACGCAGAAATAAGGCTGAGGCGCGCCTGATGCTCTAGTTTCTAAAAAAAACAGAATATATTTCTTTATCATATCTTTTAGAGCTCATCTTGAGTGCCGAAAAAAAATTTGCGTTAACTTTTAACAATTAAAAAATTGAATTACTGCTAGCTTTTTTTGAAAGTTAGCAGTACCATCTAAAAAATGAGCAGAATTGATGTTCCTATTCTCGTATCTTTTAGAGCTTATTTAGAAATACTTTTGTTCAACAATAAAAAATTGAATTTTGAGTGATGAAGAAATATTTTTTTCTATAAGGTAAAATTTGAAATTTCACTACATCCATATAGGGAATTACAATTCCTTAATGTGAGGGTATACCGAGTTTTGCTCTACGCAAATGAGCAACATTTTCATAAGATCTGCTAAAGCTTAGTTGGAGATAACTTTTAATGATAAAATATCTATTTTATCACGTTTGGCCGAAAAATAATTTTCTCACATATTATTATGAACTGGTGAAATTGTAGAACAAACCTCTCACGAGTCAAAAACGACTTTTCGTTATACCGTCTGAGAAATGCCGTTGTACGGACGCAAAGCGTAAAATTATCTTTTATGATACGTCTCGCGCGCAAAAAAGACGCCTTTTTCTCACCTTTATCATAGAATATTGTACGATACACGTGAAAAAAAGTAGTTTCCGACTCGTGTGATTACAACCCTCGCCTTCGGCTCGGCCTGTAACCCTCACACGAGTCACAAACTACTTTTTTTCACTTATGTCGTAAGATACTATTATGGACGTCATGAAGGATAACTCCGTTCGTTACACGGCCTTGTGACGACAATAGCGATTTTTAGATGTTTACAAAAATTTCAGTCTCAAAAAATTTGGAAATTTTCAAAATTCGTAAAATTCTAAAAATTTCAAAAAATTTCCAAACGAGGCATCTAGACCTGACACAGCCAAAGTATCACAATCAACATTTGCAAATGACACTCGGAAGTTCTGCATTTTTAACAATTTTTTCTGCTGAACAAGAATTTTTCAATTAATTTTTTTTTCATTTTCATTTTCATTTTCATTTTCATTCGTTTATTCGAGATCCAACAACACGAAGCCAGGATCTACAGGATCAAATTAATCAATATTACACATCATTAAGATACTTGAAAAATGCAAAATTTCTAATATTTACAATGATGGCGGGAAGATAATAAATACAAAACGATAGAGTTCGATAGTGTGCAGTCCCAATGAAAACAACTGATGTTAATCGTACTTTCATTAATGAATACTTTCAAATGACATAAACAATATGACGTAAACATAAACAATTCCGAAAATGGCACCATCTATCGGTCAAGCTACGAACACACGATAAGCCGGTAGAGTAGGAATCTAGAACCCGGTATACCCAGCCCCTAGTCGACAATGTAGATTCCTGCTTTACCTACTGCTGAAATAGTTCCTATCTTGCCAACAGCATATTTTTGAAATTTTTGATTTTTCTGATGATTTTGATACTTTTGACATTTTAAAAATTCTTAAAATTGTTGGAAGTTTTTCAAATTTGTGAAAAACGTTGAAATACTTGAGAAGTTTATAAACTTTTAAACTTTTTGATGTTATTGATATTTTAAACATTTTTCACATTGGGCCTATTTCCACCGGGAAGAACTTTGAACAACCTTGAATTACATGGATTTCGATGGATTTTATTTTATGCGGAAAACCGCCCAAAATCGTGTTTCCACCGTAAGGATTTACTCGGAGTTACACGGAGTTACATTTACTGTTGCGTTTCCACCGACGAATGTTTCCAAATTTCGTCTAAATTCGTCCCGGTGGAAATAGGCTCATTGTCGAAAGATTCTCAAGTTTTTTAAAGCTAAAAAAAATTGAAAATTTTTTGCGATTTTTTGAAATCTCACTCTATGTACTTTGAATTTCCGATTCTTTGGACATTTGCTGCGTCATGTACGAGCTGAAATAGATACCACACACCGATTTACATCCAGAGTCGGTAAAATATGGGTTACGATCGAGAATGTTACCAAACCCCGAATGTAACGAAAATGGTGGACCCGCCGTACGGCGGGGTCGGGACACTGTAGTTATTGAACAAGTAGAAGTGCTATTCGCAAGTTTTGACTGTGATACTTTGGCTGTGTCAGGTTTAGATGCCTTTCAAATTTCTTAAAATTTCCAAGGTTTTACATTTCAAACATATTTAAAAATTTCTAAATTGTTTTCAATATTTTTCCAACTATTCAAAACCATATGACATTTCCTCTGTAGAAACTTTTTTTTGGCCTTCAGTTTAACCCATTCGTGCTGGAAGATCACGAATCGTATCCGTGTGAGTGTGGAGGGGGAATGGTCAACTAGCGTGTGCCGCTGCGGCCGAGTGTCAGTGCGTCGGTCAGTCCCCCACCAGGCTGGATATCAGACACTTCTCAATTTTCAATGGTCGGTTTGAACGTACGCACCATGTCCACTATATACCGCCGCACGGCTTGAGACGGCAGAGTGGGAATAAGCCTCCCAGTACGAATGAGTTAATTCTAGTTAACATAGTAAAAAGTTGGGATTACCAGTGAAAGAAAATACTGCAATATTTATTCTAGAAACAATACGTCTATTTATTTCATCATAAGCATATCTTCTCAATAGTTTTGATTTATCATTCGTCAGTAAAATGTTTTGCAATATTGCCCGAACTAAATCTATACGACACTACAATTATCTTTGGCTGTACCAGTACGATTCGTAGTTGAGTTGAGTAGATAGAATTTTCGGGACGATGTCCCTAATCTATATTTTCGTATATACCATTAAAGCTATCCTAGCTTCGAATGTTTTTCGGACCGGTTCACCGGCCTCTGCCTTGTCGTCATATTTTACCCATTTACCATCGCAACGCAGGCAAATAGCAACATAATGTACTATGGCTTGTATGTCAGAAGCATTGCGTGTGGGTGGAAGAAAAAAGTGGGCGATTCCTATCAGTTTCATGGGTCTTTTGTCAAGTGGATGCTCGAACTCTGTATGCAGATCCTTAAGTTTCTTTAGCACATAAGCTCCGTTTACCAAATATGGTTCAAACGCGACAATATCTCCTAAAATGAAAAGAACGAAATGAAGAAAATATATTAATCGGGTTTATCAAATTACATACAAAAAAAATACTGTTGGAAATAAGAAAATCATGCCGAAAATTGGAAAACGTCCTCACCTATTGTATTCTCTGTTATTTTCTCTTGTCCATTGCATTTTTGGTTGACAGTTCCTTCTTTCACGCGGAAAAATCTGCCGATCAAATACATTATTGAATTCCTCGGCTTTGGCATTCAAAACCGAGGCATCCAGATTGATGACTGGAATGATTGATCGTCGCTCTGGACAGCCCTTCTCACATTGAGCCGTTTCAATCCAACTAGGCATGAAATCGAAAATTTTGCGAGCCAAAGCTCCAATTTCGAATTGACATTGAAGCATCTCGATTCCAGCATTGACATTCACGACAGGAAAATATGGAAGGAGAATCTTAGCCCTCAACACATAACTATGCCAAGTCAAAGGTCGCTGCAACGCAGTAACTACGAACTTATAAATGTCGTTATGGGCTGAGCTTTCCATCTGTTAAATAAATGAATTATAAAAATCATTAATATTAAATAACAAATAATTGGATGAAAGTTCGCATACCATGATAAATAGAAGAATTACTAGAGTAAAAATCGAGAGAGCATTTTTGTGAATGATAATTTTATAAACAACGAAATTTCACTTTTCCCTGCGACATTTCTCAGTGTAAAAAAAATAGAATAGGCATTCCCTGCAAAATTCCTATACTGCATTTCAAATTTCTAAGAAATCGTAGAAAATTCTAGGAAATTTTGAAAAATTCTAAAAATTTGTAGAAAATTCTAAAGATCTCTAGCAAATTCTGAAAAATTGTAGAAAATGCTGAAAAATTATGTACAATTCTGAAGAATTCTGGAAAATTCGAGGAAATTATAAAAACTTGTAGCACAATTCTAAAAAATTTAGGAAAATTCTTGAATATTGGAGAAATGTCTAGAATTAAATCCCAAAGTCAGAATTATGAATGAAGATTGAAGAGCATGAGTTACGTGGTAGTATATACAATCATAATCACATCCGCTAGCCAATAGAATCTGAAAAATACTGTCAAATGCACAAGTGTACATTAGATTCAAGCGTCGTTTTTCTATTCTAACTGGCTCGAGCGTTCTCGATTGTCCAGATCTGAGTACCGGGAGTCCTGCTGCTTTTCTGTAGAGTAACATTTCCCGTAGTCGCCGCTTGTTCTTAAGATAAAGTGACCGTGGAGGTTTATTCTCCTTTTGTATCCCTTGGTTCCTCCAGTTTTCTACATGACGTTTAGCTAGACATTTTGCACCATGAGCATTGGGAATTGAATGACAATTAAAACACAGTCGAGCCGTGTTATATCCTTCTTCTCCTCCTTCTATAGGAAAAGAACATTCTTCGAAGGGATGCACGGACTTTCTGCATAGCTGACACCAGTGGGTACCAGTTGGATGATCACCTCGAGCACAAGCAACACACTTAGGGATTAATTCATCAGTACTGTCAGGTATTGGTGCATTTAAATCTTCAAAAATGTCCGTGCTGTTAGCCTGTGGGACTCCTCTAGGCTCATCGTCACTTCCAGCAAGACTCTGGTTACGTGCGGAATAGTCTCGTGTGACCGTATCATTACAGTCAAATTTATCCTTTACTGGACTTCGATGGATACCTGCCGCTCGTTGATTGTATCGGGACTTCCTCAGCTCTGCATCGTCATTTGACGCTTCGTCTTCTGTCAATGTTTGGTCCTCATCTCCTGTTCTTTTGTTGATCACCGGCGAAGATCTTGTGAATGTTGTGTCATTTTTTTCCAGTAACGAATCGTCATTAATTTTCTGTCTCTTGTTACGATGTACAATATCCGAATCTTTAGATGTTTTTGCGTGGATAGTAGGGCTTGTTACAGAGGTCGATGTTTTAGCCTGATCATTCCTCCGCGAAAAAACCCAATGTGCTTTTCTACACCCAAGTCTGGTCGAACTTTGTCAGATTTGTTGAAAACGTCTTTCTTAACCTTCTTGATTTCACACTCAACTGATGCACTGGAAGGAGGGATGCGTCCATAGTTGAATTTATCGTACTTGATAGGAGACCAGAGGGTAATGGTTTTGATGTCTCTGACCAAACGTTGAACTAGAGGAGGATGCAGGTATGGATTCGGCTCCAGTCCATTGTCTATACTCTGACTCTGTGAAGTGGAACCATCTGCTTCGTTTTCGGCCTCTGTTTCAATGTCTTTTCCCCATTCCTCCAAAGAGTTTGTAGTTGTATTGTCAACTGTAGGATCCTCCCCCAGAGTGTAATCATCAATCCCGGGCCCAAAGACTTCGACATCTTCAGTGCTAGATGGTTCATATCGTTTCGCATTTCCTTCTGCGTCTTGAATGGTGGAATTCACTTTGGAATCTGCAAAAGTAATTTCGCTATAACTTTTTTAGCAGAAAGATTACAAGTAAAAAAGAAAGTTTGTTGCGAAATGATCCAATAGTTGAAATATCCAAGAATACATCGTTTAATATATGGTTATAGTATTTTATATCGTAATGGTCAGAAAAGAGTTTCTGGCGACTGAATTGGTACTTCGAGTGGAACAAGTTGGAAAAAATCCATAGCAGGTTACCAATGCCATGGTTGTTTGGCTGATTACCATGAGATTGCCATTGAATTGGTAAGAGCTATCATCGGGTTGACAGGAGCTCCTATATTCCGGGGATTCATAAGATTTGTGGATTCTACAGGATTCGAAGTTTCTATAGCATTTTAAGAGTAGATAGGATTTAACATTTTCATAGGGCATTTCTATAGATTTCGCAGGTTCATAGGATTGGATTTCCTATTCGATTTCGGGGGTTTACAGATTTGTGGTTTCTATGAAAATCCGTGGGGTTATAGCAATTGAGGTTCCCTATAAGAGGTTTTCCTGAGGTATTACAACGATAAGAATCTCCATGTCCTGTAGGACCCAGTACTCTATAGCCACTTTGAATCTTGTAGGAAACTTCGACATCTATAGACTACAAAGCCTGTGGACACATCCAATCCGACGAACTCTGAAAATCCTCAAGGAACACCAGATCTTATAGGAACCCCAAATCCTATATGTAAGCGTAAAGCAACCTCATGGCAGGTAATGGCAAGCCCTTGGCAGATTATAGCAACCTGATACCAACCCCAGGGGAGCTCTATGGATGAAAGGACATTGAACATTCCAAAAGAATATCCTTCTTAGAAGGAAGAAGGATTGAGAAAAATTCTATGACTACAAACGTTAATTGTATGCTCAAATTGCAATCAAAACTACCTATTTCATTTTATATACCTGTGATAGCGTCCCGTAGAAAATTTATGTGTTTCTGCACCAAACAAGGCTCAGTGGTTCCTGGAATGACACCGGCAGTAGGGGAAAGTGCAACAATCATCACTTTTTTTATGTACTCTCTCATTTCGTCGATATCCTCAATGAAGACCAGTCCCCCAACACATCCCAGATAGAACCTTTTAATCAAAACAGGCAACCGCTTCAACGCTCTGGCATACATGGCCATGAAATGGGCAATGTCCAAACGAATGAAGCAATCAATCACAGCCGGCGTTTTCAAGGCATCCGCATAAGCCTCAACCGTTGGGTAGCCAGTTAGTGCAATTATTGTGCCATTTAAGAGAGCTCTACCGGAGTCCATTACAATTTCGTGAGGTTTAATGAACCCATCCTGCAGCCATTTATTCCAAAAATTCGTTATCGTAATGGTATCGTGAGCTTCAGAGATCATTTGACCTACACAAAACTGCTCCCCACTGAAATTGACGACGATGACATACAAAAATGAGCTAGCTGTCTTCACCTCGTTGAATTTCGTAAATTTTGGATAAATGCCCCCAGTAGCATCAATAAAAGCACAAGGATGACCCTTCGAAGCATATGTATTATATGCTTGACGTTGAAGATTAGTCCAATAATGAACTGTGAATGGTATCACTGAGAGGAAATGTATATCTTCTTTATACACATTTGCTTGCATAAGCGATAGTGCAATAATGGGGTCTTGATCCCAATATTGTGACTGAAGATATGTAGCTTTGGCGCCTCGCAAAGTAGTTGATCTAGGGATCAAAGGACAAGCTGGATCATTTTCTTGGAGATATTTATCTGCCAACTTCGCTCGAACCATCGCCACATTTCCTCGAGCAACTCGCTCGCCCATCTTCAGACGGTGCGTGTCTCTCAAGAAGAGTTTGCGACATTGCCCATCACCGGGCGTGACAGAACAGGAAAATATCATTTCATCGTCGACTTGTTTCAAATTACATTTCAGGTGGCTGCCGCATCTGCATTTACCTGTAGAAAGGAAACGAAAAGGAACGATTACTCTATAACTGTAGAAGATCCAATAAAATAGCGAATATATAGGAACAATTTGACTTCATTTTAGTATATGGGTCATTCCACCAAATATCGACAGCTCACAGGGCCTATAGTTGTCTGTTCTGATTGATTTTTGGTACATGTTTTTGTTACCACAAGAGACGACTACATTTCAATTTTTAGCTCTCTAACTTTAGCTCAAATATTCAATATTCAAAAAATTTGAAAAAAAAAAATTATTTTGAGTTTTTCTGGTTAGAAACCGCATTTTTTGTCAAAGAACACTTTCAATACCGTCACCATGATTTTATTCATTAGTTAATTTTTTATAATTTTTTTCCATGCTACGTTAATCGATCGTTCGGAAATTCTCTAAAAAGTTCTTTACATACTCGAATCCTATAAAAATTTCTGAATATCGCAGAACGTTCTAGAACTCTAGAAATGCTTAGAATATTCTAGAAAGTTCTGTGACTTTTTGAAAATTCCTACGATGTTCCAAAACCTTCTGAGAGATACTAAAATTTCACATAAAGTTTCGGAATCTTCTTGAATACTCTATTAACTAGTATAATTAAATTGAGTAATGTGATTTACTTACTAGTAAAGTTTCCACTGGTAGTAGTAATAGCGATGTAATGATCAACGTTATTATAACCACAGTTCCTTTTAGAATCAAGCCAAATTTTTTCGTTTATGGGTCGATGCCACTCGAAGCCTTTAAATTTATATTTATTGACCAATTTTTGCACTCCTTTGATGTTTCGGGTAACCTTCGTTTTTTCGATGAGGTCAAGAAATTCTTTTCGCCCCATAGAATACGAAAATGTTGTTACATCGTCACTAGCATCTGGATCGACCCATGTACTATCTGACTGCAAATTCCCTTCAACGTCTTCAACGTCTTCAACGTCTTCAACGTCTTCAACGTTGACTCTTTTCTTCTCCACTTTGATCCCTAACGCCGCTTGCAACTGATCTCTAACGTCTCCTCGATTGTCACAAACAAATGTATATAAATTCCCCACTTTTATTTCAATTCCTCTCCGGGCCAAAACACCGACAATCGACATCCAAATTTCATCTTTTTCTGAGGTAATTTTGCCCTCTTTGGTCATAACATATTCACTTTTTCTTAGGATTTCTTCACTTATCACTGAATAATTCAACAATCGCGGGCGACCGCGAGTCGGTGCCATAATTAATGCAATTCCCACTAACAAAAAACATATAAACCCGTTGATTGTTGCCATAGAATGTTCTCGAGGCGGGAAAGCACAATCACATGACGTAGATATATTCAGCAATGCTGCCACTTTTAGAAAAATCCCCCAAGTTTTACCGCGCAAATAGTGAGGCCCACTTCGGCTTAGCTCGTATGATAAAATAGGATCTTGAGTGGGGTTTTTGCGGCCTCAAGTTATCATCAGGGCTTACGAGTTGACGCGCCAAGTTTGAATAGAGAACAACATCATAGTCGGTAAAAATGACGTAAAAAAAATATTGGGAATGTTATGACATTTTATGGAGGGACTTTTTATGAAATTTTATGGAGGAATTTATTGAAAATTTTTGAACTTTTTTTGAAAATTTTGAAATTTTTTTGAAAATTTTTGAAACTTTTTTGAAAATTTTCGGATTTTTTTGTTGAATTTCTGAAATTTTTTTGATAATTTTTTATTTTTTTTTGAAAATTTTGGAAATTTTTTTGAAAATTTTTGAAATTTTTTTGAAAATTTTTGAACTTTTTTTGAAAATTTTTGAAACTTTTTTGAAAATTTGGGAATTTTTTTGAAAATTTTTATAATTCTTTTGAAATTTTTTTGAACGTTTTTCAATTTTTCTCAATTTTTTGCAATTTGTTTTGACATTTTTTTAACAGTTTTTGTAAACATTTTTCAAAATTTTGAAAATCTTTCAAAAGTTTTCGATAATTTAAAAAAAAAATTTATTCCCCATTCGGGAATATTATATTCCCGATTCGGGAATATTTTATTCCCGATTCGGGAATATTTTATATTCTCGATTCGAGAATTTTTTTCCCGTGTACATCACCCGAGGATAGAAAATATAGACGTATCCACGGCAAAAATTTGCGTAGAGAAAAATTCGGTATACCCTCACAGTAAGGAATTGTAATTCTCTATATGGATTCCCATGTATTGAAATGTCAAATTTTACCTTATAGAATAAAAATATTTCTTCATCACTCAAAATTAACTTTCAATTAGCTGTAAAAGATGAAAAATAATTATTCAGCTCCTTTTCATGATAATTACTGCTAACTTGCCAAAATAACAGGCAGTAATTCAATTTTTTATTGTTGAACAATAGTATTTCTAAATAAGCTCTAAAAGATACGAGAATAAGAACATCAATTCTGCTCATTTTTTGGATGTTACTGCTAACTTTCAAAAAAAGCTAGTAGTGACCCAATTTTTTAATTATTAAAAATTAACTCAAATTTTTTTTTCCACTAAAAATCAGCTCTAAATGAGCTCTAAAAGATGCGACAAAAAAATATATTCTGTCTATTTTTTTTAAGAAATGTTACTGCTAAGTTTCAAGAAAGCTAGCAGCAACTCAATTTTTTAATGGCTCGAAGTTAATTCAAAATTTTTTTTTGCCACTCAAAATTAACTCTAAATGGCCTCGAAATGATGCAATTAAAAAAAATTTATTCAGTTCATTTTTCGAAATATTACTGTTACTTTCCAAAAAAGCTAGCAGTAACTCAATTTTTTAATTGTTAAAAGTCAACTCCCATTTTTTTTTTGCCACTAAAAATTAGCTCTAAATAAGCTCTAAATGATGCGATAAAAAAATATAATCTGTTTTTTGTTTTTTAGAAAAGTTACTGCTAAGTTTCAAAAAAGCTAGCAGCAACTCAATTTTTTATATGTTAAAAGTTAATTCAAAATTTTTTTGTGTCACTCAAAATTAGCTCTAAATGATCTCTAAATGATGCAATTAAAAAAAATCGATTCTGTTCGTTTTTCGAAAAGTTACTGCTACCTTCCAAAAAAAGCTAGCAGTAACTCAATTTTTTAATTGTTAAAAATCAACTCAAAATTTCTTTCTTCCACTCAAAATTAGCTCTAAATGAGCTCTAAATGATGCAACAAAAAAAAATTGGTTCTGCTCATTTTTACTGCTAGCTTTGCATACGTATTCGGCAGTCGGTAATATAAAAACAAAGAAAGAGAATTTAATCCATAGGTGGACGGGTGTATCTCGTAAGTACGTACCAATTCATAAGACAAACAGCACTAGGAGCTCAGCCATACTGCACAGAGTTAAACGTACGTATATGAGAGTTGTTAAATGAGTTACCTAAAATTTCTTATTTCCAAAATTTAAAACTTGAAACATGTTATATTTCAAAAGTTTCATATTTGAAATTTCACATTTTGAAAACTCCATGTCGAAAATTGAAAATTTTACAGCTTTTTAAAAAGTCTTTAAAAGCTTTTAAAATTTTCAGGTTTTTGAAATTTTTTCACAAAAGTTGTAAATTTTCCATTTCCAAAAATTTTCATTTCGAAAATTTGCAATTATCATTATTTGGAATATTTTGAATTTTGAACATTTTAACATTCATCAAAAAAGCTAAATTCTGAAAATTGAACATTTCCAAAATTCCAAATTTTTAATGCAATAAATGTCAAAAAATTCAAAATTTAAATGTTCAATCATTTCGAATTGCAAGCATGAAATTGAAATTTGCATATTTTTCAATTACCACAATTTCAAATTTCGAAATTCACGTTCACAATGCTTGGAAACAAAAATTAAATTTGGCATGTAAAAGTTTCGATTGGAACAAAAGTTTTTGAAATGTCGAACATTTGACATTTTTAGACCAATAGTTGCATTCTATTTTTGAATCGATACTGCTCGTGAGGTTACCACCGTTTTATGTACCTGCGTTTACAATAAGACTGGAAAATCTATGCATGTAGCAGCGGTTAAAAACCTGATGGGCTGTATTTTGACCGACGTCGCAAGCATTGTTCAAGACCCTTGTTTCATTACACGAAAATAATGTGCTATATATGACACAACAACAGCTGACAAACACAAGCCGATCGTTCTATAGTACACGGGTTTCTTTAACGTAGAATGAAATCATTCATATATGCTGTAATACTCTGGAGCAATCGCAATGCGCGGATTGCTTCAAAGCCAAAAGTATCAGAGTTACTACTAGTGCACACGTGCACAGTATTAAGACTAGAAATAAGAAGACCATGGAAAAATGAATTTCTGACATGCTACACTCCAAGAAAATTGCCAACGCTTTTACT
Source organism: Asobara japonica (assembly GCA_026005395.1). NCBI lineage: Eukaryota > Metazoa > Arthropoda > Insecta > Hymenoptera > Braconidae > Asobara > Asobara japonica. The sequence continues at coordinate 1,383,804 of BQMI01000407.1, read as the reverse complement.
CTGTACTGGTTTATTCATGAAGTTGATGCGCTTGCACAGTACGAAAAAGAGTTCACAGTCCAGGTGCAAAAGGTTGGACTACTAGTCAGTGCCAAACAACTATGGTTGTGTGCAAGTCTTGATGATGTTTTCATCCAGAATGGAACCATTCTGAAGATAGTCGAATGTAAATGTCCGATTACATGCGAACAAATACGCGTTGCGGATTTTAAGGAGCAGACGTGCAATGTGAAGTACCTACAATTGTCTGGAAACGAAGTGATCTTGAAGCGTTCTCATCAGTGCTACACACAATGCCAAATTCAAATGTATGTGTGGGGTTTAAAAACCTTCGATTTATTTATCTTCTCACCGGTTGGCAACGGCTGCTGCTGTGTCAGTATTGACCGGAATGAAGACTTTTCGAAGACAGTTATACCAAAATGTGAAGAGTTCTACTTCCAACATTATTTACCTAAACTTGGAGAGATGAATGAAAAAGGAAATAAGATTCAAGTTGTTAGCCGAAAGGTCGGACAGCTAAAGAGATGCTTCACTGGTTCTAACCTAAGCAACAGTCTGTGAAGTAGATTCTTAAACGTTGGCTCTCTATATGGACGTTGCTGTGGTTTGCTGATGTTATTATCCTCAGCCGATATGGTAGATAGATGACGTCATATGACGCCAATAGTAGGGCGTAGATTGTTGTTGGAGAACGACGGCAATTGTTGAAACTGCGAGGGGAGGCGGGCATTGTACCGATAGGCTTGTTGGACCGATAACCACCGTTTACAATTACTAGCAGGCAAAAAAAATTATTTTTTTTGCGCCACTGGAAGCATGACACACCGTTAACTAGTATCCATGATAATTTCAAAATTATATTCGGTCAAAGCCGATGAAATATGGGCCAGCACATTTGACGTGATTTCGATGTAAGAATTTGCGTCTAGAATTTAAGCTTTTTAACATTTTCTGTCACTACCAATTGGCAAAAAATTATGAAATGTGAACGCGCAATTCATTAATCTATCGTTGGGCATCCACTTTTTTGTGAAATCGCTGCCGGTGAATTAATTATTCATTACTTGTCAACAGTCCGCGTGTGTGTGTAGGGCCGATATGTCAGTGTGTGATGTACCGATAGCTCGGTGTGTAGTACTGCCGGTCGAGTGACAGCTGAGACCGGTGAATGAGATTCTAATCATTATTTTAAAAATAAATGCGTTGGGCTTTTTGTATTTAATATGATTAAGTGATAAACACAGTTGACAAAACATTATTTATTAAACACCTCGTGGGAGAAGCGGCTAACCAGAAAAATTACCAACTTATCGGTACTAAAAAAGGCATTATCGGTACACCACACCACTGCGCGCAGTACCGATAAATCGTAAATTTCTAATACATTGCATATTTAAATATTTTGAGTGCTAAACAATTCTTGGGTTTTCAATATATTGTAGAAAAGGGTTCAATTAAGCTAATGCAATAGTTCATTGGCGCTTATTTGAGTTAGAAGTTGGGAATATCTATGGTTTCCCTTAGCCTATCAGTACAATGCCCGCCTCCCCTATTAGTTATCGGAATGCCAATAAACAGAATAACTTTCTCTCTTGCACTGGGAGGGGAATGGAAATGAATAGAATGTGATAGGAAAATAGAGAAGAATAATTGTAAAATAGGGATAATAATGGAGGTGAGTGAAAAGGTTTAGGTAAAACATTGAACAGAAACGAGCGCGTGCCTCCGTCCTGGTTCGCGCTTCCTGTCGAACTCCCACTATTAACAAACTAATTTAGACCACATGTTGAGCCAGGTTCCGTATTCCGCTTATAAGAATGGATTTCCATTGTTGAAATTGAGGGTTGCGATAGTGTTAGCTCCAAATTCTGGTTGTATGTCTTCATTTCCAACGATTTTGTCGTACAAATAACATATCGAGAGAACGGCGAAGAATAGGTACGACCATCGTAAACAAATATCACTGCTTATGTGAGAATGTAATTTTATATGATATTATATATTCTGCTAACGTTGATGATCTAGGAATACTGTCAAATAGTGGATTTTAGATGATTATAGAATTAGGCTAGAATTTATTTTTTCCCCGAAACCAACTCACAATCCACCTAAAACCAAGTCGATTATCCAAAAAAAAGAAAAAGATTTGAAAAAAAAATTAAGACCAGTCGACCGCCAACCGACTCGGTATTTAGTCGATCGTGGGTGGAGCATTCCAGAAATCTGGATCGATCCGTACTCGAAACGTAATCGACATATTGCTCAAATCGAGTCCACAATCGACCGAGGCTCGAATGGCAATCGACCGGTCCGCCAGGGCCCGTATATGTTACATACATAATTTCGGTTGATATCCTAAATTATGAAACTTTCAACCTTTTCAAAGTCACCAAATATGACAAATTTTAGAATTCTTTAAATGTACAGAGATTTTTTAAAAATATAACGTTTCTTGCCATAGACTTAGATAAACAATTCAATTCGTATATAACTATGGGTGTTAGCAAAAAAAGTTATAAAACATCAAACGTGAATTTTTATGTGCGGAACGACTTTCATTGGATACTTTGTTATGTATCTCTAATCGTTCTTAAGATCGAACGATCTAAACAATTGAATTTATGAACAACAATAAATTATCGGTGTTAGCAAAAAAGTTATAGAACATCAAATATTTGTTTTTATGTCTGTATCATAATATCGTAATTGGTTTCGTATCTTCAACCGTTATCATGCTGCAGCAATATAAACAACTGAATTGGTTCATAACTAGAAAACCGCTGGGTCGATTATGTTCAAAATCTAAACAGGTCTAAGTTAGGCGGAAAGCTATCGAATGAGTATAAGACAACCCAAATTGGATAAGTTGTCTAGGCGAAATCGTTCGACAAAATTTTGCTTACATACGCACACACACGCAAACACAGATAAACATATTTCTGAAAATGGTCGGATACGTTTCTAAGCGTCATGAAACGTGGAGATCAGATGGAATTTCCACTTTCGATTTTCAGACCCAGCACAACTTCCCTCAAGATCGAATGAAAGGCGCTCCCCACATAAAAATACACAATTCATGTTTTATGACTTTTTTTGCTAACATCCGTAGTTAACTGTTATCAACAAAATGGATTGTTTATATCAATCGATCGTGAGAATCATTAGAGATACGAAACAGACTGTCGAATGAAAGTCGTTCCAAAACAAAAAAAAGTCGTTCCACACGTAAGAGTGCACGTTTGATGTTTTATGGCCTTTTTGCTAACATCCGTAGTTGATTGGTAATAACAAATTGAATTGTTTATATCATTCTATCACGAGAACAATTGAAGATACGAAACGAGATGTTAATGAAAGTTGTTCCACACGTAAAAGTAGACATTTGATTTTTTTATCACTTTATGAACCCAGCGGGCTTCAACTCTGGGCGGTTTCTCTGCGCTCCAACTCTAGGACAGTTCTCTCTAAACAGGAGTTTGGCACTGATCCCTGGCCAACCGGTCGATTACCAGTATGTTGATTACGTTTCGAGTACAGACCGATCCAGCTTTTGGAATAATCGATCCACGATCGACCAAATACCGAGTCGGATGCCGGTCGACTGGACTTAATTTTTTTGAAGTGAAACTTCTTATGGGAGGGTTTTGAAATCTCGATCGGCAACCTTTTTGGTGTCGCTCGCTCTAACGTAGTAAGTAAGAGTGAGAGGCCTCCGGGAATCGAGCGAGAGTGAGACGGACTACCTTACGTCTCGTCTATCGGGCGAGAGTGAGAGGCCTTCGTGTATCGTGCGAGAATGAGACGGAAGACTTTCTGTCTTTCATGTCATTCTCTGCGTTCAGGCGGCGTCGCGATCGCGGAAAACAGCTGTTGGTTTCTAACACAGTGATCATAAGCAACGTATTTTGTTTTTGTGCGTGTCTTCATTACTTAAATCGAGAGTTTTGTGCAAATATGCCGAAGTCGGGTGCAGAAAGGACAACAACGTGGCGGGAGAAAAAACGGGCGAGTGAAGGAATTGATCAGAATAGAAAACGGAAAAAAAGTAGAACTGAAATTGAACGAGATAGCAGGGAACGGAGGCAAACACGTGCTAACCTCTTACGTGACAGTGTGGACGATAGTGTAAATAATCCAGAGAATGAACTATTAGCAACGACTTCGACTCATCCTCCTTCTGATTGTGATGTACATAGTGGTGATCGATTACAATATTCAGACTTTAATGAGTTTACAACTGCACATAAGAACTTTCACCGTGTTTTTGATGTTCCCAATTTTAATTGTGTCGTACAGTTCAAAAGACATAATGTGAGAGCAGGGGGTGTCGCAATACTTTGCAATACTGCTCATGGAACGAACATCATGACACCCAATATGGACCTGAACTTGAAACAACTAGAATCGCTTTCAATTGGGTTGTCATCGGTTGGAGAAATGTGTGCAGCTGAATGTTGCACAGAAAGCGGACAGCGGATTATGCTTATAGCACTCTATATTTCACCAAATCAGAAGATGGCGAAAATAATACAGTTTATTCACCTTCACTTGCTGCCGTATACTCCAGTGGGGGCTGCAGAAGTTGGCGTAGAGCTGGACAAAATACCTATGATTCTAGGTGGAGATTTTAATGTTAATTTTGCTTCAGAGGATTCCAAGCCATTAATTCAGTTCTTGCAACAGAAATTGTCATTGGAAATGAACAATTCACCAATTGAATCGACTACACGCGATGGTACCACGATCGATGCAGTTTTCTCACGTTACATCGAAAATTTGGAGTCAAGAGTCTTCATTACCTATTTTAGTTACCACAAACCTATCATTTCCTTCATGAAGAGTCTACCAGAGAATGAATGTGAAGCTGATTGAGATTTAATTCATCATATTCATACTAATATTATTGTATCTTGAAAAAAGTATAATTATTATGATGAATAAATTAATATTTACTATCAAGAAGTGTTTGACACGTGATTAAAATGATTCCTCTCCCTCTAAACATAGAAAATTAAATAATCCTTGCCGATCCAATCATTCAGTTTCACTTCTATCGCGTGTCTTCATGACACCATTTTTTTAACTTCCTGATAGGGAAAGTTATTGTAATGACCCCGAAAATAAAAAGTGTCAGATCGATGAAATTTTCACTTTTCACGACGTTTGGCATCACCCTGATACGCTTTCAATAAAATGTCGGTGGGTGTGTGTGTGTGTATGGATGTGCGCGTATGTATGTACGTATGTGAGCATGTTTTTGTGACACGGTTTCTCCTGAAAAGATGGTCCGATTTGAATTTAGTTTTTTTCAAAAATTACATCCAGCCGTTGCGAAGAGAGGAAAGGAGTGTCAAGTCTAAAACACAATTCCTTCAATTGTTATTAACAATTCCAATTGTTTAAAACGTTGTATGACAAAAACCGTAGGAGATAGAGGAAAGAGTTGCCAGCGAATATTGTTCCCCACATGAAGAGACATATTTTATGTTTAATGACTTTTTTCCATAACTGCGCTAATTTACGAGATATCGCTTAATTAACAATTTTCATTGTTTGTAACGCTGCATTTCGAGAACGATGACAGATACAAGAAAAAGTATCAAACAAAAGTTATTCCGCTCGTGAAACTACATATTTCATGTGATTTACTTTTTTTGCTAGACATCATATTTTACGAGATATCGATAAAAATCGTAATAATCGATTAATAGTTGAATTTGCGTTACTGATATACAACTTGACTTCATACGTGTATCGTCACACATACACACAAACACACACACACACCCCAAAGTTGGGGTTTTGGCGACAGTATTTGTTTAGAGTCGGTACCGTGCGGACGCATGTCTACCGCTCTCTACGATATATGAATTCCAACGTACCGCGTTTAGAGTACAGTGAATTTAAAAGCCTTGTTGAAGTTCTGACACCAAAGTGTCGAACATAAAATCTCCCAAAGTTCCTCTGGCTGCAAAAAGGAAAGCCAAGAGGAGTCCTCCTATGGAAAACCCAAAAAAACAAACAAAAAAACCGTTATGAAACCGTCATTCAGCGCGAGCTCTGACCCCGCTCGCCAAATCAATCCTCCAAACACTCCTCACGGACCCCAAGAGGCTCAAAAACAAACCTCAGTGCCTCCAATAATTATTGAAGACGATCAATTGGAGACCAAAAAACTAATCAACTTCCTGCAAGTCAACGCCCCGGATAAAAACGTCAAGATGAAGTTCAATGGAAACACCACGATCGTCCATCTGCAAACGACGGAGGATTACACCAAAATCGCAAGTATCCTGAAAAGGCAGAATTGCAATTTTTACATCTTCGGTCTAAAAAGTGAGCGTCCGAAGAAATTCATCATAAAAGGTCTTACCGCCAGTTTTACTGAGTACGAGATTGAAGCCGAAATATCCAAAGACGGCATAAAGGTATTATCAGTCCGGCAGTTTGGGAAAACAAACAAGGACGGAGATAGCAAGGAAAATAGGCCACTACCGGTGTTTGCAATTACGGTTGAGCCCGATGTAAACTTGAGCAGTTTCGCTGCTATTAAAACCATTTTGTAAGATATATATAAGATAGAAAAATACATTAAAACCCAGCAAACAACACAGTGCTTCCGGTGCCAAAAATTTGGGCACACCAGTCAGCACTGCAACTTAAACCCCAGATGCGTGAAATGTGCAGGCAATCACGACATTAAAGCTTGCACCAGCAACTCTGTCAAGTGCAAAACTGTGGTCTAACTCACACAGCGAGCTATCGAGAGTGCGTCGCACGAACGACATTTGTGGAGGCGCAAAAAAAAAAGAGTCCAACCAACACCACCACCAAGAAGAGCAGAGACGGAATTGCCGCTACACTTCACTCGGTCATGATCCAGAATCTGGAAAGGAGCATCCATTTCCTCCAGTCTCCTGCAGTCCTTGAGCCAACTACTATGTCTACTGCCAACACGTCCAGGCCCGCCTACGCTTCCTGCTTTCCAACGGTGGAAACCTCGAGAAGGAATGTCGTCGCACCCACTGCTGAACCTAGGACCATCCCAATGGAAACACATGTTCCCGAATCTCATTCAAGTAGAACTAAAAACTATGTAATTGCAGCGAAGCAAGTCCTTGACGAGCTAACAACCCTTAGAATCCCCGAAATCCTTTCAGAGCTTAAAGAGATGAGCTCTAAACTCCAAACAGCCCTTACACCATTTGATAGGATCACAATCATCGCATCCTATGTCCACCTGTTCTTACCCTCCTCAAACACACCTACGATTCCCCAGCAAACATAACCAACATATTAGCAATTAATATTTTTGCGCTCAAGCCTAATCTGGACGAGTTATTACACATAGTGCACAGAAATAACATCAAAATTTGTCTGATTTCAGAGACTAAGTTAAACAGCAAAACGAAGAAAATTAACTTCCCAGACTTCTCGCTGATCAGGGAAGACAGAACGGCCAAAGCAGGTGGTGGTGTTGCGGTGGCGATCCACAAAACCTTGTCACATAGAACTCTTCCGCATGATCTCCTGTCGCTCACCGAATACGTGGGAGTAGAGGTCCAAGTAAACAATAAAAAAACGAAGATCTACTCGATCTACAATCCACCGGATGTCTCAATAGATACAAACCTATTGAGGCACCTACTTTCCGATAGTACTCCAACAATTATTGTTGGAGACTTAAATGCGAAGGACACTGCTTGGGCCTTTGCTAGGCCGAACGAATCAGGTAAAATTCTCACAAATTTTTTGATGATACGGAAAATCGATGTGTTCTTTCCAGACCTTCCAACACACTACCCCCATAATTCGAACACTCCTAGCACTATTGACCTCCTCCTTACTAACAACATCTCTATCATTAAAAATTTCACCACTCTTTCCGAATCCCCATCCGATCATCTACCATTGTTTTTCTCCCTATTTAGAAAACCAGTGTCACCAGAAACTTCTAAAACATTAAACTACGCGAAAACCGTCTGGAACAAATTCAAGGACATCTTAAATGATGAGATCTCTACACCAAACCACCCCCCCCCCCTGTAATAACATTGAAACAATTGATAAACACATAACAAATTTCACTCGAATTATTCAAACAGCCCTGGATTCCTCCACTCTCATCCGCTCATCCAAATCCACCCATACTCGTCTCCCGATATAAAGCCAATGGCTGGTGATCTAGAGCGTAGCATTTAAGATATTAATACTGTACATAGTATGTATATATGACAAATGTTAATAAACAATTTTCAAGCCAAGTCAATATATTTGTTTTGAGTCGTGCGGACGCATGTCTACCGCTCTCTGCGAAATATAAATTTCTAACGTACAGTGCTTATAGTATAATGAAATTCTAAATCGAGTAAAAGTTTTGGCACAAAAGTGTCAAACATAAAAAACCTCAAAATTCCCTTGGCTCCAAAAAGGAAAGCCAAAATGAGTCCTCCGATGGAAGACCCAAAAAAAACGAAAAAAGCCGTTACGAAACCTTCGACTAGTGCGAGTTCAGTTCCCGCTCGCCTCGCCAAATCCTCCGACACTTCTGATGGACCTCAAGAGACTCCAAAACAAACTGCTGTCCCTCCATTAATCATCGAGAATGAAAAACTGGAGACAAAAGAATTAATCAATTTTCTGCAGAGCAACGCCGCAGATAAAAATTTCAAAATGAAATTTAATGGAAGTACCACGATCGTCCATCTACGAACGCTCGAGGATTACAACGAAATCGCAAGTATCCTGAAAAGGCAAGACATCAATTTTTTCACTTTCGGTCTTAAAAGTGAGCGACCGAAAAAATATTTTCTGACAGGGCTTCCAAGCAGTTTTTCACAACACGAAATTCAAGCCGAGTTATCAAAATACGGCATCAACGTACTTTCCGTTCGCCAGTTCGTGAAAGTAAACGAAGACGGAGACACCAAAGAAAATAGGCCACTACCGATCTTCGCTATCACGGTTGGCCCGGAAACAACCTTGAGCAGCTTCGCTGAAATCAAAACGATTTTCTACCATACATATAAGGTAGAAAAATATGTTAAATCCCAGCAACCTACCCAATGCTTCAGGTGCCAGAGATTTGGCCACGCAAGCCAACATTGCAACCTGAACCTGAGATGCGTCAAGTGTGCGTCAAGCCATGACGTAAAAGCCTGCACTTCCAAAACCCTGAAGTGTGCAAACTGCGGACTCGCCCACACAGCCAGCTAAAGAGAGTGTTCCATGCGTCAAAAATACATGGAAACTCAACAAAAACGAGCTCAGTCCGCCAGATCCAGAATCTGGAAAGGAACATCCACTTCCTCCAGTCTCCTGCAGTCCTGGGGCCAACTCCGACTTCTACCACCAACCTGTCTAGGCCCGCTTACGCTTCGTTTCCCCATGGGTGGAAACCTCGAGAAGGAACGTTGCCGCACCCACTGCTGAACCTAGGACCATTCCAATGGAAACACTTATTCCGGAATCTTATTTAAGTACCACTAAAAACTATATAATTACAGCGAAGCAAGTCCTTGACGAGCTAAACACGCTTAGAATTCCCGAAATCCTTTCAGAGCTTAAAGAGATGAGCTCTAGACTCCAAACAGCTCTTACACCAATTGATAGGATCACAATCATCGCATCCTATGTCCACCTGTTCTCACCCTCCTCAGACACACCTACGATTCCTCCGCAAACATAACCAACATATTAGCAATTAATATTTTTGCGCTCAAGCACAATCTAGACGAGTTATTACACATCGGCAATAATAATAACATTAAAATTTGTCTGATTTCAGAGACTAAACTAAACAGCAAAACAAAGAAAATTAACTTTCCGGACTTCTCGCTGATCAGGGAAGACAGAACGGCCAAAGCAGGTGGTAGTGTTGCGGTAGCGATCCACAAGAGCTTACGGCATACAACTCTTCCGCATGATCTCCTATCGCTCACCGAATACGTGGGAGTAGAGGTCCAAGTGGACAACAGAATAACGAGGATCTACTCGATTTATAATCCACCGGATGTCTCAGAAATCTATTGAGGCACCTACTCTCTGATAGTACTGCAACAATTATTGTTGGAGACTTTAATGCGAAGGACACCGCTTGGACCTCTGCAAGGCCGAACGAATCAGGTAAGATTCTCTCAAATTTTTTGACGGAACAAAAAATTTATCTGCTCTTTCCAGACGTTCCTACACACTATCCAACATTTCTATTATTAATAATTTCACCACACTTTCCGAATCCCCATCCGATCACCTACCACTGTTTTTCTCCCTATTTGGCAGACCAACCTCACCAGAATCATCAAAAATTTTAAACTACGCAAAAACCGACTGGAATAAGTTCAAGGATTTCTTAAATGATGGGATTTCTACACCAACCCTTACTTGTAACACCACTGAAGCAATAGATCAACACATAACACATTTCACTCAAGTCATTCAAACAGCCCTGGATTCCTCCACTCCCATCCGCTCAACCAAATCCACCCACACTCCTATCCCACCCGAAATAGCCTCCTTAATAAAACTAAAAAATTACATTAGGTCCAGATGACCAAAACGCGGAATCGCTACCTTAAATCCGAACTCAATCAGCTGATAAAAGAAATCAGACTTAAATTAACCGAATGGAAACAATGATCTTGGGACAACAAACTCAGAAACATAAACTTAAAAGATCACTCGATTTGGCGTGTAGCAAAATATTTTAATAACACCGGTAAAAGAAAAATCCCCACACTAAAGTCAAACAACAGACTCCACACAGAAGACCATGATAAGGCTAATACACTTTGCAAACACTACGCAAATATACACGAACTATCGGCCTCCCGAGTAAACAAATCTTTTGAACAACAAGTCACAGGTCATGTGAGAAAAACTATCCTCAAAGCCCCTATCGAAACTCCCATTAAATTCCTCACAAATCCCCGTGAAATCATTTCCTCCATGAAAACACTAAAAAACAAATCAGCCCTTGGTGTGGATAACATTGCCAACCTTAGCACTAAAAAACCTCCCGAGCAAAGCAATAAGCCTACTAACAAAGATATATAATGCATGCCTCCTCAAGCAATATTTCCCGGAACTCTGGAAAGGAGCGGTGGTCATACCGATTCTCAAGCCTGGCAAGCCCCACTAGTATCCGGTGAGCTACAGGCTGATTAGCCTTTTGCCAGTATTGGCCAAACTTTTTGAGCGAATAATTTTAGCTCGTCTCAAAAAACCTATAGAAGAGTTACAACTGATGCCTGAAAATCAATTTGGATTCCGCTCAGAACACTCGACCTGCCACCAGCTGGTCAGAATTACAAACGACATAAAATCCGCGAAAGATCGGTAAGAAGATACCGTTCTTCTTCTCCTGGACAGCGAGAAGGCCTTTGATTCTGTTTGGCCCACAGGCCTTATTTATAAACTCGACAGCTTAAGTCTACCTAAGTATTTATGTAAAATCTTACTATCATATCTTTCAAATAGATATATTCGAGTTCGAGTCGAAACTTCGCTTTCGGATAAAATTGAAATAGTCGCGGGGGTCCTACAAGGGTCTATCCTCTCCCCCGTACTATTTAACCTGTACATTGCTTCTGTTTTTAGCAGAATTCCTAGAAATGTATCTATCACTGGATATGCTGATGACATCGCTCTGTACTCAGCTAGCAAATGGATAAATAAAGCTGTTAGAAGAGTCGAAAATGTAGCTGCTCTTACAATCAGTGAGCTCATGAAATGGAAAATACAAGTAAATACTGCCAAAACAGAAGCAATTTTATTTACTAGCTCCAAGGCCATTCACACCTTGACTATTCGTAGCGATAAAATCACTCCTGTAAACTCTGTTCAATACTTAGGTTTACATATTGATTCCAAACTCCTGTGGAAAAAACGCATAGATGAAGTTAAGCTGAAAACAAAAATTATTCTCGTAAGATTATATAATCTGCTAAAATCTCCTGCGCTTAGCCAATCCCTAAAACTCACTTTGTACAAAGGATTGATCAGACCTATAATCACCTATGGTTGTCCCGCCTGGCACAATGCAGCGAAAATCCACTTGAATCATCTTCAAGTGATTCACAATAAATTCCTACGAATAATAGGAAATTTTAAAAGAAGAACCACTACAGTAGACCTCCTTTAATTTTCCACTTCCGTTATTTTCGCTGTACTCCCCTCACGACTTGTCTCCCCTCAAAAACCTTCTCCCACTCCCCGTACTCTGTCTATCCTTGTTTTCGACGTCATGCGCTTCAGACTGCGCAGCGTCTCAATAGTGGGACGGAGCATTCATGAAACATATCCTATTTACTTTTGATACATAGTCCGTTTACTTCCTTACGTCCCCTTCCGCTCCCGACAACCCCCACCACGCCAACCAACCAGTGGGCAGAGTGGGCTTCCTTAATTTTTTTCTCCACGAAATTGCTTCAAGGTCACCCCCCCCCCCCCCCCGAGCTCGGAAAATAAAGGGAGCTCTACTGTATTGTGGAAATACACGCAACACTCGGCATGGCAACCATAGCTGAATTCATCGATAGAATCAATGAGGCATTTAAATTTAAACGACAATTCCATCCTAATCCCCAGCTCCAAAACATCAATATTGACATTAAATCCAATTGGTCCGGCTGACCACCTGTTTTGTCCCACCTTTCCATATATCCCTTTCTCTCGCGCCCCTCATGCACCCATTACTTATAAGGTTTTTTAGAAGTCATTTTTCCTTATATCGAGTCATCATGTAAACAATCACAAATATCTGTAATAATGAAAAATTAGGTTACACTTCGTTCAAATGAGATATAAAGCCAACGGCTGGTGATCTAGAGCGTAGCACTTAAGATATTAATACTGTATATAGTATGTATATATGACAAATGTTAATAAACAATTTTCAAGTCAAGTCAAGTCAAGAATAGCGGTGTGGACTAAGCGCGCAGTTTGAGTGCTGCCACTTGGATTCCTGGTTCAAATCCCTCATAGGGCGAGAATTTTTTCGGAATGTCTGATAAGCGGGAGGTTACTCATAGAGTAGCCGCCTGTACCGACACAGGTTTTCTGTGGTTTCCAGTGTCTTATCATGCGAATGCGGTGCAGCGTATGGACCACACGCCCTTATATTCATAAGGGATCGAAGGCGTTAAAGATAAAAAAACAGTTGATAATTCATCAATAATCATTATTTCTGGCTGAGTTGATACATCCTGAAGGTGGTAAAATTTTGAGAAAATAGGGGAACCCTCAGAAAACCACCATTAATTTTCTTTATCCGATACATGAATTGGAAAGATTTTCTAGTGTTAAAAAAAAAATGACTTTCTCTCGTATACCCTTTCGGGTCGTTACGATTTGTTCCCATCCCAAACGCTTTTCCGCCTCTAAACCCCCTGTACCGCAGTCACCGAGGGACGAGGAAAAACCTCACTTGACGGAAAAACCTGCCCAGGCACAGTCGTCTCTTTTACGAGACTACCGCTCGATAGTGAAACTTTTTCGACCCAAATCATTAATTTGATTTGATCGGTTTGTTGTTATCGACGCATCAACTACAATGGTTCTTAGCGCCGGCTCTGGACTTATTATAGTCGTTAGACGCTCACGACTTTTTCCTCTACTTTTTCTTTCTAACAACACATGAGGGTAGGAACATTCAGTTGTAAACAGTTTTTGGGACTCGTTTTTGGAACTGTTTTTTACTTTCAAATCATTCTGTCATTTTTCATTTTTCCCTGATAACGTATGTGGAAGGTAGCATTAGGGCATTTTTTCAACAGCGGTATAAGTGGGAAATTTTTTGAAAAGGCCGTAAATTAGCTTTAAATGAGGTACAAACGCACAATGCAGAAAAAAACAATTCTGCTCATTTTTTAATTTTCTGTCTGCTAACTTCCGTATAACGTGGCAGCAACGCATTTTCCTTAAAAACCATATAAACAGGAAAATTTTGTTTATCGCAGTGAAATAGCTCTAAATGAGCTTCAACATCACAATGCAAAAAAATAAGATTCTATTCATTTTTCAATTTTTTGTCTGCTAGCTTACGTATAAGGTGACAGCAACGCATTTTCCTCAAAAGCCATATAAGCAGACAATTTTTTTTTTCATCGCAGTAAAATAGCTGTAAATGAGCTTTAAATTATGCAATATCAAAAATTTGATTCAGCTATTTTTTAGTGTCAGCTTCACGTACGTCATCATCGAGGCCTTCCGTCTCCCCATCCCTCATTTTGTCCACCTCGTTCTTGATCTCCCCCATCACCGAGAACATGCCCCTCAGGGCGTCATTTAGTAACGGGCTGAGTTTGTACACTTTTCCTTCTGGTTCGGTTTGTCAAGGGGCTCTTTTACCATGCTCTCCAGCGCCCCCAGCCTTTTGTCTAATCCGCGTGCCTCTTCTCCCTCGCTGCTCCACCATTTTCCGCATTCCTGACACTCATGCACCCCGGTTTCCTCTGTGTTTACTCCTCCCTCTTTCGAGTCTTGTGCAAACCTCCACCGGGTTCTGTCCTCGGGTAGACATGCGTCCGTCAGTCCTACACCCTTTCCATCATCATCACCACTGCTAATTCCACCCTATTCCTCATTTCGCTTCCTCCTAAGGTTATCTCCTTCCGACACACTAGGGCTTCTCTCTCTTGTCGTGGGTGTGCGCTGGGTTTTTAGTCCTGCATATGCCTACTTGTTTCCCCTCTTCCTGAGGAAGTCAGACTCAATTTTAATCTCCCCTGTGTTCCCTTTCTCAGGCCTTCCCCTTGGTGGCTTTTCCTTGTTGCTCATTCCTTCTTTCTTTTCTTGCACCGGCCCATTGCCTCCAAAACTCCCGTTGCTGTCAGTGGCGGCCTCCCTCAGGGCCACCGCCGCACTCTCTGCGCCACTGACCTGTTGCGCCTCCTCCTCCTTCGCTCCCCGCTGCCGAAACTCAGCTGACTGTAAAACACACACCTTCCCTTAGTCGCTTCGGCTTATCCCCCTCACCGCGTGAACCTGTTCATCGGCTCCTCATAACGCTCACTTTCACCCCTAAAAAATGCTATTAAACTGATCCAGAATACTCAAAAAATTACAACGACGCTCTTCCGCACACGTCTACCACCGCGATCACAGCGCCACTCTCGGTCATATGTATTCGGTCACAACATTTTCGTGTTTGAAATGAAATATTAAGGGAATGGTTGAAGGCAGGTTATTCGTTATGTAAAAATGCAAATGTTTAACTTACCGATTTTTCGGGAAGTTATTGTAATGCCCCCAAAATCCAAATTTGTTGTTTCATCATGTAACTACGGTTCTGAGTATACCAAAATAATCCCCGACAAATTCTGACTTATGTCGTATGTGTGTGTGTCCGTCTGAGGACATGAAAACTGTCGAACGTTGCGTGAAGAACCAATGAACCAATTTGTTGCTTCCGAAGGAAGCATTGCAGTCGTTCAATTTTCACTTTCGCTAATTATGCTTGTAAACGATATATCATGGTTTGAAACGTGAAAATACGAAGTTTAAGCATAGTGTCTATATGTATCAATTTTTTTCGAAAATCTTCACTTACAATATTAAACATGAAACGAACTAAATTTTGAGAATAAAATCTGAAAAAATTGTCAATTATTGGTATTGAGTACATCTAGCTGTGGGCGCAATTTCAGTGAAATCTGCCGGTAAGTTTCTTAGAAATCGACTTTTTTTGTTTTTTCTTCGATCGTTCATATCTCTGAAACTAATGAATATTGTTGGATTTTTTCAATTTTTCAAAATATGCATCTCAATGAGATACAGGGAATGGTCGACGAAAATCTAGTAGGTTGCTCACAAGAAATTGGAGATATTGAATTTTTCTGGTTTTTTTTTGGCTTTTGTACGCACTCTAGCGTCCCCAAAAATTGAGATAAAAACTTGGAATTTGGAACAAAGGTTCCTCCTGTTTTGGTGAAGAACCCTATTGAATGGCGGTTTGATCGTATCATTAGTTTTCCAGATTTCAATTTTTTCGTTTTCACAGTTTTTATTTTCGTTCTCAATAT
The DNA here is from genome assembly GCA_026005395.1 of Asobara japonica. NCBI lineage: Eukaryota > Metazoa > Arthropoda > Insecta > Hymenoptera > Braconidae > Asobara > Asobara japonica. The sequence continues at coordinate 1,367,779 of BQMI01000407.1, read as the reverse complement.
ATATTCAACCGATTTCGTTGTTTTTTTTTAAGGTGTGCTTTGACGAGATCTATGATATGGTTGAAAAACATTGAGTCTATTAGTTTGGGTAATATGAGATATTCCTATTTTTGCTTCCGAACGGAAGCATTGCAATCGGTCAATTTTTACTTTCGCTAATTATGCTTGTAAACGATATATAATGGTTTGAAACGTAAAAATACGAAGTTTGAGCATAGTATCTGTATGTATCAATTTTTTTCGAAAATCTTCACTTACAAAATTTAAAATAAAAAGGACTAAATTTGAAGAATAAAATCTGGAAAAAATTTCAATTATTGTTATTGAGTACATATAGCTGTGGGCGCTATATTTCAGTGAAATCTGTCCGTAAGTTTCTTAGAAATCGCCTTTTTTTATTTTTTCTTCGATCGGTCATATCCCAGAAACTAATGGATATTTTTTAATTTCTTTTTTATGAAAATCTGGGTTTCAATGGGCTCCAGGGAATGGCTGGAGAACATGTAGTAGGTTGCTCACAAGAAATTGGAGATATTTCAATTTTTTTGCTTTTGTACGCACGCTAGCGTCGGCAAAAATTGAGATAAAAACTTGAAATTTGGAACAAAGGGTCCTTTTGTTGTGGTGAAGAACCCTATTGAATGGCGATTCAATCACATCATTAATTTTCTAGATTTCAATTTTTTTTCATTTTTATGGTTATTCCATTACTTCATTTTTCGAAACGTATTCATCCGATTTTTCTTTCAAAAATATGAGCCTTACCGAAATCTATGAACTGGTTGAACGACATTGAGACAATTACTTTGGGTCATATGAGATATTTCTGTTTTTGTTCCGTTCGCCTGGAAAAAAGCTTTTTCAATACTGGAAAAATTTTATTTTGTGTGCAATCGGACCATTCGGAAGCTTAACACCAATGAAATTGGGGGAAATAAAAAAAACGGTGACATATTTGACACATTCGACTGGGGGGACCCGCGGACCGCCTGCTTGTTTAACTTTTGACTTTGGTTTTACTTTTTGTGTTTGTTCGCACTCTAGAGTTCGCAAAAATTGTGATAAAAACTTGAAATTTGGAACAGAGATCCCTTTTGTTATGGCGAAGAACCCTATTGAATGGTGATTCAATCGCATCATTAATTTTTTGGATTTCAATTTCTTCATTTCCCGATAAGTATTCATCCCATTTTTTCCAAACATGAGCCTTAACGAGATCTATGAACTGGTTGAACAACATTGAGTCAATTACTTTGGGTAATATGAGATATCCCTGTTTTTGCTTCCGTTCGCCTGGAAAAAGCTTTTTCAATACTGGAACATTTTCATTTTGTGTGCAATCGGACCATTCGGGAACTTACCACCACTGAAATTGGGGGAAATAAAAAAAACGGTGACATATTTAACACATCCGAATGGGGGGACCCGAGGACCGCCTGCTTGTTTTTTTTTGTGATCAATGCGTTTTCATGGTGACCAGACCGGAAAAAGTGTCAAAGTGAAATAACAATTATTTCTATTGCTATTAACAATTTCAATTGTTCATATCGCTGTATGTCACGAAATATTATAGATACGCAGAAATGTGCTGAATAAATGTCTTTTTTTATGGTTTCTTGTTGTCGACGCATCAACTACAATGGTTCTTAGCGCAATAGCGTGGATGGTGCGTGGGTAGTACGTGGATGTGATTTTTTTCGGAAAAGACGTAAAAAAAATTAAATATGATTCGCTAATAATGAAAACTGGTGACAGGTGAGTAATCGCAGGTAAATTGCGGCACTGATACACTTATTTTAATCACATTAATTGTAATTCGTTGGAATTAGATGTAAGGGGCAATTCACCTATAATTACTCACCTGTAACTAGTTTTGATTATTAGCGGATTATATTTTAATTCTTTTATGCCCTTTCCGAAGAAAAACAATATACATCCATGTACTATGCCCTCAACATTCAAACTATTACGTGGATAGTCAATCGCCAGGGTGAGAAACCGTTGCGCAAAATGTTGTACACACACACACACACATATATATGTTACCTGAGCATTTTGGTATACTCAAAACCATAGGTACATGATGAAGCAACAAATTTTGATTTCGGGGACATTACAATAACTTCCCGAAGAATCGAGAAGTTAATACGTGAACGAATGAAGTCATGGTCGTCATTAAGGTTGCAATCGCTGTGTTTCCATGGAGATTCCAAGATGTTAGAGAAAATTTAAGCAGTATATGCATTGTTATTAACAAATTCAATTGTCCATAAGGCTCTGTAGAAAAAATGGTGAGAGATACGGCAGAAAGTGTTCAATGGAACTTGTTCTGTAAGGTCAAATGCACGTTAAATTGTTGATGATTTTTTTCCATGGTTATCATAATTAAGAAGGTATGGCGGATTTAACTCTCGAGCGGCCGCACCCCTATTGGCGTATCACACCCACTCAAGTAGGGTGCATAATTCTCATCCTCATGCTCACCATGTGTCTACTCAAATATTCATAATTATCTGCTTCATAAATGAGGCATGACACTATAACAGGAGTCACACTGATTAACTGTGAATGGGGCACACCCATGCGCACACCAGATACGAGGGAAAGAAGGTTTAGGAGAAACAATATAATGGTCAGAGGCCTGAAGTCCCCAGCTGGGGTGGAGGCAGTGGTAATCACGGTAATTTCGGTGAGGAGCATGGCCCCACAGGGGCTTTTATTCACACCGGCGACTCATCAACAAAAGAGGCAGATCATTACAGGGGATCGAGTGAAAGGAATAGCGGACGAAGGAGTAGAAATGAGGGATGAATTGACGTTTAGGTAGAGGCAAGTGGAGGGGTTTCTGAGAGCGCTGGCTACACGGGTGAGAGGACTGGGAAAGCGGGCCCCGGTCAAAAGCTATCAGCAGAACATCTGGGTAGACGGGATCAAATATCATTGGGAGAAGCAGACAGAGCTGGTGGAAGATAAGGTGAGCTGGAGCAATGGAAGGGGAGCCTCTGATAGGGAGTAGCGGTGGACGAGAAATAATAATAATAGTTTAAGGGGGGAGGGGACTCACAAGAGCTGACGGGATGGTAAGAGGGGTGACGATGACTTTATCAGGGCTACCTGCTGGAATGTAGGAGGGCCAAAAGAGGGGGCGGGGGAGATTTCGAGGGTTTGGAAAGACATTGGGAAATATGATGTGATAATTTTATTAGAGACGCATGTACTCCAGAAACAGCAGGAAGGACTGATGAAGAAACTGAGCAGCATTACCAGCCAGTTTGTATGGGAGCAGGAAGCTGTTATAAAAAAGTGCAAAAAGAGCAGGGGGATGGGGGGGGGGGATTTTAGTAGAGGTCAGAAAAAGTGTAGGAAAAGGTGAAATCAGCACTTGGTCCAATGGGGCAGTAGTGGCGGGGATAAAGCTAGAGGGGTGTCAAAAAAGGGGAATTATTGCGGGTTATAACACTGTGGGTATTGATAAGATTTGAGTGATATTAAAAGTCAAATTAAAGATGGCAGGCAGGATATTGTGGGAGGATAAGGTGACGTGGGCTAGGATGCGGTGTGAAAATATCGGTAGGACCGATAAGGGCTACATGAATATACGCTATGCGGAGGGGAGCGAGAACACCTAGAGCATCTACTGTAATGGGAAGTAGTCAAAGGAGACAAGCTAAAGACGTGATGAGGGAAATGGAAGCAGCTAGATGGAAGTGAGTCGATCGTGGAGCTTTTGAGTGGGAGCCCAATCTCGAAACTCTGCGAATTGGTAAAGGGGACGGAGGGGATAGGGAATGGTAACGAAACCGCAGGCCCTACTACACACAGCGGTAGTGTCTCAAAATTCTCGGATAGTAGCTTTTTTCCTTTATTTTTTCTCTTGTTTTAGCGCTCAAAAATTTATTGGGGGTGAGGAAATTAGTTGTTTAGCTGAGTACTCCCCGACAATCGCACCGACGACGAGGTTATGGCTTCGCGCATCTTCTATATTCTTTTAGGGGTACAGGCCCCAAGGGGCCCTGGCCCCCTGCACCACTACATTTCTGGACGACTCTAGCGAAAAAAGGCTTAAGCCTGGAGCATCACGAGTTTTCAGTATTTGTTGTCATTAGACAGATACATCCAAAGTTAGAGTAAAGCTCAGGTTTTTGTTTGTGGTCCATATTGTCCTTCTATTAAAATCCAGTCCAGTCTTCGTACAAGACACTTTTGTACAAGGGAATTTCCCCTGATCCCTATCGGACCTTCCCCCACTCTTTGCCTCACGCCGATTTCTTTTTTCACTCGCCGTACAAGAGACACCGTATCAGAGGTTTTAAAAGTTAAAGGTAATGAAGAAAAATTACACTGATAGAAAAAATCTCTCACATGAAGAATCCATTCTCTTGAGACAAGAGATTTTCTTTGCAAAAGCCAAATTCTCCAATTTGGCGGGAAATCCTCCCCATGAGGATGTTCGAATGAGTTCCAAATGTTACTAGAACTTTACATTAGGCAATAAATGTATTATATACCGACATGTGCTAAATTTATACAGAAAAAAAGTAAAAATTTAAGTTAATTACAAAAATATAATTTTAGAAAGAAACATTCAATAAACTTATACGTAACATACATCATTCTCAAATATATAACCATCGTAAAGCATAAAAATCATTATTGACGACATGAAGTACAAATGCCGCTCCGATTTGAGCATTCGAAAGCAAATCTCTTGTCTCAAGAGAGTGGATGTTTCGTATCAGAATTTTTTTCTATCAGTGTAGAAAATAAATGTTGGAAAAACAGAAATTCATTCTATTCAATATTTCTCGCATCCAATAGTTACAGGTTTTGAAGAAGTTGGACCGTCTGAGATATTTTTGAAATTTTATTAAATTACGAAGGAAGTTAATAGTTCTGAGAGATTAAAATTCCCGAGAAAAGTGACATTGGACTCAATAGAATGCTTTACATACTCACACGGGAATCCGATAGAATATATGAGAACCTTGCGCGAACTTTTTGCTTAGTTCTTTTTTCAAAACATATTGATCATAGTTCATAAAGAGGATTGAATGCGTCAGATATGACACTTGAACTTGAATCTTCTGTGACGATGATTCCATCAGACCGAATGAAGACCTTGTGCTTTGTATGGAAGTGAAACTAATATCCATGATCTCGTTGCTCTCCAATAGAAATAACTTCCTCTGAATCTCCCACGACAGAAGGTCCCATTGAGTCATTGACGTGCTGAACAATTTCTTCGGCAGACCATGTGACTTGAGGCGATGGGCTATCAACGTCTGAGAGCCACCGCTGATAGTCACGCAGGTTCATACCTTGAGATTCCATCCTATGGAAGGCATCAAGGGACTCCTCACTGACATCTTTTACGGATTCACCAGCCACATCATTCAAGGTATTCAGTAGAGGGAAATCGGTTCCTTTCGTGTCAGTACTAACATCTTTCACCTCAACGGGCCTGAGCTTTGCCCAATGTATCATGAAGGATACTTCTAAACGCCGCGGTATGCTTTGTTTAGATATTGTGGTCAAATGAGCGGATAAATGCACAGTACGGTTTAAATAAATGTATATTTACAAAATATAATCTACCGAATTGTACATAAATGATATGAAGATTCTACTGGACTGTATAAGAATGAAAATCTAATTTTCTCAAAAGAATTGAAATTGAATAAAAATAATTGACTCGAACTTAGCACCGCCGTATATATGGAGTCTTCTAGCCGTATGCTAGATAGACGACGAGTCAAATCACAACTAGAATTTCAGGTGTAGTAGTACTCGAACTCAAAGTTGAACTTGAACTGTCTTCAGCTCTGAATTTTCCAGTATATATACGGAAAATTCATCGAAGCACGGACCTTGAGAAAGGCCCAGTGGTCCCAGTTTCGGAGGGAGGTATGCCGCCAGCACAGACCATGAAGAAAGGCCCAGTGGTTTGCCTGTCATCGACGGTTCGAGGTGGCTCCTGATTCACTCAGGCGTTGCACTATGTCGAACGAGTGGAGAGTCAATCGGCTGTCCTATTGGATCGGGCGTGAATTCATTTCAGAATGACTATTCCTGAAATGAAACTATGAGATTGGGGAACATGACGTCAATACTAAATCCTGTGTGGTTGCCCTAATTAGACCATAAAATTTGGCGCCAGCACTCAAGTAACAATTTTGCCCTAACTTGAGATACGCGTTAATTCAGATAATTTTGATAAATTAATAGAATATTTGATCTCATGGCTCAACACCCAACATCTTTAGATTGCAGACTTTTCTACCAGCTTCCAGGCATCATGAATCCAATACATTGCATCGAGAACCGTCACTTGTTTTATATACTCAGTGGTGTTTGTACACAACTTCACTGGAGCGGCCAGCAATGACGTTACAAATGACTGCTTGTAATGCCGCATTGCAGCGTCAATGATCCCCTGATCCAGTGGCTGAATCAGGGCAGTCACATTCGGAGGCAGGAAAGCAACCTCAAATTCTCCACACTTCAGGAATTTATGGGCTCGACAATTGTCCACCATCAAAAGCGCTCGCTGCCCTGGCGATTGAACTTCCACGCTACATCCAGGCTACCATTCACTGTGGGATAAACGAATCCTTGTAATGGACGATAAATGAGTGACTAATGGCTATGAACTACTCAAATAGTTCATTTTCAAATGTTTAGTAAATACTAAAAGGTTATTTTTTACCTATTTTTGACAGAAAATAGATATACACGCAATATCGTGGATCCCAAATCGTCAGGGTGAGGAAGATCTTTTTGTTCCAGAAAAGTTTTAACCTACGAAAAATCAAATAAAAACTTTTTGTCATGATTTTCCTGTAGATCTATGGAAGGGGTTTGTCGAACTGGATTATGCCTATGCACTATCTGATATCAGTAGCGAAGTGGTCTCTGATATCTGAGCCAAGTCTACTTAGGCCTGTATGGATCTATGGAGAAAATCGGGTAAATCTCAAATATCTTATATTCATTCTTTTTTTCCATCCATCAAACCAACCAGTGCGGGCTACGAAATTCTTGCTACCACCTAGTTCATCATTGAGTTCCACGGCTTTGCGCTGAAGTATAGGTCCCGAAATAGTGATTCCAACCACTCTGGTCTGAATCCGCCAAGAGTGTAGATGCTTGTCGAAATCCTCATGTACAGGTTTTCTAATTCTTTTTTTCTGACGGAAAAATTCATTGGTGAATGCAGCTTCAATCTTTCCCCGCTCCTTCCTCCACTTATACTACAATTTAGCCTTCATGTCAGACTTTAGAGCCACGTATCCAGCAGATTTATTCTCCAGTTCTTTTAATACATTCTGCTTCTGAGGTATAGAATAACTTTTTCTATTTTGTTTTGTCATGAGGAGGATGATATGGACTTTGTGCACAAGATGTGGGACACCATGGACCCCTCATCGACGTTTTGTAGAATTGGATATTTATGAAATGGAAAATTTGTAAAATTCGGAACTTTAAAAATTTGAAATTTTAAAAATTTGTAATTTTCGAAATTTGAAAATTATGAAATTTGTTTAATGAACATTTTTCAAATTTTGAATTTTTTGCAATTTTTGAGATTTGAAATTTTTGATATTGACAATTTCAAATTTTTGAAGTTTGGAATTCTCGAAATTTGAAATCTTTGTGATTTCTGCAATTTGAACTTGAAAAAACGTCGGGATTGTATGGGACAATGCCTGTATTTTTCAATGAATTGACAATGGTCGTGAGGGTGACTGCGCGGACAAGAGCCGTTCCAATTAATGAACATATGGAGTACTGGGTCAAGACCTGTCCTGGATTATTCCTTATCCACGTGTTAATTACCTCCGAATAATAAACAGATAACGGCTTCATTAAACCCACATCAAAGGGGTTGTAGTTTGTGGGTGCAATGGGGAGGGGCGGGAACATATGATTCGAAGATGATTACGTTGAGCAGATTCAGGTTTAGGATGATTCTCTTCCTAGAGGAGGAGAACTGGGCCTTCTTTCGTTGGCTTAACGGTGTCCACGAAGCAATGAAGCCAACGACCAAATAAATTGGCTGTCATTCATTCACTTGGAGTGGCCATACCCCAAGAACCTTCCAAGCCTCCACTGAATAAGGAATCATATTTTTTTGGGGAAACACGAAAGCAGGTGGCAGGAAATTTCCATCAGCGGAGATACATAACTCCACAGTTACTAATTTTCCCCGGTCACCAGAGACTCGTTTTCCCACTTGTTTTCGCTTCTGACTGGAAGCATAGCAATCGGTCAATTTTCACTTTCGCTAATTATGCTTGTACACGATATATAATGGTTTGAAACGTAAAAATACGAAGTTTGAGCATAGTGTCTGTATGTATCAATTTTTTTCAAAAATCTTCACATACAAAATTTAACATAAAAAGGACTAAATTTTGAGAATAAAATCTGAACAAATTGTCAGTTATTGGTATTGAATGCATCTACCTGTGAGCGCAAGTTCATTGAAATCGGCCGGTAAGTTTCTTAGAAATCGCTTTTTTCGTTTTTTCCTCCGATGGTTCATATCTCAGAAAATAATGAATATTTTTTATTTTTTTTTTCAAAATGTGCATCTCAACTAGATCTAGGGAATGGTGGAAGACCATCTAGTAGGTTCCTCACAAGAAATTGGAGATATTTCAATTTTTCTGTTTTTTCTGCTTTCTGCCTTTGTACGCACTCTAGCGTCCCCAAAAATTGATATAAAAACTTCGAATTTGAAACAAAGATTCCTTTTGTTATAGTGAAGAACCCTGTTAAACAGCGATTTGATCGTATGATTAGTTTTCCAGATTTTAATTTTTTCGTTTCCACGGTTTTTGTTTTATTTCTCGATAATCATTCAACCGATTTTTTGGTTTTTTTTCAAAGTGTGTGCCTTAACGAGATCTATAATATGGTTGCACAACATTCAGTCACTTAGTTTGGGTACAATAAGATATTCCTATTTTTCAAATTTTGACTTTGGTTTTACTTTTTGTGTTTGTTCGCACTCTAGCGTCCGCAAAAATTGAAATAAGAACTTGAAATTTGGAACAAAGGTTCCTTTTGTTGTGGTGAAGAACCCTATTGAATGGCGATTTAATCGCATCATTAGTTTTCTAGATTTTAATTTTTTCGTATTCACGGTTTGTATTTTATTTCTCGATAATTATTCAAACGATTTTGTTGTTTTTTTTTCAAAATGTGTCCCGTAACGAGATCTATGATATTGTTGAAAAACCTTGGGTCTATTAGTTTGGGTAATTTGAGATATTCCTGTTTTATAACTTTTGACTTTGGTTTTACTTTCTGTTTTTGTTCGCACTCTAGCGACCGCAAAAATTGGGATAAAAACTTGAAATTTGGAACAGAGGTTCCTTTTGGTATGGTGAAGGACCCTATTGAATAGCGACGCAATCGCATCATTAATTTTATAGATTTCAATTTTTGCATTTTTACGGTTGTTTCATTATTTCATTTCTCGATAAGTATTCATCCCATTTTTTTTCCAAAATGTGAGCTTTAACGTTATCTATGAACTGGTCGAATAACATTGAGTCAATTACTTTGGGTAATATGAGCTATTCCTGTTTTTGATTCCGTTCGCCTGGAAAAAGCTTTTTCAATACTGGAACATTTTTATTTTGTGTGCAATTGGACCATTCGGAAAACGGTGACATATTTAACACAGTGGAATGGGGGGACCCGAGGACCGCCTGCTTGTTTGCCATTGTTATCAAATACAATTTTACCCGGATCATTTGACGCCATAACGTTTCGACTTACACACCTAGATATACTCGTTTACGCTGAGGGGTCCACGATTGGACGCTCCTTGCAATGTTATCAAAATGCGAGAGTTACTGCTAGTGATAATTCTCTAGCCTGGGGAATAGCGATGTTAGCTTGGACGCACCATATTTTTTGTTAGCTACAATGGACTGTAATGCCCTACCATCCTTAACGAGATCTATGATATGGTTTGTCAATACTGAAACATTTTCATTCTGTGTGCATTCGGACCATTCGGAAGCTTACCACTAATGAAATTGGGGGAAATAAAAGAAAACGGTGACATATTTCACACATTCAAATGGGGGGACCCGACGACCGCCTGCTTGTTTCCCCTTTTCTGCAACTACCCCCCCCCCCCCCCAACTGTTTGGGATTGATACTGAACCCAGTCTCATCTAGATTATAAATTCGATCAGGAGGAAACCCTCCAACAGCAGAATTCCAACAGCGCAGCAGCTTGAGATAATTTCCAACAATTATTTTGTTGAAGCACATAGACCTTGCCATGGAAGTTGCTTCAGGTTTTTGTATAGAAAGTGAACATCGACTGAAAAATCCTCTCATCCAGTCCTTTCCTGCGAGGTCATTACTCGAAGGATGATCTGTACAATTAACCTCTGCCGCTTGGTAGGCTAGTACACACAATTCTTTAGTAGTTAGTCCGCAAAGGAGATCATCTTGCTCTTTCGAAAATGCAGCCAATTCTGCCGCCTGAACAGGACTGAAGGTAGTAGTGCGGTGTTGCGGCCGAAATTTCGACTTTTTTTCGCGACCTTTTTTTAACAAGTAAATAATATACGATGGTTTGGAACTTTTACATATTTATTTTAGTGCTTTAAATGATACAAACAAATTTTTTTTATTTAATTTTCCATTTATTTCTTTACAATATATAATGGCAAAGTAGAGTCCTCTAAAGAATGATGAGTTGTTCCGGGGAAGCACACAGCCTTCCGCAGTCATCTAAAATTAAAAAATCAAAAAGATTATTATTGTGTAGACCTTATTCTAATGAACTCACCAATAATATACATAATAAAAAAGGGAAAAAAATGGCGGACTTGTGAAAAAAATTTCTCAAAATGTGATTTTTTTTTTATAAAATGTTTAAAAAAATTAATTTATTATTCAAAAATTAAATGCTTTGAAGGTTAGGTATTTAGATATGTGTATGTAGAATAACTGGTTAAATTCTGAGTCAAATCGGTTGAATAATTTTGAGTCAGTGCTTCCCCGAAATTTCAAAAACATGGTTTCGAGAACAAATATTACTTACATTATTTAATCAGCTACGCTCGGTGCATACAGCAATCCTCCTGTTTCCTGAAAACCGTCATTAGCAGCAGCATATTTTTAAAACGTGGTTCTCCCGAAAAATGTAAAAAAAAAAATCGATTTTTTTGACCCATCACACCGGAATACCACCTTAAGAAAGTCGACGGCCCCCCAAACCTGTTGAACCACAATAAATGAAATTCCTGAATTGTGGACCGGGACTTCATGAATTTCTATCCCAAAGATTCCAAAATTGAAAATTCCATATTTAAAAAATCTCAAGAATTTCAAAAAAAAATTTTTTAATTTTTTATCTCAACAATGTTAAACTAAAGATTTGCTACTTTCTACAATTTCATATTTCAACACTTTTCCATTGCAAAATTTCCAAGTTTCGCCAATTTGAAATTTCATACATTTTAATCTCAAATTTCAAAATTAAGAAATTTTCAGATATTGTCACGAAAATTCAGTTTTATATATTTTTTCAAAAAATCGTCCCTCTTGTGAAGAATTAAAAAATATAATATTCGGAATTGAAAATATCGAGAAATCAAAAAAATTGCCTCACCTTTCATAATTGCAAGTTCCATGTCTCCTATAGTTTCGTACAATTGCACTCGATCCCGCAGTGTAGTCCTCGGCACGTTATAATTTGTGGCTGCAGTTAGTAAACGCATTTCTTTTTTCAAAATAGCTTCAATAGCTCTAGCCATTACAATTTCGTCCCATGTTTGTCGAGTACCCTTTCTTGTGTAATTTCTGACCATTTTGATAAGCTAATTATTACACATAGCACGGGGATGTTTTGTGGTTGTTTACTTACAAGGCCTTTGTTCTACTGACAATGAAACAACGACGAGGGGGAGGGGTGAATTAGCGCAAAATTGATTTAGCACCCCTAACCATCCAAATCAAAACAACGATGTATTTTTTTAATTCAAATTTAAAAATTTGGACTGCAGCAGTTTGCGCATGCGCAGTAGTGACATGACCATGCGTAACCATAATAATCATAAAAACGAGAAAAATCGCGTTGCAAACGCCAATTGCAGGTACAACTGATGTTATTAAAAGGCTATGTAATACATAAAAATACTGACAAAAAAATTTCAAAATCTGATAAATACTGAAGGTGTCCATCTTGCCCCACTTTTAAAATTTTTATGAACTATATGCAAACGTCAATTTAACTGCACACTGTTATATTTCCTTACCTTCAAGATATTCATTTATTTCCAATAGTAATTTTCTGATCCAAATGTTATTTAAAAGTGGGGTCCATATTGCGCCATCCTCCTGTATAGAAAACTCTTCGATTCCCTTCATTTTGTTTTTTATGCTGATTTAATGAACAAAAATGGTTTTGACGCTTGGAAATTATTGATATGATTTTATATATAATCCTGCCGTAATGTGTTTGGTAACAGCCATTCGTTCAAACTTATTGAGTATTTTGAAAAATGTTATATTGCGTGTTACATTTCATATGAAAATGAAGAAAACTACTACTTTTTGTGTCGATTGATATTTGTTCGGCTTACAAGAAGTGCGAGTGTGACTTTGAATGTTTGAATCGCTCCCCAACAACGCGCCCTTTCTCTAGTGTTCGAACCTTCCCTCGACGCTGCCGTTTTTCATCACTACCTGCCGATAACCAGGTACGTTTATCAACATTTCTCAATAATTTCGAGGTAAAACATAGAAACAAATGTCGATTAACATTAACGGATAATATACGCTGTGAGTTTGCGGACATTACAGTGTCTACCTTATTGTCAATGTTTTAAAATTACTAGAAAAGTGGGTTCCATTTAAACGTGTACAAATGACGGTTATTAAATAATTCTTTAACAACAATCCGGGAGGTTGGTCGTTATGGGACTTTCGTCATGTATTTTTACTTACCATGAGTATATATATACACAGAGTTCCAAATCTCTACCTTATTATCATCTATTCCCATTCACTTGCTGTCGAAGTACCTTAATCTCATTTATAGAGTGGCAATCAGCTCTTCAGTTTGTTCCTTTTCATTATTTAAAAAACGGAACTCGTTTATTGAGTAAGAGTTAACTTACCTCTCGAAAGTTGACTGATTTCAGTAATTGAACTACTGTTCTAAGATTTCCCAACTTCGCAACAAATTTGTAAATTTGTAAAGTCTGCAAATCCATGGTGGCTTGAAGAAACTTGATGTAGTAGTAAATTTTTAAAATTTCGTGGTGTAATTTTTTTTTCAATGATTTTCCCTGCAGTCAAGTTAGCCAACCATACAGCTAGGAGATGCTTACAGGTGACGTTTGATTGATCTTCAAAAATATGAAACCTGACAAAATATTGAGGTTTAATTCGTAGACTTCAACAACAACATCCATAGTGCTGTGAAGCACTTTACGGCATATAACTATTCTTTCAATATTTATGTTGAAACAGACTACTTTCTGGTATAGATCAGACAATGAGTGCTGTTGTTTGTATATTCGTTTTAGATTTTTACTTAGCTTACTTGAAGGCTGAGCAGGGACAGTAGTTGACGCCGGGAAAAATCGTATATCCTTGTCCAGAAGATTCTTGAATTTGAACCAATGATCGAGCTGCATAAATTTCCTCCCAAAAGCCAGTTTTCCGTGGATCAAATGCAGTAACTTTCGTGAATTTTCCTAATGCGTGAAGCTCTATGGCCCGCTCAAACACTGTGCCAAAAAGGCTCAGTAATTTCAATAATGTCGAATCTGGAACTAATAATTAATTTCAAATTATAGAAGGAAATGAGCCAATTTTTCGAATGTTATAAATCAGTGACGGAAATCAATGTATGGGACCTGGCCTTTCCGATAATTTAGCTCTTGTGGATACGACAAATAGCTTGCAGTTCTAGCTGCTTCAATTTGCTTTTTAAGGATATAATGAACATCTTACTTTATGAATGTTTTATAAGCATGACCGTAACCTTTTGAATCACTTTTATGATAGGGCTGTTCATAAGTTTCGGCATACCAGCGGTAACGCTGATGAACCAATTTTAACCAATAGCTTTTCCTAATTGCAACCTAGACACCATCGAGAAGCAACGATGGGGAAAAGCGTTCTATTGGTTCCAAGCATACCATTCGATAGAAATTCCTATCCATATACATGCATACGGGAAGCGTATCCCGTAGTCATATCCAAATTCATAGAAAAATTTAGCAATGAGGAAACATGAGAAACTGAGATTTAGTGTTCGGTCTGGTTCATAACGATCCCTATCAAACATTTAACACGTAAGGAGTGCAGAACGGGAAATTACATGTTTTCTCTCTCTGGAACTCGATAGCTGAAGTTTTCAGCACGTGGCCTGAAGTGTCTACAAGCCTCGAATGAACTTTTCCAGCTATTGGCGACGAAACTCCATGCCATGTAGTCATCCCAAGCACCGAAAACTATAAACTTTATAAATAAATCGACGAATGAATCAATCACATTGAAGTAACCAACAAGAGGACACACTAACGTATAGGCTCAGTTTTTGTTTCTTTTAAGCACTCGTCCAAAGAGGATTGATCTAAGTAGAGGCTCAGTTCGATGCGGTGGGGTGACGGCAGCAGAGCGACTGATACAACCCCATTGGCCAGGTGGCGATAGTCTCGATTATTGGCCAAGCAGAGGGAGCTACTTATAGCTAGCGAGGTAGAATGGGACTTCACAATAATTAGCGGTGGGGGGTTGCAAGATAATTAAAACAATCATATTGGTATCTCTTCCTTTTTCAATGGTGAACAATGGTACGTTATTTATAAATTTTTGGTATGCGTAGTTTTTGCAAAACTAATTTATGAAACAATGACTTATAGTTAGCGGGGAGGATTGATGCAAAGAATGTGAAGAAAATTAGTTGTGTAGAGAATTCAATGGTACACAATGGAACAATATTATTAACGCTAAAAAAATTTGCTAACTATGGTCACGCCCATATATTCACCAGATGGGGGGGGGGGGGGGTCCGCGCGCGATTTTACAAGTCTACACACAGCGAGTTGAGTACGGTGGTAAAAAATGGCGCCGTACAAGTAGCCACCAGACAACTTTACACGAAACAACCCTACACCAGACCTCTTAGCACCAGACAAGTCTACACGGGCATGAAAGCAGATTTTAAATTCAGTCGGTAAAATAGTGTTGGTATAGTAGAAACGTCCTCGATTTTTACCCATTGTTCCGTCGTGCAAGTACCCATGAAAGAGCAGTGATGGCGCTGGAAAGCTTATTTTGTGTTGGCAGAAGAAATATTCCATACCGTCATACAATCAGCCGAATACTGGACAATAAGGACAGAATAGACGTTCCAAAAACAATTTTACACATATTAAATGATTATGGCGACCATCGAAACGATTCGCCGGCGAAGGAGAGGGGGCAAGTGTCAATGTTAATCATTAAAAATACATCCATGTTGCAAAGACGAATAATGCGCGGGAAGACAAGGGGTGGGTGTAAGTGGATAAACAAAATCATTTTAGCCCATCGGTCAAATAGCTGCGGGGGGGGGGGGGGAGGCAAGTGGCGATTTCGATGATGAAAAATACATTCATATGGCACTCGTTGTAAACTTATAGGGAAAGGTCGGGGCAATTTTGATGATGAACTAGTGGGATAAAAGTGTGTGTCCCCGTTGGGAACACAAAGAAAACTTCCCGATTTATAATTTCTGTTTGCAATTCCTAGATTTTCCGATATGTCAATTAAATGTCTCAATCGCATTTATCAAGCAGATAATTATGAGTATTTGACTAGCAGCATAGTCAGCGTGAGGACGAGAATTAAGCGCGTTACTGGAGTGGGCGTGAGACACCAATAGGGGTGCGAACGCTCGAAGGTTTAACCCGTCATACCACCTTAATTATGACAAATATGGAAAAAAGTGATAATAAATTAAACATGCATTTCCACTTACAGAGCAAAATCTGCGTAATACTTCTTGCCGTCTCTCTTACCGTTTTTGAACTAGAGCGTTGTAACCAAGTCAATTACTGATAGCAAAAAAACGGCTCGGTCAATTTAAAACAAAAGCTAATCCGATCTAAGTTCCATGGATACGATCCGAATAAGACCTCGATGACCCCGATCGTTCAATCCGTTCGTAAGAAATCGTTAACTAAAATCCGATTCCACACATACAAACATGCACACACACCGGCTATTGACTCAGAATTCATCGGGGATCATTTTGGTACACTCAAGACCCCAGTTACAGGCCGAAATGAAAAAGCTCGATTTCGGGGTGATTACAATAACTTCCCTGTCGGGACGTTAATTATAAACAAACTCATTTTGTCCATTACTCAAGTAGCCTTGGAGAGGGGGGGGGGGAGTGGCGATTTTCCTAATCAAGAATACGTTCATATGGCAATCGTTATAAAAAAGGTAAGAAACAAGTGGGGCAAACGTAAAATTATCAACAAACTCATTTCACCCCTTTGCTCAAGTAGCGGCGGGGGGGGGGGGGGGGGGGGGAAGCGAGTGTCGATTTTCATAATATGAAAACCAACCCTATATGGGTCGGACCAATAACTTCCCGATCGTTCCCCCGTATATGTTATATACAAAATTTCGGTTTGTGTCTCAAATTGTCAACGTTTTAAACTTTTCAAAATAAAGAGATTTTAAAATCTCTTTAGAAAGAGATTTTTTTAAAATATATCCTTTCTTGCGATAGCGTTGGATAAACAATGCGATTTGTGAAAAACTATCACTGTTACTATAAAAAGTCATAAAAAATCAAATGTGTACTTTTACGCGTGGACCAACTTTCATTCAACACCTCAGTTGGTATCTCTAATTGTTGTCGTGATAGAGCGACATAAACCATTCCATTCGTTAATAACAATTAACTATGGGTGTTGGAAAAAAAAGTCATACGACATTAAATGTGCATTCTTATGTGTGGAACGACTTTCATTGCACACTTTGTTCCGTATCTCTAACCTTCGCAGGATAGAGCGATATAGACAATTCATTTTGTCAATAACAATTAACTATGGGTGTTGGCAAAAAAAGTCATTGGACATCACACGTGTATTTCTAGGCGGGGAACAACTTTCATTCAACACTTTTTTTCGTACCTCAAACCGTTCTTGCGATAGAGCAATATAAACAATGCAATTTGTTGATAACAAGTGAACGGATAATTTGTTGAAAAAATCACTCCTGTCCGACCTGGACACCACTCATACGCGTCCATCAAAAAAAGGCCGCTACGTTGGTTTCTTCGGAAAGGTTAAACAAAGTTTTTGGTCGCACACACACACACACAAACGCTTTCCGGACAGCCACTCAGTATGATGTGAAACAAACAGAAAAGTGAAAATATCTTGGAAATTTCACTTTCGAATTTCAAGGTGATTACAATAACTTCCCTAGATCGGGAAGTTACCAAACTCATTTTACCCCATTGCTCAAGGAGCCTTGGATGGGGGGGGGGGGCGAGTGGCGAATTTGATCATCAAAAATACAGTCATATAGCAATTGTTATAATGAAGTCATAAGGGAGGGCAAGAACACGACCCTGCCTTTGGGTAATATTTTCCTCACGTATTTCTCTAAAAATATATACGGAAAAATCAAAACAATCCGAGACCAGGATCAATACACCTTAGGAAAACATTCGAAACAAAGCATACAAATAATGCGGGCTTGATTTTCTTTGGGCTGGGGCATTCCCCGAAATGTAAATAAGAATATAGACCTGGAACCACCCCACAGTAATAGTAAGACGAATGATAATTTCAAGTTGAGTTAAAACATCAGTATTGACAAGGAATCAAATTAGTCTCGCTGACCAACCAGTTACCACACCTCTTTGTAGATCCCGCTTTCCCCCTCGCCACATTAATCCATTAATTATAAAGTTTTTCAGAAGTCATTTCTCCTCATATCGAATCACACTGTAAATACTCACAAACGCATGTAATAATGAAAAATTAATTTAAACATTTGCACAAATTAAATATGAAACCAATGACTGGTGATCTAGTATTAAGGATTTGAGCCATCATTACTGTAGTGTGTATATATGACAAATTTTAACCACAATTTTCTCGTCAGATTATGGTCAGGCTGACAGAAAGATACACTGGAAACTCCGCATTATCGGCCACCTGTACGTCTCCGGTTTTGCACGGTTTTCCTTAGCACTAGTGCAAATGCAGTACAGTTGGAGAAAAAGTCGGTTCCTCGGCACCGCAGCAAAAGGGGAACATAACGAAAAAACTCTAGAGACTATACGTATAGATAACGATAAATAATTAGTGGTGTGAATACGTGTATACCCCATACGGGGCACAATCAAAACTTCTCGATTTGTTAGTTCAGCACAGCATACTACCTTTTTTCTTCTCCAAAATCATAATACTCAAATTCCCCTGGTGGTGCGGGGGGCGAGTGGCGATTTTGACCATGAAAAAATTATTCCTTTGGCGATCGGTATAATAGGGTGCGGACGGAGTGGGGCAAATGTAGAATTATAAACAAAGTCATTTCACCCCATTGCTGAAGTAGCCTTGCGGCGGGCGGGGGGGGGGGGGGGGGGGGTCAGTGGCGATTTTCCTATATATCGAATATGTCGCGTAGGGGCATCAATCGATTGATTAAACCGGATTTAAAATTAATTATTAATGAAAAAGTAACGTAACAGTCCTTAACTGTAATTCTCGAATGATAAAAACCCAATATATGCGTTGGTTTTTATGAGTGTAGGAGCCAATTTTAATGGACAAGAAAACCACCTTGCCTTTGGGTGATATTTTCCTCACATATTTCTTCATAAATATACACGCAAAACTCAAAACATTCCCAGACTAATAAGTTGATGTCCACGACATTTGTCACGTGGCACTGCACCTGACACTTAATGTTGTAAAAAAAAAGTAAATATTTGGTATTGACCATGACGATAAACATCTTGTATGCAAACAAATCCTCTGACAGCTAAACACTCGGTTCCTGTTTTTTTCTTGCGAATGGGAGCTTTACAATTGACTGAATTTCACATTTTCTTATTTTGTGTGGAAATGATGTAGAATGTTCTGAAAGGTAAAAATACGAAGTTCCGGGACAATGTGTGTCTGTGGCGATACCTCCCTGGGCGTCACCTTTTAGAAAATTCTCATATTTATCTGAGAAATGTCACTTGGCACTGTGCGGGACACGGTTTTGCGCTTGGGTGCTGTCCGCGCTGCGCTGCAGCCAGCATACGAGGAAAACCGTTGAAGATACAGAAACAAGGTTTAACAATAAAATGTTCCTAAGGAAATAAGGTATCAGCTTTATATAAGTTTATTTTTCCATAACTCTGACGGTTTACGAGATATTTTCATGGGAAAGGAAGACAAGTACGCAAATTTGCGGGTTACACCGTATAAAATCTCAAATTTGAACAATATAAATTCAGCTGAGGCAATTTTACTATGGCTCAATGTTTAGAGCGTTTTCTGGTGAATATTTTTCATCCAAAACTATTTTCTCTAAATATGATAGGTGTGGAGAAATTCAAGCGGGCAGTCCGCCGAACTTTCAGACCGTGCGCTGCACCTCGCTCTACATTTGAAACAATGTTTTTGATTCAGGCCGAGTTTTATTAATCGAATCTACGTTTTCGCAGATTCTAAGTAAGAATCCGATAACTAATAATGCCAAATGCAATTTGTTTTTGTTTATAACAATTTGATCGTTAATCGTGCGTTCCTGAAAACGCCAAAATGGCCGAAACTAAAAATTATTTTCATTTGAAAATACACCGATTGTATGTATGTATATGTTTATTGATCCCCTAAGGGTTACAATGACTTCCGCCCCCTCTCTCATCTTCTTTACACATCAATCCTGAACATACGGACTTTTAGGGCTTCCGTCCCCTTTACAAAACTCTTACAAAGGGCAACCTTAACCTAACCGTACCCTTCACTTTACCTTCTAATACATTCCTCTTACCCAACTAAATCAACCATAATCAAACCAGAGCAATGAGTCAGGGAATCAGGGGGGCCTCCGTTTCCGTGCTCTCCGTGTTCTTTTTTGCACAATCGTCCCCTTCGAGTCCCACCCACACGCCCCTCTAACCCCCAACCCTCGCCTCCTCCCCTTAACCCTCCAGCCTCCTATTCTACCCCATTCCTCTTCTGCCCCCTGCCTCCATCAGTTCCTTTCTCACTCCCCCATTCTCACCTGCTATTCTCCCTCATCTCTCCCCTTCCATCCCCACTTTCCGTCCTTCCTTAACTAAGCACCCTTTTAATTCGCACCATGCCCATACTTCCTCCTCAATCCATACTCTCTCCCTTGTATACCTTACCCCTTTACCTTTAGCTCTCCCTTCCCTCGCTTTCCTTTCTATTGCCCACTTACTTCTTCTCTCCCTCCATGCCAGGTCGTTTTCAATCCTTTCTCTTCTCCCCTTCAGCTTTCTCTTTTCTACCATCACTTCCCTCTTCGCATCCATATCTTTCAAACTCACCCACACTAACTTCCTCTCATTCCTTCCATCCCCACTCCCTAATACTCTTGTGTCCTCAATCACTCCCTCCACCCCTAACGAGCACAACAGCCCCTGCGCCTCTTCCCTACCACTCATACTCAACACAGACATACCCCTTATTATCACGTTCCTCTTCCTCTTATCTCTCTCCTCCTTCTCCTGTTTATCCTCCAACACCCCCACTCTCTTTCTCCATTCCACCGCAACCTCCTGCCTTTGAGAGCCCCCTTCATCTCCACCCACCTTCTCATTCAAACGTACCTCCAACCTTCCTACCCTCTCTCCAATCTCTTTCACTTCCTCTCTCCTCTCTTCTTCCATCATCCTGTCATTCTCACCCTTCTCTCCTAACTTCTTCCATATCCTCTTCTTCTCCTCCTTCCATACTTTCCCCCATTTCCTCAACTCCTCAGTCATTCCCCTTAAACCATCTTTAATTTCCTCTCTTACTTCTTGTATCTCTCTCCAGCATCCCATCACCTCCTTTTCCAGCGAACTGATTATCGATACCACCAGTTATATGCCTATTTCACCCTTTTCTTTTTCTATCTCATCTCCTCCAACCTTCTCACGCAAGCTCCCCTCCAACCTTTCTCTCCTCTCTTCAATCACCCTTACTTCCTCTCTCTTATCATCTTCCTTCATTCTGTCCTTATCACCTATCTCCCCTATCTTTGCCCGCATCATCTCATTCTCCTCCTCACATTCCTTTCCCCCTTCACTCAACTCCTCGCTCATTCCCCTTACATCACCTCTCCACTGCTTTACCATCTCTTCACACTGCCCCCTCATCTCCTTTCTCATCTTCTCGAACAACAACACCAAATTTCCGATACCCATTATATCTTCTCCATTTGATTTTCCCCCTCTCCTAACTCCACACTCCATCTCCCCCCCCCCGGCTCTCTCGAACTTTCCTCCGTCCCACCTGCCATCCCCACTCTCCTATATTGCCTCACTTACTTCTAATCCCTCAACCTTACTTACAACAACATGTCTTGAAACTTTCCCTTTTTCCCACCCTCTTCTGCTGTCGCCTCTAGCTCCACACTCACACATCCCACACGTACTCACTCACTTACACCCACACTCCTTCTGATCCTTCTAACCTCACTCTTCTCTTACCTACTATTTCACGCTTCACACTTTCCTCACACACTTTTCTATCCTAACTTTACTCTCTCTCTCCTCCGAAATACCACCCACTCCCTTCCCTTACGTCCCTTCACTTTTTCCGTGATTTTTCTGCATGAAAAATCTAAAACACCTATCCTTCCTATCCTCACGCGTCCGACACCTTTCGCACCGGAAACGGAAGTGCTACACCGATTTATGCATTTGGCATGAATAGTTATCGGTTTGTTGCTTAGCATCATAGGGTGCTTAGTTAAGGAAGGACGGAAAGTGGGGATGGAAGGGGAGAGAGGAGGGAGAATAGCAGGTGAGAATGGGGGAGTGAGAAAGGAACCGATGGAGGTAGGGGGCAGAAGAGGAATGGGGTAGAATAGGAGGCTGGAGGGTTAAGGAGGGGAGGCGAGGGTTGGGGGTTAGAGGGGCGTGTGGGTGGGACTCGAAGGAGACGATTGTGCAAAAAAGAACACGGAGAGCACGGAAACGGAGGCCCCCCTGATTCCCTGACTCATTGCTCTGGTTTGATTATGGTTGATTTAGTTGGGTAAGAGGAATGTATTAGAAGGTAAAGTGAAGGTTACGGTTAGGTTAAGGTTGCCCTTTGTAAGACTTTTGTAAAGGGGACGGAAGCCCTAAAAGTCCGTATGTTCAGGATTGATGTGTAAAGAAGATGAGAGAGGGGGCGGACGTCATTGTAACCCTTAGGGGATCAAACTGTTTTGATCAAACTGTAACGATCAAATTGTTATAAACAAAAACAAATTGCATTTGGCACTATTAGTTATCGGATTCTTACTTAGAATCCGCGAAAACGTAGATTCGATTAACAAAACTCGGCCTGAATCAAAAGCATTGTTTCAAATGTAGAGCGAGGTGCAGCGCACGGTCTGAAAGTTCGGCGGACTGCCCGCTTGAATTTCTCCACAACTATCATATTTAGAGAAAATAGTTTTGGATGAAAAATATTCACCAGAAAACGCTTTAAACATTGAGCCATAGTAAAGTTGCCTCGGTCGAATTTATATTGTTCAAATTTGAGGTTTTATACGGCGTAACCCGCAAATTTGCGTACTTGTCTCCCTTTCCTACGAAAATATCTCGTAAACCGTTAGAGTTATGGAAAAATGAACCTATATAAAGCTGATAGCTTATTTCGTTAGGAACATTTTATTGTAAAACCTTGTTTCTGTATCTTCAACGGTTTTCCTCGTATGTTGGCTGCAGCGCAGCGCGGACAGCACCCAAGCGCAAAACCGTGTCCCGCACAGTGCCAAGTGACATTTCTCAGATAAATATGAAAATTTTCTAAAAGGTGACCCCCAGGGAGGTATCGCCACAGACACACATTGCCCCGGAGCTTCGTATTTTTACCTTTCAGAACATTCTACATCATTTCCACGCAAAATAAGAAAATGTGAAATTCAGTCAATTGTAAAGCTCCCATTCGCAAGAAAAAAACAGAAACCGAGTGTTTAGCTGTCAGAGGATTTGTTTGCATACAAGATGTTTATCGTCATGGTCAATACCAAATATTTACTTTTTTTCACAACATTAAGTGTCAGGTGCAGTGCCAGGTGACAAATGTCGAGGACATCAACTTATTAGTCTGGGAATGTTTTGAGTTTTCCGTGTATATTTATGAAGAAATATGTGAGGAAAATATCACCCAAACGCAAGGTGGTCTTCTTGTCCATTAAAATTGGCTCCTACACTCATAAAAACCAACGCATATATTCGGTTTTTATCATTCGACAATTACAGTTAAGGACTGTTACGTTACTTTTTCATTAATAATTAATTTTAAATCCGGTTTAATCAATAGATTGATGCCCCTACGCGACATATTCCACACTAACTCAGTTTCAAGGAAGCATACTTTTGTTACTGAGAGAAAAATAAAATTGTCCTGACTCAACTGGAAAGTTAAATATTCTGATTTAGAAAAGTTAATTATAATGGGTTGTGCAAAGATGGACCAGTGAATGAAATTTATTTGCAGAAAAATCGTCAAGTGTCCAAAATGAGCCCCCTGTCCGAAAACGGATGCACTCATGGTATCGTATTATGGAATAGGTGGTGAACCCGGGTAATCTAATGTGTACAATGTCACGGACCCATGAGCACCAAGGATTTTCTCTATACTTTTCCGTTTGCCACGACCCTTATCACTTTATAAGGTTTGCGATACGAATGTATTTTTGATTAGGAAAATCCCCACGGACCCCCCCCCCCCCCCCCCCCCCCCCCCCGCCGCAAGGCTACTTCAGCAATGGGGTGAAATGACTTTGTGTATAATTTTACATTTGCCCTACTCCGTCCGCACCCTGTTATACCGATACCCCCCGCACCACCAGGGGAATTTGAGTATTATGATTTTGGAGAAGAAAAAAGGTAGTATGCTGTGCTGAACTAACAAATCGGGAAGTTTTGATTGTGTCCCGTATGGGGTATACACGTATTCACACCACTAATTATTTATCGTTATCTATACGTATAGTCTCTAGAGTTTTTTCGCTATGTTCCCCTTTTGCTGCGGTGCCGAGGAACCGATTTTTTCCCCAACTGTACTGCATTTGCACTAGTGCTAAGGAAAACCTTGCAAAACCTGAGGCGTACAGGCGGCCGATAATACGGAGTTTCCAGTGTATCTTTCTGTCACCCTGACCATAATCTGACTAGAAAATTGTGGTTAAAATTTTGCCATATATACACACTACAGTAATGATGGCTCAAATCCTTAATACTAGATCACCAGTCATTAGTTTCATATTTGATTTGAGCAAATGTTTAAATTAATTTTTCATTATTACATGTGTTTGCGAGTATTTACAGTGTGATTCGATACGAGGAGAAATGACTTCTGAAAAACTTTATAATTAATGGATTAATGTGGCGAGGGGGAAAGCGGGATCTACGAGGAGGTGTGGTAACTGGTTTGCCAGCGAGACCAATTTCATTCCTTGTCAATACTGATGTTTTAGAGGTGAGAATTTCGGTGGGTTTGCAATTTCAACTTGAAATTATCATTCGTCTTACTATTACTGTGGGGTGGTTCCAGGTATATATTCGTATTTACATTTCGGGGAATGCCCCAGCCCAAAAAAAATCAAGCCGGCATTATTTGTATGCTTTGTTTCGAATGTTTTCCTCAGGTGTATTGATCCTGGTCTCGGATTGTTTTGACTTTTCCGTGTAAATTTTTAAAGAAATACGTGAGGAAAATATCACCCAAAGACAGGGTCGTGTTCTTGTCCTTACTTATGACTTTATAACAATTGCTATATGATTGTATTTTTGATGATCAAATTCGCCACTCGCCCCCCCCCCTCCCCCTCCAAGGCTACTTGAGCAATGGGGTAAAATGAGTTTGGTAACTTCCCGATCTAGGGAAGTTATTGTAATCACCTTGAAAGTCGAAAGTGAACTTTCCAAGATATTTTCACTTTCCTGTTTGTTTCACATCATACTGACTGGCTTTCCGGAAAGCGTTTGTGTGTGTGTGTGTGTGACCAAAAACTTTGTTTAACCTTTCCGAAGAAACCAACGTAGCGACTTTTTTTTTTTGATGGACGCGGATGAGTGGTGTCCAGGTCGGAAAGGAGTAATTTTTTCAACAAATTATCCGTTCACTTGTTATTAATAAATTGCATTGTTTATATTGCTCTATCGCAAGAACGATTTGAGGTACGAAAAAAAGTGCTAAATGAAAGTTGTTCCCCACCTAGAAATACACGTGTGATGTTTAATGACTTTTTTTGCCAACACCCATAGTTAATTGTTATTAACGAATGGAATGTCTTCTTCTTCTGGCTCTGTGGCATAAGCCCAATCGGCCGTTATCCCTCTGGGGGACCTAACTGAATTTTGACGTTTCTGTGGTGGGCTGATGATATTGTCATCAGCCGGCGTGGTAGGTATGTGACGTCATATGACGCCAATTGGAGTGGTAGATTGTCGGCTCATGAGTTCGATTCTAGCTACGTGCCGAAAATTCTTTTTTGAAAAAACTTTCGCTCAAAGCCGGATTCGAACCCATGATCCTAGGATCGATTTGGAGCAAGCAGAGCACTTTAGCCCACAACGCCAAACCGGCCGTCAACGAATGGAATGGTTTATGTCGCTCTATCACGACAATAATTAGAGATACCAACTGAAGTGTTGAATGAAAGTTGTTCCACACGTAAAAGTACACATTTGATTTTTTATGACTTTTTATAGTAACACTCATAGTTTTTCACAAATCGAATTGTTTATCCAACTCTATCGCAAGAAAGGATATATTTTTTAAAAAAATCTCTTTCTAAAGAGATTTTAAAATCTCTTTATTTTGAAAAGTTTAAAACGTTGACAATTTGAGACACAAACCGAAATCTTGTATATAACATATACGGGGGAACGATCGGGAAGTTATTGGTCCGACCCATATAGGTTTGGTTTTCATATTATGAAAATCGACACTCGCTTTCCCCTCCCCCCCTCCGCCACTACTTGGGCAAAGGGGTGAAATGAGTTTGTTGATAATTTTACGTTTGCCCCACTTGTTCCTTACCTTTTTTATAACGATTGCCATATGAACGTATTCTTGATTAAGAAAATCGCCACTCCTCCCCCCCTCTCCAAGGCTACTTGA
Organism: Asobara japonica; assembly: GCA_026005395.1. Taxonomy (NCBI): domain Eukaryota; kingdom Metazoa; phylum Arthropoda; class Insecta; order Hymenoptera; family Braconidae; genus Asobara; species Asobara japonica. Next base: position 1,341,431 of record BQMI01000407.1, on the reverse strand, counting down.
GTAGTGGATAAAATGAGTTTGTTTATAATTAACGTCCCGATAGGGAAGTTATTGTAATCACCCCGAAATCGAGCTTTTTCATTTCGGCCTGTAACTGGGGTCTTAAGTGTACCAAAATGATCCCCGATGAATTCTGAGTCAATGGCTGTGTGTGTGCATGTTTGTATGTGTGGAATTGGATTTTTGGTTAACGATTTCTTACGAACGGATTGAACGATCGGGGTCATCGAGGTCTTATTCGGATCGTATCCATGGAACTTAGATCGGATTAGTTTTTGTTTTAAATTGACCGAGCCGTTTTTTCGCGCATAATTCTCGTCCTCACGATGACTATGCTGCTAGTCAAATACTCATAATTATCTGCTTGATAAATGCGATTGAGACATTTAATTGACATATCGGAAAATCTAGGAATTGCAAACAGAAATTGAAAATCGGGAAGTTTTGTTTGTGTTCCCAACGGGGAAACACACTTTTATCCCACTAGTTCATCATCAAAATTGCTCCCACCTTTCCCTATCAGTTTACAACGAGTGCCATATGAACGTATTTTTCATGATCGAAATCGCCACTCGCCTCTCCCCCCCCCCCCCCCCCCCCCCAGCTATTTGACCGATGGGCTAAAATGATTTTGTTTTTCCGCTTACACCCACCCCTTGCTTTCCGCATTATTCGTCTTTGCAACAGGGATGTATTTTTAATGATTAACATTGACACTGGTGTAATGTCCAAATTGTCGACATTGAAATCTATGAAATCATTGCAATCAGTCATCAAAATAATTATTATATATAAAATTTTTTTCCTTCCATATCACTCAAACGAGTGCGACAAAGACACACAGGTCGACCGCGAATGCCCGAATAAAGAAGAGAAGGATTATCCAATGTGGTAATATGACGCTTTATGTATGGAATTCACACGCTCGACCTGTGAACGCATTACATGACGATTCCTTTTCATCACCGTTCAAATAATATAACACACAATTCTGTTAAAAATAATTATAGTATATTGTCATCCATATTTTCTATAAATATTAGAACAACAAAAGGCACTACAACCCGCATGACAGGGCAACCTTAAAATATTAATTTACAACAAAATTCCCTGACAGCGTGAAATACCAAATGATGAAATAAGAGCACCCAGATTAAAACTGCAATCAATCATCAACCCAATTACAAAAATTGGGAAATTAAACCAAGTCAGCACTGTTTGGCCATACCAAACAACAATAACCAACCAAAAAAAATTGAGAAATAATCAAATCGAGAGCACTTGCAAACGAAGCAAGCTTCTTTTCTACCAATCAGACTTATTATGAAAGAACTCAGTTGACTTTAAAAACCACCCATATCTCCTACAACTTCAGACTTAATCAAGTGATACACTGAGTAACAACCTGGTGGAATAAGATCACGGACTCGATCTGACGTTTCCAACCTCGGGAAAAATCTTATTTAAAATCTGATTTCGAACCTGGGTGTGTCGAACTAAAGGGTTGAAAACGGCCAGTCGGAACCGATCAGGGATACCATTTCCGTAAATCGATAGTAGTGCCTTATCCAAATCTAAAAGGAATCATCGTTACTTTTGTGCAAATACAGACAGTCTCACAACCTTTCGAATAAATAGAATTGACACGTTATATCAATACATTAAACAAAAATAATCAATCAAACATTACTCCACAATTAAAAAAAAAACAAAAAAGTGGAAGAAAGTGTCCTGAATAAAGTAACCATAAGGGCTTAACAACTCAGCTGGTGGCAAAATAGAAGGGACAGCTAAGGATCCACGCAAGATAAAATCTGTATCCTAGAAACATTCCAAAAAGTAAGAGCAAAAATTATTACATCATTGTTCAATTTATCTATTAGTATTGCAATAGTCATAACGATTTGCATAACCATTAAATAAACTGTTTCAAACTTCTAAACCTGATTTCTTTAAATGGAATTTAGTTTAATCTTTAAAGAGTTATGTAATGGTGAATTTTTATTTAGCTACAAAAGATAAGAAACAAATAAAAAAAAACATACAACCAGTAGTGTCAAAATTAAAATCTACATTTTTAGCAAGTGAGCTTATGAAATTTGAGAAGCCTCACATGTCATGACACGGGAGATACTCTCCATACATAACAGCTAAAAATGTAGATTAACACGAAAAATCGGGAAGTTAAAAATGATCTCATACTTTTTCAATATGAACAGGTTGCTAGTAAATTCTGCTTGTTTCCAATAAATACGGACATATACATTGGAAACCTAGCCTAGCATTCTGGTCGTTCAACGTTATTCGCCGGTAAGTCGATTCGCTTTTATTCGACGAGTTCCTCGAGCTCATTGATTCCGGCGACTTCCTCCGGTATGTGCGATGAGTTTGTCAGATTTGGAGATTTCAGTGAGCTACCCATTACGAGGAATTTCTCAGATTTGGGGGTTTCGGCGGGTTCCGCCCAATTCGATGAATTCGTCGGACTTGGGGGTTTCGGCGGGTTCCGTCCGATTTGGGGGTTTCGGCGGGTTCCGTCGGATTTGGGGGTTTCGGCGGGTTTCGCAGATTTCGACGAGTTTGTTGGATTTGGCGGTTTCGGCGGGTTTCGCAGATTCCGCAGAAATTGACGGAGCATTTCAGAAATTGAGGTATAATGTCAGAAATTGAGGTATAATATCAGAAATTGACATGTAATATTAGGAATTGACGTAATATGTCATAAAGTGATAAATCATGTTAGAAATTGACACAATAGGGCAGGGATTGACGTATAATGTCAGAAATTGACACATGATGATCGAAATTGACATATAATGTCAGAAATGGACACAATATGTCAGGGATTGACAAAATATGTCAGGAATTGACACAATATGTCAGGGATTGACAAAATATGTCAGGAATTGACACAATATGCTGGAAATAGACATCTAATGACAGAAATTAACATATGATGTCAGAAATTAACATATAATGTGAGAAATTGAGATATAATGTCAGAAACTGACATGCCCTATTAGAAATTGAGATATAATGTCAGAAACTGACATGTCTTATTAGAAATTGACATAATATGTCATAAAGTGACATATCATGTTACAAATATACATGTAATGTCGGAAATTGATACATAATGTCAGAAATTGATATAATATGCCAGAAATTGACGAAATATGTCAGGAATTGACACAATTGTTAGAAATAGACATCTAATGACAGAAATTAATATAACATATCGGAAATTGACAGGGTATGTCAATTTTCACATATTATGTCAATTTATGACATTATATATTAATTTCAGAAATTGACATAGTATGTCAATTTCGACATATTATATCAATTTCCGACATTATATATTAATTTCTGTCATTAGATGTCTATTTCCAGCATATTGTGTCAATTCCTGACATATTGTGTGAATTTCTGATACAGTATGTCAATTTCTAACATGATTTATCACTTTATGACATATTACGTCAATTCCTAATATTACATGTCAATTTCTAACATTATATCTCAATTTCTGGCATTATATGTCAATTTGTGAAATGGTCCGTTAATTTCTGACATTATGTCAATTTCTGCGGAATCTGCGAAACCGCCAAATCCGACCAATTCGTCAAATTGGGCGGAACCCGCCAAAACCCCCAAATCTGAGAAATCCTTTGTAATGGGTGAAGCCCCGATTTTTCGGGAAGTTATTGTATTGCCCCCGAAATCGAAATTTTTGTTCCCGCCTAGGAAATGGTGGTTTAAGTATACCAAAATGATCCCCAACAAATTCTGAGACAATGTATATCTGTGTGTGTGTGTGTATGCCTGTATGTAGGTATGTGTACAAATTTTGATGCTGGATTTCTCACGAACGAATATCACGATCAAAGTTATTAAGGTCACAATCGGAGCGTTTCCATGTAACTTACAGGTGATTAGATTTTGGGTGAAATTGGTGCAGCATATATATTGTTATTAACAATTTCAATTGTTTATAATGTTCTATTGCATAAATAATCAGAGTTAGTGCAAAATTTATATTAGAAAACTTGTTCCCCATATAAAAATACGTATTTTATGTAGAATGACTTTTTTCGACAATTTACCCAATTAAGGAGGTATGACCGTCTCAACAATTATGTCTGTAATGAGTGAACGAATGAACACAGCGCTGTCACGACTGTCTCAATCGAAGCGTTTCCGTGCAAAATCATAATACCTTACATTTTGTTGAGGACTAGGACATACAGGTATAAACCTAGATTCCATTGCAGTTGATTTTATAACGTACATCATTCTGACTCTATAACCTATCACCCGAAAATATTTATCCACAGGTTATTATCATCATAAAGGAAATGCCTCCGACGACTCGCATCGACTACAAAGAGGTTCTCAGTACTTTAAGAAAGTATACACATTATTTTCAATCAGGAGAAGTCCCGAAATATTCTCACCCCCTATGGAAAGACCTTGAAAAAGAACATAATTCTCTTTGGACCCACCATAATTGGTACAACATATTGAAACAAAATAAGAACAATTTATGGAGTTTGTTTATAGAAGAACTAAAAATTAATGCGAACAAGAATGAAACTGTATATGACCGATTGGAAGTATCACAAGAAGAGAATAATAATTCGCTTTGTTTTATCGATCGGCCGAACAAACAATCAGAGGTGTGGTTCGATTGTTATTTGTAGCGGGAGGTATGGAGCCAATTTGGAGTAATATCGATGAGCAAGTTGAATGAAAGTATACAATGCAGGATATCTGGTGATCTTTTGGAAAAACTAGTGGAGCCAGCTTTCTGGAAACAAACCCGATTGCCCTGCGTTTATGGTTTTGATGGAGCTAAAGTTGATACATCGTCAGAGGTTTTTATAGAAATGAGAGGTTTTTGTAAGAGTGACAAGTGCAAAAATGAATTCTATGGGTGATGTGATGTAAAGCCAATATCAAATAATGATGAACTTCACATTCGAGTGAGGACTATCGATAGACGAAATACTAAGCATGAAAATATGCGTGCTGAACTCGATCATATGCGGAAACGGCAATGCGAAGAAGAAATACTGAAGACCAATCATGGTGCTAGGAAACTAAAGAGACCGAGGAGAATTCCAGCATCACCTAATTCATATGATAGCAAGAGGACGGCTCTACATCATCATCAAGAGGTCACAACTACCGAGACGAAGACTGCATTACGATCAGGAAGTACAGGAACAAGACCCTATCAAAAGAATTTCCAAAATGGAGTTTGATCGACACTGTTTCGGTTCTATTCACGATGTTTCCTATAGTCCCGTTTACATCCACTACGGTTTGCCTGTTCAGAGAGACATTTATAAAACCTACACCCGATCAACAAGAAGTTCAACAATATACTTGGGTGGAATGACGAAGTGTTGTGACTCGGTTGTTCGGCCAAAAGAATTGCCATCTGCTGGCACTGCCATGTATGCTATTGCTATTAAATTCGATGACACTGTAGTCCCCGTGTATCAGCTGCTAACTGAAGATACCCAATTTGCAACACTGGAATTGTGGCTAAAACGATGGTTACGTCACGTAATCGCAAAACCTAAGCAAGTCATAAGTCGATTACAGTTGATAAATTCCAACACAATTGATAAATTTAAGCAACTGTTCACATTGATTTGTGCTGTGGCTTGCCAAAACTATGACGATTCTATTCTTCAATTGGAATTTGCATCCCCGACACGTGACGCCAGAAGACAATTGCAGGACTCATTCTTAATTCCAAATCCCCACATGACTAATTATTGGAAAACTATTGATGGAGGACAAATTCTCGAAGAGTCTCCTCCTAATACAGAAAAAGAAGATTCTAGAAGAGACAGTTTCTGTGGTCCATTAATTAATAAATTGAGAATGGGGGATGATTTACTTGAGACAAATATAGTTCATAATTCAGCATCTCCAGTCATCGAAATTTTCGTGCAGGATTTAATTATCTCGGCTTTGCTGACCAGGCACAGAGGAACTCAACTGAATCCCTATTTTCTTCCAGCCATGATGATGGGACTCTATCAATTAGGGAAAGAATTTCTTGTGTGGAGTATTGTTGCACTGCCAGCTGCCTACTTATCTCAATTAAGAAATCATGGACAACTTTATATAGAAAGGTCGGTGGAGAAATTCGTTGAATCTCACGATCATTCAGCTGGAGTAGATGTCTTTTTAGGATATCACATTCATGATCTGTTGAAGAATATTTAGAATAATGAAATATCAACTCCATCGTCGGTTAATACGGAAGTTAGATCATTATCTCACAGTCTGGTCTCGCACATGTTCCTGATATTGACAAAATTCCAATGCAATCTCCAGTGATGAACGAATTGTCCACATCCCACAGTCCAGTCTTGTCTAGAGGGTGCTCAGACGATTCAAGTGTTCAGGAAACTCTAATTAACTCTCCAGTGATAAAAGAATTGTCAACGTCTCCCAGTGTGCCTGCGTTTGAAGGTTCCTCACCTCCCTCAGTCAGTGAGAAAAGTCCAATTCAATCACCAGTAATAGCAGAAATATTGGATCCATCAGATTGCCATTTAGCTCCATCACCAAAAGTTCCAAAAGAGTCTGTACAGTCACGCGCAGAAGAGGCAGGAAGCCTTGATCGAAATCCACTCACAGATAATGTTCAAGAAGTTACGAAGAAAAGTGAATTATGCAATGCCGTTTACAGAATGAGCTCGCAATCAAAATTTTTCAAAAATGTGTCTGAAATTCAGGTCGTCAAGGACTTGAATCAAAAAAGCTAAAACTTTTTTTTCTCCAAAATGGCAATTTATGTCCACCAGTTATCGTTGATGGGAAAAAAATCAAAGTGATGAACACTTGCGCTATTGACTCACTTACACGAGTATTGGTCGTAAGTGCTGTGGATGATCCTAATTATCGCTCATTTGTACAAAACTCTGATGGTCAGATGATGCGATTCGTGAATTTATTTTTAAACAATGCATTTCAAATATTAATTCGGCAAGAGCGTATTCGCATTTTAGCACCACACTATCACATTCATGAAATTGAAACAAATTGTCGAACGATTCTGTTTCAATTCGATGCTTCTGACAACTTGGCATGTGTGTGGAAAAATTTAATATCATCAGAGTCAAGCGCGATCACAGTTGTAGAGTGTAAAAACTGTGGTGATCAGATGACTTCTTGCAGCATATTATCCCCCAACCACTGGACAATTAGTCGTGATGGCTTTAAGAGTCTTGGGTCCGCATTAAAATTTGAATCACCTCTATTTAATGCATTATGCCAAAAATACAAAGTAGGAGCAACACTCAAAAAGGCACCGAATTACCATCTTTTCATCGAACTCGACATTAGGACGGGAAAAAACAATCAAACGAAAAAACAATGTCGATTGGGAGAATTACCAGAGGAAATTAGTCTCGATGTAAAAGAAATGACATCTCAGGGAAACCTGAAAATAACCACTGAAGAATATAGGTCAGTGGACACAACTTATCGATTTTATTTTGATTGGAAGAACAGCTGTTAATTAATTTTTTTCTAGTTTGGCCGGGGTTATTGACTTGCTTGGATACTACACGGCTTCCTGTCAACGTATATCAAGGATATGGGAGCATTATAATGACCTAAAATCGAAAGTATCTCTTGCTGGGAAAGAGAAAATGATAACTCCTAATGGTGTAATATATATCCTTAAAGCTGTTGCAAATAATGACTGAACAATCGCCGGCGAATTCTTCAATGTCATCTTTTTCAATTTTATTAATTTTTAATCCAAGATGCCCTTCATTTTGTTCTTCATGTTTTTTGAGTTAGCAATGGCCTCATGGGTATCAATTCTCATATTGCTATTATTTTAAGAATGTTAATTTATAAAGAATATAATGAAGCTCTTTTAGTCCTGAAGAGGTTGTTCCTTGAGGTCGAAATTGAAAGTTCTATGGCGTTCCCAAAAAATTTATATTAACTTGTGTTAGTTATGTAGAATTAAGGTCCTCTCTGTTAACAAAGAAAAGAATCTAGTCAACACAATGTTTCATGAATACATTTTTATAAATGTAAAATAATTTTTATAAATGTTCTCGTTTCAACTGTTTATAATTTAGATTTTTTATTAAATAGAATGTTAGGATCATGTATAGATTCTTCAGGTGTTCCCTAACGGAACTTGTAGAGAGTTAGTAGAAAGTTGGTAGATAGTTGAAGTCTCTACTTGTTCCCTCGAGTAGAGAGAAAGTAGAAAGTTCGTAGAAAGTTCATCTTTTTACCAACTTTCTACTATTTTCATGAATGGAAGTTGATTGTTGGGATCGGGGGTCGAATTGAAACAAATTTTGACTTTTTTGATTATCTATGAAATTTCTACCAACTTTCGACATTTTAGAGAGTTGAAAGTTGAATTCCGGCGGGGTGGCGGCAACTATCTACGAACTTTCTACATTTTAGAGAGTTGAAAGTTGAGTTCCGGCGGGGTGGGGGCAACTATCTACGAACTTTCTACCAACTTTCTACATTTTAGAGAGTTGAAAGTTGAATTTGGGGGGGGGGGCAACTATTTACGAACTTTCTACATTTTAGAGAGTTGAAAGTTAAATTCTATCAACTTTCTACATTTTAGAGAGTTGAAAGTTAAATTCTACCAACTTTCTACATTTTAGAGAGTTGAGAGTTGAATTCCGGTGGGGTGGGGGCAACTATCGACGAACTTTCTACCAACTTTCAACATTTTAGAGAGTTGAAAGTTGCGGTTGGGGGGGGGGGGCGAGGCGGGGGGGGGGGCTACTATCTACGAACTTTCTACATTTTAGAGAGTTGAAAGTTGAATTTGGGGGGGGGGGGGCAACTATCTACGAACTTTCTACATTTTAGAGAGTTGAAAGTTGAATTCCGGCGGTGTGGGGGCAACTATGTATGAACTTTCTACTGTCTAGAGACAAGATATTTGAGTTCGGTTGGGCGGGCAGCGGTTGAGCGGCGGGGGGGGGGGGGGACTACCTATCATCTTTCTACCTTCGAGAAGGCTTTCGAAAATTGGAATTTGAAATTTGAAAATTGAAATTTGAAAATTGAAATTTGAAAATTGAAATTTGAAAATTGAAATTTGAAAATTGAAATTTGAAAATTGAAATTTGAAAATTGAAATTTGAAAATTGAAATTTGAAAATTGAAATTTGAAAATTGAAATTTGAAAATTGAAATTTGAAAATTGAAATTTGAAAATTGAAATTTGAAAATTGAAATTTGAAAATTGAAATTTGAAATTTGAAAATTGAAATTTGAAAATTGAAATTTGAAAATTGAAATTTGAAAATTGAAATTTGAAAATTGAAATTTGAAAATTGAAATTTGAAAATTGAAATTTGAAAATTGAAATTTGAAAATTGAAATTTGAAAATTGAAATTTGAAAATTGAAATTTGAAAATTGAAATTTGAAAATTGAAATTTGAAAATTGAAATTTGAAAATTGAAATTTGAAAATTGAAATTTGAAAATTGAAATTTGAAAATTGAAATTTGAAAATTGAAATTTGAAAATTGAAATTTGAAAATTGAAATTTGAAAATTGAAATTTGAAAATTGAAATTTGAAAATTGAAATTTGAAAATTGAAATTTGAAAATTGAAATTTGAAAATTGAAATTTGAAAATTGAAATTTGAAAATTGAAATTTGAAAATTGAAATTTGAAAATTGAAATTTGAAAATTGAAATTTGAAAATTGAAATTTGAAAATTGGAAATTGAAATTTGAAAATTGAAATTTGAAATTGAAATTTGAAAATTGAAATTTGAAATTGAAATTTGAAAATTGAAATTTGAAATTGAAATTTGAAATTGAAATTTGAAAATTGAAATTTGAAAATTGAAATTTGAAAATTGAAATTTGAAAATTGAAATTTGAAAATTGAAATTTGAAAATTGAAATTTGAAAATTGAAATTTGAAAATTGAAATTTGAAAATTGAAATTTGAAAATTGAAATTTGAAAATTGAAATTTGAAAATTGAAATTTGAAAATTGAAATTTGAAAATTGAAATTTGAAAATTGAAATTTGAAAATTGAAATTTGAAAATTGAAATTTGAAAATTGAAATTTGAAAATTGAAATTTGAAAATTGAAATTTGAAAATTGAAATTTGAAAATTGAAATTTGAAATTGAAATTGAAATTTGAAAATTGAAATTTGAAAATTGAAATTTGAAAATTGAAATTTGAAAATTGAAATTTGAAAATTGAAATTTGAAAATTGAAATTTGAAAATTGAAATTTGAAAATTGAAATTTGAAAATTGAAATTTGAAAATTGAAATTTGAAAATTGAAATTTGAAAATTGAAATTTGAAAATTGAAATTTGAAAATTGAAATTTGAAAATTGAAATTTGAAAATTGAAATTTGAAAATTGAAATTTGAAAATTGAAATTTGAAAATTGAAATTTGAAAATTGAAATTTGAAAATTGAAATTTGAAAATTGAAATTTGAAAATTGAAATTTGAAAATTGAAATTTGAAAATTGAAATTTGAAAATTGAAATTTGAAAATTGAAATTTGAAAATTGAAATTTGAAAATTGAAATTTGAAAATTGAAATTTGAAAATTGAAATTTGAAAATTGAAATTTGAAAATTGAAATTTGAAAATTGAAATTTGAAAATTGAAATTTGAAAATTGAAATTTGAAAATTGAAATTTGAAAATTGAAATTTGAAAATTGAAATTGAAATTTGAAAATTGAAATTTGAAAATTGAAATTTGAAAATTGAAATTTGAAAATTGAAATTTGAAAATTGAAATTTGAAAATTGAAATTTGAAAATTGAAATTTGAAAATTGAAATTTGAAAATTGAAATTTGAAAATTGAAATTTGAAATTGAAATTTGAAAATTGAAATTTGAAAATTGAAATTTGAAAATTGAAATTTGAAAATTGAAATTTGAAAATTGAAATTTGAAAATTGAAATTTGAAAATTGAAATTTGAAAATTGAAATTTGAAAATTGAAATTTGAAAATTGAAATTTGAAAATTGAAATTTGAAAATTGAAATTTGAAAATTGAAATTTGAAAATTGAAATTTGAAAATTGAAATTTGAAAATTGAAATTTGAAAATTGAAATTTGAAAATTGAAATTTGAAAATTGAAATTTGAAAATTGAAATTTGAAAATTGAAATTTGAAAATTGAAATTTGAAAATTGAAATTTGAAAATTGAAATTTGAAAATTGAAATTTGAAAATTGAAATTTGAAAATTGAAATTTGAAAATTGAAATTTGAAAATTGAAATTTGAAAATTGAAATTTGAAAATTGAAATTTGAAAATTGAAATTTGAAAATTGAAATTTGAAAATTGAAATTTGAAAATTGAAATTTGAAAATTGAAATTTGAAAATTGAAATTTGAAAATTGAAATTTGAAAATTGAAATTTGAAAATTGAAATTTGAAAATTGAAATTTGAAAATTGAAATTTGAAAATTGAAATTTGAAAATTGAAATTTGAAAATTGAAATTTGAAAATTGAAATTTGAAAATTGAAAATTGAAATTTGAAAATTGAAATTTGAAAATTGAAATTTGAAAATTGAAATTTGAAAATTGAAATTTGAAAATTGAAATTTGAAAATTGAAATTTGAAAATTGAAATTTGAAAATTGAAATTTGAAAATTGAAATTTGAAAATTGAAATTTCAATTTTTAAATTTCAATTTTCAAAATTTACTTTCAAATTTTAATTTGCAATTTTTCAATTTCAATTTTTGAAAGCCTTCTCGAAGGTAGAAAGATGATAGGTAGTCCCCCCCCCCCCCCGGCCGCTCAACCGCTGCCCGCCCGACGGAACTCAAATATCTTGTCTCTAGACAGTAGAAAGTTCATACATAGTTGCCCCCACACCGCCGGAATTCAACTTTCAACTCTCTAAAATGTGGAAATTTGATAGAAAGTCCGTAGAAAGCTGCTCCACGCCGCTGGAATTCGACTTTCAACTCTCTAAAATGTAGAAAGTTGGTAGAAAGTTCGTAGATATTTGGCCCCACCCCGCCGGAATTCAACTTTCAACTCTCTAAAATGTTGAAAGTTGATAGAAAGTTCGTAGATAGTTGCCCCCATCCCGCCGGAATTCAACTTTCAACTCTCTAAAATGTAGAAAGTTAGTAGAAAGTTCATAGATAGTTGCCCCCCCCCCCCAAATTTAACTTTCAACTCTCTAAAATGTAGAAAGTTCGTAGATAGTTGCCCCCACCCCGCCGGAATTCAATTTTCAACTCTCTAAAATGTGGAAATTTGATAGAAAGCTGCTCCACGCCGCCGGAATTCGACTTTCAACTCTCTAAAATGTAGAAAGTTGGTAGAAACTTCGTAGATATTTGGCCCCACCCCGCCGGAATTCAACTTTCAACTCTCTGAAATGTTGAAAGTTGGTAGAAAGTTCGTAGATAGTTGCCCCCACCCCGCCGGAATTCAACTTTCAACTCTCTAAAATGTAGAAAGTTAGTAGAAAGTTCATAGATAGTTGCCCCCCCCCCCCAAATTTAACTTTCAACTCTCTAAAATGTAGAAAGTTCGTAGATAGTTGCCCCCACCCCGCCGGAATTCAATTTTCAACTCTCTAAAATGTAGAAAGTTCATAGATAGTTGCCCCCGCCCCTCAAATTTAACTTTCAACTCTCTAAAATGTAGAAATTCGGTAGAAAGTTCATAGATAATCCAAAAAGTTTAAATTTGATTTAATTTCACCCCCCAAACCCAACAATCAACTTTCATTTACGAAAATATTGGAAAGTTGGTAAAAACTTAAACTTTCTACGAACTTTCTACTTTCTCTCTACTCGAGGAAACAAATAGATAGTCCAACTTTCTACTTTTTCCGCCAGGGATTTACTGTGGATGAATGTGTGTTAATTAAACATGAGATTATTCATTACATTGGGGGGGAGGGGGGACAAAAATTATGTTATTTAATTATAAACATAATGGAATAAAGCTACAAGCACGGATAAGTACTTTTTTATTCTACAAAAATCTTCTGAATTTATTAAGTTTCACAAACGTGGCTTGAAGACATTCCCAATTTCATGAACTGGCCACAACTATTACACAGAAAACTTAGGGGACTCTTCGACATAGTCGACAGGAATCTCAGTTTCTTCATCTGCACGAACACCGGCTCCATTAGGACCGCTAGCATCTTGAGGTGGATTAAAGAGCCCAGGCTCCACTTTACGTCTCCAATTTTCCTGAGACATTAAATCTGAATCATTGATAATAGTGCCTGATAATTCATCACAACCATCATCGAAAGAATTAATCAAATTCATTCCCACTGGAGTATGAGAAATACGTTCATTCAACCTTGTTGCTTTAGAATTTTGAGTTTTCCATTCAATAGCTTCTACAGTTTTACCCTGTACAGTAAAGTTAATCAGCTTATCTGATACATCTTTGGTGCCACCAATCAAATCGAGAATATGAATTCTTAGGAATTTTTCCAAATTGATGCGTCTAGAATACGGCTTCAAGACCTTGTGGTTTAAATCTTGGAACTTTTTTTCATTGTAACTAGAAGAGACATGCCCGACGAAAAAGGGTACTCCTACAGCAGTCCACAGAATGAAGTCATTTCCCATTCATATCAATTGCTCTATAAATTTAGGGACATAGAACGAATTAAGTTCGATTTCCTCTCGAATGACTGCCGTGGCTGTTTTTACAAGTTCCTTGATATGTTCTTTGATGTTGGAATAGCCATCGGGATCATCCTCAAACGCAATTTCATCCTCTTCCTCAATATCGCGAGTTTCTGAAAATTCGTCTTCAATTGACAAATTTGTTACTCATGAAATATTCCAATCATCTCCTCGCTTGTACAACTGTCATTTCCGATCTCAAATTAACAACCATATCATCATGACAACTTAAACCGACCGCACACATGAGGCTGAAGATTTCGTTGAATTCATGGAGATATTGACAATCAACCATCATGGCCACACGACTAATGAAAAAAGTCCGTACTTGATACCTCTGGATTGCCTTTGCAGAATCCCATCTACAAATATTGTAGATAAGATGAGCTACATCGACTCTTAAAAAAGTGGAAATTGTATTCAGTATTGATGCATCACCTTCACGAAGGGACGAAAAGTATACATTTAAGTAGTTTTTAATCGTCATGTTATTGAACGCTTTGGAAGTACCTGTTAACAGAGCTCAAGAGTAACCTGTGATTGATTGTTTCGGTTTTACATTGACTACACTCAACCACCTACGCAACCAAAAGGTGAAGGTCTCCGCGTCTTGTGACTCTGACAACATTTGGTGCCTGTCCACATGTTCGTATTGTGCATGGCGAAGCACATCGGCTCTAGGGAAAATGGGGGCCCTCTGTATCACCTCGTTCCATATTTTCTCTTCTCGTCTTTTGAGCATATTTGACGCCCCCTCAGCATGACTTTGCTTCCCAAATTCTCTTCTTTTTGCTCCAATTAGATATCGACGAACATCTTCATGAACTTCTCGAGAAGTATTACGAGTTTTGACACGGATAACTATTTGCTCGGCCGTCAAACTCGGTTCTACATCGAGATAGCCATGAAAAGAATTGCCATATTTTTTGGCCCGACATTTACTAACAATTTTCAAATAATAATTCCTTCTCGATGAAATATTGATTTCGGTTGGACGAAAGGAATACGCACACGGTAATCCGTGTTGTTTGTAAAACTCATCAGCGATATCACTGCTCCACAAGTCTGCACGCAGTGTATGATTTCGCCTTTTTTTGTAATCATGATTACACTCCACAGGTTTAATTCTATCCCATTGTTCCAGTGTCAACACTAAATTAAAAGTAGATTTTCCCATCTTCTCTTCAGAATCTAATCTATGAAATGAAAAATCACAGTTTGCACTTGAAGAATTTTTCGTAATAATCTCCTTCACAATTTTCCGTGTCATTGGCTCCTGCAGCCTGTCGTGCCTGGGTTAGAATTTTCCTTCGATCTTCTGTAACGTTTACCCACCATGAGAGACGACTCCAGGCACCATCACATTCTTTTGATAACTGATTCCATACCTGTGGAGAATATGGATTCATCGATGGATTTGAGGAATAGGACATATCCAACAAACCATCGATTGCATTTTGCCTTGAGACTGCACACTGCCGATTCATCCTCATGAATTTTTGAAGTGAAACTTCTTATGGGAGGGTTTTGAAATCTCGATCGGCAACCTTTTTGGTGACGCTCGCTCTAACGTAGTAAGTAAGAGTGAGAGGCCTCCGGGAATCGAGCGAGAGTGAGACGGACTACCTTACGTCTCGTCTATCGGGCGAGAGTGAGAGGCCTTCGTGTATCGTGCGAGAATGAGACGGAAGACTTTCTGTCTTTCATGTCATTCTCTGCGTTCAGGCGGCATCGCGATCGCGGAAAACAGCTGTTGGTTTCTAACACAGTGATCATAAGCAACGTATTTTGTTTTTGTGCGTGTCTTCATTACTTAAATCGAGAGTTTTGTGCAAATATGCCGAAGTCGGGTGCAGAAAGGACAAAAACGTGGCGGGAGAAAAAACGGGCGAGTGAAAGAATTGATCAGAATAGAAAACGGAAAAAAAGTAGAACTGAAATTGAACGAGATAGCAGGGAACGGAGGCAAACACGTGCTAACCTCTTATGTGACAGTGTGGACGATAGTGTAAATAATCCAGAGAATGAACTATTCATTCTCTGGAACGACTTCGACTCATCCTCCTCCTGATTGTGATGTACATAGTGGTGATCGATTACAATATTCAGAATTTAATGAGTTTAAAACTGCACATAAGAACTTTCACCGTGATTTTATAAATAATCCATTCGGTTTTACGTGTTGTGTATGTGATAGATTATGGTTTTACAATGACTTGGAGACTCTATCCGTTGAAAATGAAATTCGTATTCAACAAAAATTTCCAGAATTCAGAAGTAATAATGAGTTGGCATGCACCAGCTGTCGCCAGGCTTTGAGGAGAGACAAAATTCCAACATTGTCGAAATTGAATGGCTTTGTATATCCCCCGATCCCTGCACATCTTCCGAAGTTAGATTTAGTGTCCGAGAGACTCATTTCTCCTAGAATTCAATTTATGCAAATTCGCAGATTGCGTCATGTGCATGGACAATTTGGAATTTTGGGGCAGGTGATCAATGTTCCAGTGGATGTCAATACAATGGTCAATCACTTGCCCAGGAACATTGACGACGATCACTGTGTTTACGTTCATATCAAGAGAAAAAAAATTAATCGATCAAGCTACTTGACAGGTTTAATAAACAAGAGAAATATTAAAATATGGCTAAGATGCTTAGTACCGAGTCCATTGTATCAACTGTACGACATCAAAGTTGGTGAATCTTTCTTTAATGAGGATTGTGTCGTTCATCAGATACCTATAGATTAACTGAGTGAAGACATCCCCATGGAGGAGAGTCTGTTCGCTCAGCAACACACATTACTCTGGAATGACGATAAATATTTGAGGATTGCTCCTGGAGACATGAATGTCCCTCACAGTCTATTATTTGATGAGCATGCAGAAGAGTTATCTTTCCCTACTATCTATCTCGGACAATGCCGGCGCTTTAGTGAAGATCTCAATGTGACTCCATTCATGATGGCTACCAGTGAGCTAAGGGGATCTGATCGACGTGGGGTTACACCTCATCATTTACTCTATATGGCAATGAAAATTATGAGGTTTAGAGTCCGTGACAGTCTATCCATTGCTTTTAAACACGTAGGTAAAGACACAAAACTTACACGTGAACAAATTCACTCAGAGGAGTATATAAATCATTGTATAGAAAGCAACTTGGCTTTTCTACGTTGTATCCCTAACTCGACTTGGTATTGAGCTGAAAGAAAGAGAGACTTATTCGCAATGATCAGACAACTCGGAAAACCCACGTTATTCCTAACTATGAGTGCTAATCAAGTTGGTTGGCCCTCATTATTACAATTATTATATATATTGAAGAATAATGGAGCAGAAATTACAGAACAAGATGTTCAGGAACTCCATTATATTGAAAAGAGCACACTCATCAATGAAGATGCTGTAACATGTGCCATCTATTTTAATAAGCTCATCAATGTTATAATGAACATACTTCAGTCCAAAAAGTCTTCTCCCTTCGGGAAATATCGTGTTGTCCATTATTTTAAAAGAATTGAATTCCAGCATCGTGGGAGCCCCCATGCACACATTCTGCTATGGCTTGAGAATGCTCCAGCGGATCCACTAGGTGCTGACCGACTAAAAGCTATTGAACTAGTTGATACATTGATATCAGTGGCCACTTCAGAATCCTCGGGGAACATCAAACTACAGACACATAAGCACACGTTCACATGTTACAAAAAATAGCTGCGAACGCTCATCAAAAATGCAGATTTGAAGCTCCATTCATGCCATGCAGATACACAGCTATACTGACACGGATGCAGAAAGAATAACCAGGATTCCACACGTATAAACAACATTACAACACGATAAGAACAAACTTAGAGAACAATGATATTGATAGTTTCTATCAGGGAAATGGAATACTATCAGAAGATTACTACATGAATGTGCTTCGAGCTGGCATCAATCGTCCCAGAGTATTTCTTAAACGTCAACCCATGGAAAAGTGGCATAATCCATTCAACCCATTCATTTTCAATATTTTGAAATCAAACATGGATGTGCAATTTATCACCGAAGAATACTCATGTGCTGCATACGTAGTGGAATACGTCAATAAAACGAACCGTGGAATTAGCAATCTCCAACGTAACATCACTGAAATAATGGATGAACATCCAGAGTTCGATATTGTCGAAATTACTAGGAAAATGAGCGTTGACATGCTAACTACTGTCGAAATTACCAGTCAGGAAGCTGCATGGTACCTTCTGCGTGAACCGATGTCAAAGTCTTCTTCAGTTGTTACCTATATTTCAACAATATGGCCGATCGAAAGACAAAGAATTCGAAAAACTCAGAAAGAACTCAATCAAATGGATGCTGATGATAATGCAACAAACATATGGAAAGAAAATTGGTTTGACAAGTACGAAAAGAGACCTGAAGAGCTTGAAGATGTCAATTTGGCCCAGTTTGTTGCTCATTACACACTGAATAATCAGGGGAATTGGACACGAAGGAAAGAACCTCGGATTATTCGGTACAGAAACTACGACATGGCTGATGATTTCAATGAATACAAACGGGAAATGGTGACTTTGTATATTCCATTCCCAGACGAAAAAAAATGAAATTCTTGCAGAAACTAAATTCATACAGATTTACGACGACAACGAAATATTGATTTTGGAGCGACATAAAGAATTCTCATCGAATTTAGATATCCAGAAAACCATCGAGATATGCCGAGAGTTGTGTCGTGAAGATGAATTCAATCAAGATGCTGAAGGAGACAACGTAGGTCGCCTTTTTCCTGAAGCAAATCCTTTTCAAGAATTGTATAACGTTGACCACATAATGAACGACGATCTGCGGTTAGTAACACTTAACAAACTGGGTGCTATCGCAAAGAAGAGGGATAATTTAATGTGTAATGAACAATTTTATGAACTAATGAGAACGGCCAATCAGAGGCAGAAAGCACTCCTGATGCATGTGATTGCTAATCTCCTCTCATAAAACCGATCACCACTCCAAGTTTTCTTCACTGGGCCAGCAGGATGTGGGAAGACATTCCTCATTAGACTCCTCATGGAAATTCACAACCGCTTCACAGATAATGATGGTTTTTGCAATGCTTACATCGCATGTGCATCAACAGGAAAGGCTGCAATAGCAATTGATGGTACGACAATCCACACTGCATTGAGAATATCCCTTTCCAAACTATTACCATTATCAATTGAAGTGGCTCAACAGTACAGAATGCTCTTCAAATACGTCCAAGTTATACTCATCGATGAGGTCAGTATGGTAGAAGCGGAATTGCTGTCTCAAATTGACGCATGGTTAAAACAAATAACAGGAAATTTCCAAGATAATTTTGGAGGAATGGATATCATTTTCATAGGTGATTTGCGTCAGTTACCTCCAGTGCGTGCTACACCCATCTATCAAGCAACAAAACGACGCATAGCAGCACCAACATTTTGGCGTGACTTGAAGTTCTATGAATTGGATAAAGTCATGAGACAAGCGAATGCTGATTTCTCCTCTTTATTAACTAAAATTGGAAATGGCGAAGAATTGGATCAAGAACAGATACACCTAATCGAATCTCGTTTTTATACAAGAGAGGAAGCAGATCGTCTTTGTCCACATGGAATTCGGCTATATTTGACAAATAATGCTGTAAACGCATACAATTTGACAATTCTTAATTCTGCAGAGAATAAAACAGTCTCAATAGCTACTGATGTATTCACCGGCTGCCATAATGCTGAGCAACAATCATTTGTACGACAAAAATTGCATAAAAAAACGGTAATAGACACTGGAGGTCCGCCCTACGAGATAATACTGGTGTTAGATAAATGGTATATAATAACAACCAATCTGGATGTCTCGGATGGTTTAGCAAACGGCGCAGTTGGTAAACTAGTTCATATCGAAACTGATGAGGCAGGGGCAGTAACTCGTGTGTGGCTGGAATTTCCAGATTCACCAAAGACGGGGCAGAAGATCCGGAGAAAAGCTGCTGCGTTCATCCAAGCAAACAACATCAGCCACACGGCAGTTTCCATTGGACGAAGAACTTCTACGATATATATGAACAATAATAAAACGATTTTCGTCAAAAGAAATCATCTGCCATTGGTATCAGCGTGTGCTATTACTATCCACAAGTCTCAAGGTGGTACGTTTAATCAAATCGTCTATGAATACGAAAAGCCACATTCACAACAACTCCTTTGCGTAGCCTTGTCCCGTGTCACAAGTATACAGGGATTGTACATCGTTGCGAAGGATGGAAAGAACAAATTTTATCATGGATGGAAAAAAGCTCAATCAATGGACAAGCTACAATCAGAATTTAGAAGATTATCAACAAATCCATTGATAACTTTGACTGACATTCTCCGAGAGTTCATCAGCAGACCAGGACATTTGTCCTGTTCGCAACCGGGACAAAAAAAAATGGTGTGTCATGAAGACGCGCGATAGAAGTGAAACTGAATGATTGGATCGGCAAGGATTATTTCATTTTCTATGTTTAGAGGGAGAGGAATCATTTTAATCACGTGTCAAACACTTCTTGATAGTAAATATTAATTTATTCATCATAATAATTATACTTTTTTCAAGATACAATAATATTACTATGAATATGATGAATTAAATCTCAATCAGCTTCACCTTCATTCTCTGGTAGACTCTTCATGAACGAAATGATAGGTTTGTGGTAACTAAAATAAGTAATGAAGACTCTTGACTCCAAATTTTCGATGTAACGTGAGAAAACTGCATCGATCGTGGTACCATGGCATGTAGTCGATTCAATTGGTGAATTGTTCATTTCCAATGACAATTTCTGTTGCAAGAACTGAATTAATGGCTTGGAATCCTCTGAAGCAAAATTAACATTAAAATCTCCACCTACAATCATAGGTATTTTGTCCAGCTCTACTCCAACTTCTGCAGCCCCCACTGGAGTATACGGCAGCAAGTGAAGGTGAATAAACTCTATTATTTTCGCCATCTTCTGATTTGGTGAAATATAGAGTGCTATAAGCATAATCCGCTGTCCGCTTTCTGTGCGACATTCAGCTGCACACATTTCTCCAACAGATGACAACCCAATTGAAAGCGATTCTAGTTGTTTCAAGTTCAGGTCCATATTGGGAGTCATGATGTTCGTTCCATGAGCAGTATTGCAAAGTATTGCGACACCCCCTGCTCTCACATTATGTCTTTTGAACTGTACGACACAATTAAAATTGGGAACATCAATTTCTTGATCGTTTTCCTTCCACGTCTCTGAAAGTATCGATATATTAGACCGTAGAATCACCGGATCATTGAAATCTCCGCTATGAGCTCCTAAGCTTTGGCAATTGAGGGTTGTTATTGATAAGCCTGGTCTGCTGATGAACTCTCGGAGAATGTCAGTCAAAGTTATCAATGGATTTGTTGATAATCTTCTAAATTCTGATTGTAGCTTGTTCATTGATTGAGCTTTTTTCCGTCCATGATAAAATTTGTTCTTTCCATCCTTCGCAACGATGTACAATCCCTGTATACTTGTGACACGGGACAAGGCTACGTAAAGGAGTTGTTGTGAATGTGTCTTTTCGTATTCATAGACGATTTGATTAAACGTACCACCTTGAGACTTGTGGATAGTAATAGCACACGCTGATACCAATGGCAGATGATTTCTTTTGACGAAAATCGTTTTATTATTGTTCATATATATCGTAGAAGTTCTTCGTGCAATGGGAACTGCCGTGTGGCTGATGTTGTTTGCTTGGATGAACGCAGCAGCTTTTCTCCGGATCTTCTGCCCCGTCTTTGGTGAATCTGGAAATTCCAGCCACACACGAGTTACTGCCCCTGCCTCATCAGTTTCGATATGAACCCGTTTACCAACTGCGCCGTTTGCTAAACCATCCGAGACATCCAGATTGGTTGTTATTATATACCATTTATCTAACACCAGTATTATCTCGTAGGGCGGACCTCCAGTGTCTATTACCGTTTTTTTATGCAATTTTTGTCGTACAAATGATTGTTGCTCAGCATTATCGCAGCCGGTGAATACATCAGTAGCTATTGAGACGTTTTATTCTCTGCCGAATTAAGAATTGTCAAATTGTATTCGTTTACAACATTATTTGTCAAGTATAGCCGAATTCCATGTGGACAAAGACGACCTGCTTCCTCTCTTGTATAGAAACGAGATTCGATTAAGTGTATCTGTTCTTGATCCAATTCTTCGCCATTTCCAATTTTAGTTAATAAAGAGGAGAAATCAGCATTCGCTTGTCTCATGACTTTATCCAATTCATAGAACTTCAAGTCACGCCAAAATGTTGGTGCTGCTATGCGTCGTTTTGTTGCTTGATAGATGGGTGTAGCACGCACTGGAGGTAACTGACGCAAATCACCTATGAAAATGATATCCATTCCTCCAAAATTATCTTGGAAATTTCCTGTTATTTGTTTTAACCGTGCGTCAATTTGAGACAGCAATTCCGCTTCTACCATACTGACCTCATCGATGAGTATAACTTGGACGTATTTGAAGAGCATTCTGTACTGTTGAGCCACTTCAATTGATAATGGTAATAGTTTGGAAAGGGATATTCTCAATGCAGTGTGGATTGTCGTACCATCAATTGCTATTGCAGCCTTTCCTGTTGATGCACATGCGATGTAAGCATTGCAAAAACCATCATTATCTGTGAAGCGGTTGTAAATTTCCATGAGGAGTCTAATGAGGAATGTCTTCCCACATCCTGCTGGCCCAGTGAAGAAAACTTGGAGTGGTGATCGGTTTGATGAGAGGAGATTAGTAATCACATGCATCAGGAGTGCTTTCTGCCTCTGATTGGCCGTTCTCATTAGTTCATAAAATTGTTCATTCCACATTAAATTATCCCTCTTCTTTGCGATAGCACCCAGTTTGTTAAGTGTTACTAACCGCAGATCGTCGTTCATTATGTGGTCAGCGTTATACAATTCTTGAAAGGGATTTGCTTCAGGAAAAAGGCGACCTACGTTGTCTCCTTCAGCATCATCATCTTGATTTAATTGATCTTCACGACACAACTCTCGGCATATCTCGATGGTTTTCTGGATATCTAAATTCGATGAGAATTCTTTATGTCGCTCCAAAATCAATATTTCGTTGTCGTCGTAAATCTGTATGAATTTAGTTTCTGCAAGAATTTCATTTTCTTCGTCTCGGAATGGAATATACAAAGTCACCATTTCCCGTTTGTATTCATTGAAATCATCAGCCATGTCGTAGTTTCTGTACCGAATAATCCGAGGTTCTTCCCTTTGTGTCCAATTCCCCTGATTATTCAGTGTGTAATGAGCAACAAACTGGGCCAAATTGACATCTTCTAGCTCTTCAGGTCTATTTTCGTACTTGTCAAACCAATTTTCTTTCCATATGTTTGTTGCATCATCATCAGCATCCATTTCATTGAGTTCTTTCTGAATTTTTCGAATTCTTTGTCTTTCGATCGGCCATATTGTTGAAATATAGGTAACAACTGAAGAAGACTTTGACATCGGTTCACGCAGAAGGTACCATGCAGCTTCCTGACTGGTAATTTCGACAGTAGTTAGCATGTCAACGCTCATTTTCCTAGTAATTTCGACAATATCGAACTCTGGATGTTCATCCATTATTTCAGTGATGTTACGTTGGAGATTGCTAATCCCACGGTTTGTTTTATTGACGTATTCCACTGCGTATGCAGCACATGAGTATTCTTCGGTGATACATTGCACATCCATGTTTGATTTCAAAATATTGAAAGTGAATGGGTTGAATGGATTATGCCACTTTTCCATGGGTTGACGTTTAATAAATACTCTGGGACGATTGATGCCAGCTCGAAGCACATTCATGTAGTAATCTTCTGATAGTATTCCATTTCCCTGATAGAAACTATCAATATCATTGTTCTCTAAGTTTGTTCTTATCGTGTTGTAATGTTGTTTATACGTGTGGAATCCTGGTTATTCTTTCTGCATCCGTGTCAGTATAGCTGTGTATCTGCATGGCATGAATGGAGCTTCAAATCTGCATTTTTGATGAGCGTTCGCAGCTATTTTTTTGTAACATGTGAACGTGTACTTATGTGTCTGTAGTTTGATGTTCCCCGACGATTCTGAAGTCACCACTCATATCAATGTATCAACTAGTTCAATAGCTTTTAGTCGGTCAGCACCTAGTGGATCCGCTGGAGCATTTTCAAGCCATAGCAGAATGTGTGCATGGGGGCTCCCACGATGCTGGAATTCAATTCTTTTAAAATAATGGACAACACGATATTTCCCGACGGGAGAAGACTTTTTGGACTGAAGTATGTTCATTATAACATTGATGAGCTGATTAAAATAGATGGCACATGTTACAGCATCTTCATGGATGAGTGTGCTCTTTTCAATATAATGGAGTTCCTGAACATCTTGTTCTGTAATTTCTGCTCCATTATTCTTCAATTTATATAATAATTGTATTAATGAGGGCCAACCAACTTCATTAGCACTCATAGTTAGGAATAACGTGGGTTTTCCGAGTTGTCTGATCATTGCGAATAAGTCTCTCTTTCTTTCAGCCCAATACCAAGTCGAGTTAGGGACACAACGTAGAAAAGCCAAGTTGCTTTCTATACAATGATTTATATACTCCTCTGATTGAATTTGTTCACGTGTAATTTTTGTGTCTTTACCTACGTGTTTAAAAGCAATGGATAGACTGTCACGGACTCTAAACCTCATAATTTTCATTGCCATATAGAGTAAATGATGAGGTGTAACCCCACGTCGATCAGATCCCCTTAGCTCACTGGTAGCCATCATGAATGGAGTCACATTGAGATCTTCACTAAAGCGCCGGCATTGTCCGAGATAGATAGTAGGGAAAGATAACTCTTCTGCATGCTCATCAAATAATAGACTGTGAGGGACATTCATTTCTCCAGGAGCAATCCTCAAATATTTATCGTCATTCCAGAGTAATGTGTGTTGCTGAGCGAACAGGCTCTCCTCCATGGGGATGTCTTCACTCAGTTCATCTATAGGTATCTGATGAACGACACAATCCTCATTAAAGAAAGATTTATCAACTTTGATGTCGTACAGTTGATACAATGGACTCGGTACTAAGCATCTTAGCCATATTTTAATATTTCTCTTGTTTATTAAACCTGTCAAGTAGCTTGATCGATGAATTTTTTTTCCCTTGATATGAACGTAAACACAGTGATCGTCGTCAATGTTCCTGGGCAAGTGATTGACCATTGTATTGACATCCACTGGAACATTGATCACCTGCCCCAAAATTCCAAATTGTCCATGCACATGACGCAATCTGCGAATTCGCATAAATGGAATTCTAGGAGAAATGAGTCTCTCGGACACTAAATCTAACTTCGGAAGATGTGCAGGGATCGGGGGATATACAAAGCCATTCAATTTCGACAATGTTGGAATTTTGCCTCTCCTCAAAGCCTGGCGACAGCTGGTGCATGCCAGCTCATTATTACTTCTGAATTCTGGAAATTTTTGTTGAATACGAATTTCATTTTCATCGGATCGAGTCTTCAAGTCATTTTTAAACCATAATCTATCACATACACAACACGTAAAACCGAATGGATTATTTATAAAATCACGGTGAAAGTTCTTATGTGCAGTTTTAAACTCATTAACGTCTGAATATTGTAATCGATCACCACTATGTACATCACAATCAGGAGGAGGATGAGTCGAAGTCGTTCCAGAGAATGAATAGTTCATTCTCTGGATTATTTACACTATCGCCCACACTGTCACGTAAGAGGTTAGCACGTGTTTGCCTCCGTTCCCTGCTATCTCGTTCAATTTCTTTGTTCTACTTTTTTTCCGTTTTCTATTCTGATCAATTCCTTCACTCGCCCGTTTTTTCTCCCGCCACGTGTTTGTCCTTTCTGCACCCGACTTCGGCATATTTGCACAAAAGTCTCGATTTAAGTAATGAAGACATGCACAAAAACAAAATACGTTGCTTATGATCACTGTGTTAGAAACCAACAGTGTTTTCCGCGATCGCGACGCCGCCTGAACGCAGAGAATGACATGAAAGACAGAAAGTCTTCCGTCTCATTCTCGCACGATACACGAAGGCCTCTCACTCTCGCCCGATAGACGAGACGTAAGGGAGTCCGTCTCACTCTCGTTCGATTCCCGGAGGCCTCTCACTCTTACTTACTACGTTAGAGCGAGCGTCACCAAAAAGGTCGAGATTTCAAAACCCTCCCATAAGAAGTTTCACTTCAAAAATTATTTTTTTGTACAGAGGTAACAACGTATGTACAAAGAAACAAATTATATTTTTGCAATGTACAAACGATTTCCTACAAAGCCCATGGGGAATTTACTTCGTTTAACTTATGTTATATGATGTGTCGGCTAAAACACACAAAAATTTCATTATTTTTTTATAAATAAACAGGAGATGTACAAAAAAAATTAAACAATGTACAATAATGTACACTCGACTACATCAAGTACTGTTCATACTTTGTGTACTTTGTCGGCTAAGTACCCAGAGGTGAAGGTTAAGTACTGATTGACATTTATCAAACTATAGCAAAAAGAATCCACCATTCGAAATCGTTCCTCCAATTTACTCCGATACAATGTACAGTTACCGGTAATGAAGAAACTAGTTTTACGCTGTGAAATATAAAGTTTCAGTAGAGTTGAACACACGTTTGCAAATCGATTTCGCGGCCAACGTCAACGAGTTTACGAATTTTAGTGAACGACTGTATATATAGTCGCCATATATAGCAAGGCGCCATATATTTATATCTACATCCGTGCATATGCACCAGGTGCAAGGTGCCTAAATATATATGGTGAACAAAGACAGTAATGCAATTGAATGCATGACAAAACGGACAAGGCTACTTCAGACTGGTGCGTACCATTGTAATTATCAATCAAACGCGTCATAGATTTTGGAGCCAATCTCTGCTTCATGAATTTCCGCTTGTTAGGCTATAATTCAAATATCTGTAGCAGAAATCAACGTTCTAGGCGACGGTGGGGCATAATGGGACGTTTTGCACTATTCTTCAAATCATAATATCTTCATTTAAGAATGATTATATTGACGATTAGAGAAGATTACAAAACGTCCCATTATGCCCCACCGTCCCCTCTCAGTTTTCAGACATTGCTGATTATTCCTGATACCGGCTCTGGCATAATTAACTGACGCCAATGATACCTTACTAATAATGTGAATCTGCTCAGCTATGACTTTGATTTCATTCACAGACTACAGCAACAGCCGTGGCAATCATACGTACATAGCATTCGGAGAACGCTTAGATTCATCATGCAATTAAAATAAAGAAAAAGACAATTTCTCATGGTTATGATAATTGCCGGGTTTATCGCCGGTGTTATGGGGGTCTGTTAAGCAGTAATATAGGGAAATATATTGGAAGGTGGCCAAGGTGGGGGCAAAATGGGACACCTTAAAAACAATACAGTAATGTTGATGGTGTTACATAAGAAGAATTTCTTATAATTCGAAAATTGAATACAAAAAAATCTAAAGTTTTAAAAAAATTTTAAAACGTCAAAAATTTCGAACATTTTAGAAATGTTAAGTGTCAAAAATAGCAAAAATTTCTAACATTTTAAATATTTGCAAAAATTGAAGATTTTTAAAAAATTCCAAACTTTGCAAAAGTTTAAAAATTTCAAACATCGCGTCTTGAGGATAAATACAGTTTACAAATTTTTACAATTTACAATTTACAAATGCAAATACAAATTTACAAATTTCCAATTTGTTTATAGTTTTTAAAATTTCACAATTTTAAAATTTTTAAAGATTTCGTAAATTTTTAAAATTTTTGAAAATTTCTTAAATTTTCAAAATTTTTAAAAATTTCTTAAATTTTCAAAATTTTAATTTTTTTTTTCTCATTTTCAACATCGTTGAAATTTTCAAATTTTAAGTTTTCAAAGTATTCCTACAATTAATTTTTTCAACTTTCAAAATAGCGAATATTTGAACTTTGAAAATTTTCCACATCTATGGAAATCAATATCAATCTCGGTTGCAGGTTCCTTGGTCTGGTTCGGATTCGGAGGACATCAAGTTAACCCTTGAGTGGTCGTGCTATGAGCAAATCGCTCACAGGACGCTACTCGACTTATAGAGCGCCATTGTGGCGCGAGTGAGATGCTAGAAAGAGCGCGACCACTCAAGGGTTAACGAACCAGCAGCTGACGATGCGTTCGCACACGTCGACGTCGACGTATTCATCGCTAAGCGCTTCTGAGTCTTCACAATCCTTCGTCCGTCGGTTCATACGTCACTCGAGTCTGGAGGCAATAAACACGAAGGTCTCCATGGACCCATTACGATGTCCGCCTAGTCCTCCAAAACCTCCGGACCTGCGAGCACATGAACCAGGTGTCCATGGAGACCATTCCCCGACTCTCCTACGTGCTCCAAAGGGCCGTCCAATTGAGCCGGATTGGCCGAGAAACTCAGTGAATATGAAAATACATATCTCTGCAGCAAATACCAAGGCACGTAGTATTTTACTTAAAAATTGCAATTAAAAAAAAAAACAAAAATTTTATTCAAAATTTCAACAAATTTCAACATTAAAAAATCCAAACATTTCAACAGCTCCAATATTTGAAATGATTTGAAAGACCTTAAGAAACTGAATAATTACACAAATTTCCAAAATTTAAAAATCATTTTAAATGAAATAAAAAATTCACAAATCTTTAAAACATCACAAATTTAAAAAAAAAATTCTTTTACTTTTAAGAATATTGACTTTTTTTTTAGAAAGAAATAGTTTCGGAAATTAAATTTCATTTTTTTTATCTAAAAAAAAAATAATTGCAAAGAAATTTGAAATTTTATTTTTTTTTAAATTCCCAACATTTCAAGTTTCAGTAAGGTCTAACATTTTAAATTTCAAAAAATCAAAAAATCAAAATTGCAAGGTTTCAAATAATTAAAATTGTATTCATTTTTAATTTCCCATCTTTTCAATTAAAAACATTAACAATTTTGCACCTTTCAACAAATAAATTAAAGTTCAAGCTTCAAAAAACGAAAAAATGTCAAATATTTCAAAAAATTCAGAATTTAAAAAATTGAAAAACTTTTCAATTTCGTAAAATTTCTTTTAATTTTAAGGTTTCTGAAAATCTCAGAAATTTCAAAAACCTTCAAATCTCCGATAATTAAAAAAAATCCAATTGATTCTTTCAATTAATTCAAATTCGATTAATGCATAATTTTTTAATGATCTTGGACTCACCATTACAGATCTGTCTCCAAGCGGTCGCTAGGTTCGCGGTGTCGGGAGAGAAGCTCGAGCAGTCCAAAACCTGCAGATCTGGACTGCAGCTTTCAGACTGTAACTAGATTTATCTAATTGCCGCCATTTTTTGATTTTGTTCATGTTTTGGTAAAATTTTCAAAGAGAAAAAATACTGTCACTTATTTTTTTTTTTTCAAGTTTTAAAAATTCCCAAAATTTTTAAACTTGCAAAAATTTCAAAAATAAGACTCAAATAAATAAAACTGAAATATTTAATGATTCTATCCCTTATTGTGGTTCCAGGTATCTTTCACAGCGGAAAAACTGGGAGGAATTGGCACGGAACAGATTTAATTCGATCTTGATTATCGGCCTGATTTCATTCTATTTTCTGAAGTAAATAACTTTATTAATATTTTGATGTTACTGTCAATCATTTGTATATAGTTCCCTCCTTCCCCAACATCTTGTTTTCATTCCCTGGGATTTTCGTAATCAGTTAATAATGCATGTAAGAGGTTTATCATTTATCAATTTTTAAAGGATTCATAGCTAATGGTAATTAATTGGGCTTGTGCGCATGATTTTTGTATTTATGAAGGAATTTTGTGGGAAGTCATTAACGTGGTAAGTAAATTCAAGGAAAGGATCAATGGTTTCGATGGATACCTCAGGACCTTACAGACATCGAAATATGCTTGGGGAAACCTTTTCGTAGATTTAACTTTGCTTCACCAACAAGTTCTTATGTTAATAACATTCGCTATTTCTCTTAAGGTACTTCCGCAGTAACTCATCAAGAAGTAAGAATATATTTCACAATATGCTCGACACAAAAATTCATTTCATTGAGACATTACAAAACTATTGTCGATATTTCTACCATAATATTTTTGAGATATAAAATTTAAAAAATTCAAATTATCGTGTTTTTCGATTTTTTACGTTTTAGATCCCGGTACTGATGGAGTTCACGTATTTGAAATTTTGAGATTGGTTTTGTAATGTATTTATATATCACATAAATATCATGTCTCTAGCATTTTACGATTTTTTTAGATCTTTCGTCTCGAGGAGTTACTGCCGAAGTATCTTAAGAGATATGTTGAGAGAAAACGATAAGGAGGTTAAACGTCAAACAAATCAAACAAATTCTCCAGGACTAAATTCATGGGTTGGATCTATAACTATTAGTCCGATAATTTTATTGCCTGTTTTTTCTATTTTCACAACATTAAACTGCGCGGAATTTTGAAATAATTAATTGAAAAAATGATGTTCTAGTAGTATAAAATTTTCGAACTCGTTCTTGTCCCTCAATTTTTAATGAATTCACTTAGCATTTTGTTTGATGATGAGCAATATATGGACACGACAAATCAACCGAACTTTTTCAACAATTCTAATTCTTTGTTTCATCGCCAGAAAAAAGGAATTAGAAGAACAATCAAAAAGCCACTTTCAATAAGCTTTCTTTTTTTGTTGTTCTTATGTTGTATAAGTGGAAACAAAACTGTAACTGTACCCATCAAGAATTGTGGGCCAATAACAGTATTGTCAACTTTACACCACTGCATCCTCGATTTGTTAACGGACCGTGTCAAAAATATTTTTGCCGGTATATATATTGTATAACAATGTATTAAAAATATCTACTATAGCACTAGGGAATTTTCGAATTCAACCGCGGTTTTCCCTCAATCCGATTCAACCCCAATGACAACTTTTACACTGAATAATTCATCCAATTGTTTGTTATAATTCGGTTCATCATTATTTTATTATAATTACCATACTATAGACTAAAAATAATCATTATCTTTCTATCTATGTATATTTTTCAGCGCAATTCAAATTCCCGCCATCGATATGTTGCTCGATGTTGTCGTTATTTTGGACACCATTAAAAATCAATCATGGTGGTTTTTTTAGTCAAAACAAGAACAATGGACGCCCAAATATGGAAAAATTGTATCTGACGAATCCAAGGGTTATATTAATCAAAGTCAATCAAGGTAAATAAATTATAATAATTATTCACTTGTTGCAATTTAACGTTTGCTAAGTAACAAACACACATAACTACCAAAAAGACACTTTTCGGATATAAATTAATGATTTTTTTAACCAATGTACCTTCATTCTTTTTAGTATGGAAGATACGTAAGGAAATATGTGATTTGCGCAAAATGGACACCTTAAAGAAAAAAATTCATCTAGATTTTTCTATCATGCTAAAAATGTAAAAAAAAATCAAAAATTCCAAAAACTTTAAAGCGTTCGAACATTTAAACAACTTTGAAAATTTTGAAAATTCAAAAATTTATATGAAAAAGTCAAAATTCCAATTTTTTTATGAATTTCACAAATTCTAAAAATGTTCAAAAATTTTAAAAATTGCGAAAATGTTCAAAAATTTAAAAAAATGATATAGGGGAGGTAGGGGAGATTTCATAGGAGTTTTTATATAGATATTTTAAGGGCTGGGTGTAGTATCTTTCGAATCTTATCTACAATATGAGGAATTCTCTGTCACGTCAACCACCCCTTTCTAAAATGTTCGTGAAAAATTTGGAAAAAACTTCACGTTGTTCCCAGACTCGACAAACTATTTGGTGAAAATAAGTCTTTTAAAATTATGTTTACACTTGAAATTGGTATTGTTTCTCAATAAAAGTTTTTCAATAACAATATTTTTGAATTTTTAACATAATTTTTGAACCATTTTTGCCCCAAAAAACATTAAAAATTGCACTAAATGCAAACTTTCATGACATCAGGCAATTGTGATTTTCATAAACAAAATTAAGAATGTTCTTTATATACATATCATTCATACGAAAAAATATGAACGTGGACGATTAATTCTGTCGTAATATAATAGTCCAGTCAAATTAGCTGAAAAAAGCCAGAATTCGGTTGTAGCTGTCACATCGTATTAAAAATCAGTTTTAGCTCCAAGGGGACGTGCAGAACAAGAATCCGTTGTTTGCAGAAAAATTCAGTGGGTGCAATTTTTTTTATAAACAAGTAATGGAAAAACAGGTTTTTCGCAAATATCAAAAAAACTATTAATCTGAAGGGAAAAAGTGTCCTTTGGAAGTTGTGCGTCTTGATATTCTCTAAATTTACAAATTTTTTTTTTTCAAAAATTCCAAAAAATGTATTTTTTATGGTCAATTGTTCATTAAAAACCGCCAAAAGTGAAAATTAATTCACAAATCGGAAGAGTCATGCAATGTTAATGAAAATTTCTGTGAGTGACCTTCAATTATATATAAAACCGTGTGCGAAATCGGATCCCCGTCGATTCAGTACTTTTTGCACAATTCATTTTTCAATTTAGAAAATTCTTGTTTTTCAGGTGTCTGTCACTCGGACCGAGAGTTCTGCATACAGGTTCCGATTTTTTTATCAGTAGTGCCACCCCTACTCTTTTATAAACCGTTGTTAAAATATTTTTTTTGTTTTTATTTTGTCCCTGAGAATTTTTCAAATGAAAAATGACGATTTTTCTTACTTAACAAATGCGCTCGGAGCGTCAATTTTGGTGCAAATGGAAATTTGAAACATTGAATAGAAAGCCCTTGGTAAAACCTACAATCTAAAAAAAAAATTGAATTTCGACCAATAGGTTCGGAGATATTGTTGATTAACTTTGCGCTCCATTTGCGGGTGAATTATTAACTTCATCGGGACGCTCAAAAAGCCAATCGACGCGTTAACTAACTGAGATTCTTGATGCAAATGGGCATGAATACAAATCAATTGCATCACATAAATAATTCGAGATTAATAAATGCCGCCCGGGCGGAAAAATGCACGGGTCGCTAGCGGCCGTTGTGGAGGGGGGTCGGGCGCTGTGGTGGGAGGTCGCGCGTTAACGCGATGATTTTCGTCCAACAGTTTTCAAATTCGAAGCGCGATTAAAAAATGCAATATCTCCGCTTGTAGTATACTTAGAGACACGTTTTTTTTTTAATTTAGGGTAGTTCTGCGAGAAAAAATCAATGGTCACATTGAAATCCCCAACGGATGCCTCAGGGAGCCGTTAGAGAATCTATTTGTAATCATATTTTCTCATTGGCGTAGAATTCAATACATAACTCGATATGAGGGCCTTTTTCATGTATATAAGAAGGCAAAATAGCGGAATGAACAAATAGTCTCTAAATGCACACTGTGGAAAATTATTTTGGCACGAAGTATTGATTTACGGCAATCTACAAACGACTTTCAACGTATGACTCATCTCACACCAACTTTGAGTATTATACCATATTGTATATAACATTAACAAAAGAACCTCCTCGATTCGTTCGGAGAAGTTAATATAATAAAACCAAGGGTCATTAGGCCCTCGGCGACACCCGGGAAACCCTCCGAGAGCGCCATAGGCGGGACCGGTCGTGGCGCAGGTATAGAGATGAATAGGCTTTATAACGACATTTCGGTCCGACCTTCGCATCCTACACGAAGTTTGTGTACGAAAAACATCTGTCTGTGAACACCATTTCCTCGTGTGAAACTTCTGGAATATTCTACGGCGTCTTTTTCTCGAGCGTTGTGCATATTATTTTTAAGCAGTGCTTCGCCGATTCGTGAATTTTTTGAAAATTACTGTGGATTATTGGTAAGTACAAAAAAATAGAATATTTAAGATTGATTGTTTTATTGTGAAGCTACAATTCCCGAAAATCGGAAAGTTATTGTAATGACCCCGATTTGAAGAATCGTCATTTCGTCCCGGGACTAGGGTTTCCCACTAGTTAATCATGAGTTGGCAAGGTCATTGCTCTGTTGCCGTAGCATATTATTAATTTGGAGTTATGCAGTGTGTTAGCACATTGAAGATTACCGTTAAAAATAACGTTGTTTGTCCAACAGGTGTCATTCAATAATGTCTGAAGACCCAGCAAAGCGTTTGTGACCAACCGTTCCTACAAAATCAAAAGACTCGACGTGCACTTGCTGCGTCAATCGAGAAGCTGAAGCAGGCCAGTCTATTGAGGAAGGACAGAAAACATTTACTTTTCACGAACTGTGAGTCTCTCCTCGTTCATGATACATGTGCAAAACAATATCCGTGCGAGAAAAACATTAACGCATATTTGAATAAAAAAGCTAAGGTGAAAGAAGAAAAGCTTTCTGCGCAACAGGACACAAATCGAGGAACGCGTTCAGCCTGTGGCGATTTTGATTTTTCGAAATTATGTTTGTTTTGTGGAAAGGATGCGTCGGATAATGTAATTGAGAACCAGAGGAAAAGATCCGCGGGAAAACAATTGATTATTAGAAAGGTCAAATCACGCGATTTCCAAGCAAAAACGATAACTGTACTTAAAGATAAAACTGATAAATATAGTATGCAAATTGTCGAACGTTTGATGGCTGTAGAGGACATTGTAGAATTAAATGCAAGATACCATGAATCTTGTCGGGCTAAATTACCAACGAGAGCGCAACAAAGTAAGGACGAACAGAAACAAACAAGAGTAGATATAGCAACCGACTTCATATGTAAATTTATTGCGGAAAATCAAGGCGAACGCAATTTAGTATTACAACGATACTCTCTGATTTCTCAGACAGCGAATGGCCGAACTTGAGGTATATAAAATCTAAACTGGAAAAAATGTATGGAGATAATGTCAAAATTACCAATACAACTGATGCTCCGATAATAACATTTTCTGATGCGTATGCGAGTATTTTAGCTGATCATTGGTATTCTAAGAAATGGAAGGATGAGAAAGAAGAGCATAGGAAAAAAGTTCGAGATGCGTTGAGAATTCTAACTGAAGATATTAAATTAAAAGCGTATAAAACCGATGCTTATCCTCCCACAAATTCTTTTTTTGATAAAGCAAATGAAGATATTCCTGAAACTATGAAAATTCTTCTGGATGGCTTGATATTAGAGGGCAAAAAAAATCGTGCGAAATTTGAACCAAGAGTTACTGCTATTGCACTGATTGCGAGTGCTCGTCCACGATCTTACATATCTTCAATACAGGTCGGGTTAGCAGCGGTATTATATAAGCAATATGGAACAAAAGAACTTCTAGATATTTTAAGTACGTTGGGCTTCTGTGCTTCTTATTCAGAGGCGCAATTATTTGAATCATCAGTTCTACGTTATCATGAAGACCTTCATTTCGTCTCCAATTCCTATTCACAATTTGTTTTTGATAATGCAGACCACAACATTAATACTATCGATGGAAAAAATACTTTCCACGCGATGGGTGGCATTCAAATAGTAACTCCCTACAATTCAGTTAGTTCTGATACTTGCATAGAAAGAAAACGTGGTTCAGCCGTTGAGGCAGGAGAATTCGGTGAAGTTTCTCTGAAAATGTTCAAGAAAGCAGCAAACAGTGGTCTTCAGAATGTTATTATCAAAGACTTATCTGAGTTGAAATCAATTTGTATCAAAGCCGAAATGAGTCCAATTGAATTATTGTGGTTGAGAGGAAAACAAAAGTATCAAAGTGATTTTCCCGGCTGGAATGGATTCATGGAGAAAATAATGGCTAATAAAGTTTTTGATAAAAGTCGAGTCCTTTTTCTGAAATTTATCGATAATCCGGCGAGCGATATGAATACCATTTTAACTTCGTTACTTATGGCTGATGATGAGCGAAAGAGATTGGGTCAGAAGAACTGCTTTGTAAGTTTTGATCAGCCGTTGTATCACAAAGCCCGAGAGATAGTTGAATGTGTGCCAGAATTATCCAGAGTTTCTGTAAGATTGGGAGGCTTTCATCTATTAATGTCCTTCATGGGTTCAATAGGAAACGTTATGGATGGAAGTGGTTTAAAAGAATTATTTTGCGAAATCTACGCTCCATATTCTGTCGACAAAATTTTGAATAGACATGCGTATGCTAGAGCTGTTAGGGGTCACATATTAGCTCACCTAGCGTTGGCCCACCTTTTTCTGTCCTCCTTCGAATTTTCTGATGCTGATGATCAGTTGATAGCGGGATTACTTAATTTTGAAGTTACTGACTTACTGCAAGATATCCATAATGAGGGATTTATGAACATTTTCAAAAGGTTTCTATCGCATATTGAAGAAGTAAAATCTCGCGGACCCACAAGCCAGTTGTGGCTACAATATTTTGATATGATTACCATCATGAAACAGTTTATAGAAGCAGAAAGAAGCAGTAATTGGGATTTACATCTTGATTCGGTTAGGCGGATGTTACCTTATTTCTATTCTAGTAGACATCATTTGTATGCAAAATCAGCAACAATTTACCTCCAGGATATGCTGGAATTAGAGAAAAAGATTGACATTCACGAATATCAAAAATTCACCGAAATGGGTTACTTTGCAGTCAGACGATCGGATAAATTTTGGAGCGGAATATGGTCGGATATGGCGATCGAGCAAATTTTAATGAGAACAATGAAGTCCAGGGGGGGATTAACGAGAGGTGGAGGGATCACAGAGTCTGTGCTTTCGAAATTTGTTTTATCCAGCCCCAGTTTGATCGATTTGACTAACAGTTTACAAAAATTCTGTAATTTAAGCTTCTCTTCATCAGAACAGCATGTCGATACACGGATTATAAGACTAGCTCGAGATTCAAAAGATGTCGAAAAACTAGTAGAATTTTTCACTAAGTATAATCCTTTCTTCTTCTCGAACGATTTACTATCAATAACGTCTGGTTTGAAAGGGGATGAAACAATTAATTGTCACCAAGCGTTGGAAAGAGGCGAATTGTTACTGGAAGCGACTATTGGTGTTCCACTCAGCAAACTAACGTATCGACGATCCACTCGAGTCCTGCCATTGCAAAAAATGAATTCGGTTAAAATACAAGATGCAGAAGTCATCATCAATCCGACGCTCATCTTCCAGAGAATATCTGTTGAAGGGAAGGAAGAACTATCGAAATATCTTTCTTATGAGCTTGCCCCCTATCCGGTATCCATTTTTGAGAACGGCGTAATGCGGAAAACTGTGAAGTCGAAATTATATGACTCGTTCACCCCTATCGATGGTTTGCCTCCTTTAAACCGTGGAAAATTTGTAATTGATGGAGGATACCTATTGCACAAAGTTATCTGGCCCCAACAACTCACGTTTGATGGTATTCTTGATAGTTATGTTGAATACGTTCAAAGACACTTTTTCTTGAATTGCTCTATTATTTTTGATGGATACCCGGATGACGATAAGAGTACAAAGATCGCTGAAAGAAACCGTAGGAAAACGAAAGAATTTTGCACGGAAATCAATATTGACTTGCATGTTATTCCAAACATTAAGCAAGAAATATTCTTATCAAGCGAACGAAACAAAAATAAATTCATAGAAAAGTTACGCCAGAGACTGCAATCTCGAGGGTTCCAAACAGATCAAGCATTCGAAGATGCTGATTCATTACTAGTTGAAACCGCGATCAAAGTTTCCGAAATTGATAGACCTATGATCGTAGTCTCGGAGGATATCGATGTTTTAGTAATTTTCACTCAGCGCGTTCCTGAAAGCAAAAATATTTATTTTTTGAAGCCAAGCCGTCAAAGCCAACCCGAGAAATTATACAATTGTCATTCGTTCCGTTATCCAGACCTGAAACATCTTATCTGCTTGATTCACGCGTTTTGCGGTTGCGATACCACTTCTGCCTTGTATAGGTATGGCAAGCAAAAAATTTTGAAGGTCTTGCTGGATGATGTCCAACTCCGCAGAGAAGCAAAATTGTTCAACTCTCCAGCAGCTTCAGTAGCGATGGTAGAACAGATAGGGCAAAAATTGATTGGCGCCTTGTATTTTGGCAAAAAGGGAAAATCGATGGATCTCAATACGTTGCGTTATGTTGCTTTCAAAAAATGCTCACTCAAAAAAGCTTTTGATCTGTCTTCCCTACCTCCAACTCAATCTGCGGGTGCTCAACATGCTAGACCAGTTTACTGTCAAATACAAAAATGGCTAGGTATGAAAATCAATTAGATGAATTGGGGTTGGAAACGACAAAATAATGAACTTGTGCCTTTGTTCTCATCCACCGAGATGATCCCGGTAGATTTATTGAAGGATATTAGTTGTAAATGTAAGATGAAGTGTAGCAAGAAATGTACTTGTGTTAAATTCGGATTGAAGTGTTCTCCATTTTGCGCTAGTTGTCGTGGCGAATCCTACGAAAATATTACCTTGAGTATAAATAATGATGAAATAGATTTCGAAGAACAGGATGAGGGTGATTCAGACGATAGGACGGAATCCCCTATGAATTATGAGGAAGAATTTCGTGAATTAGATGAGGTGGCCGATTTATATGACGATCAGGATGAAGAAATGCAATCCTGTGAAGATGACGAAATTCCGACTAAAAGAGCAAGAATGAGTGAAAATGTATGTGTAAGTGTGTCCCAAATTTATGTACATATTTTTATAAGAGTATATGTACTTCTTTATACAATACATGAATATTTTGTATGTCTACTATATAATGTTTTTCATAATTTTTTCATTTTCCCAGGTAAAAAGACCGGTTATCTGCCTCATTTTTACAATTTCCCTCAACTATCCTATTATTTTATCCATCACAATAATCCATCTAAGTGAAATAAGCCTTTATGTAGCTTGAACAATTGAGTTTTAGGCTAATAGAAAATATGATTGAAAATGTATTCCCTAACGGCTCCCCGAGGCATCCGTTGGGTATTCAATGTGACCATTGATTTTTTCTCTCAGAACTACCCTAATTTAAAAAAAAAACGTGTCTCTAAGTATACTACAAGCGGAGATATTGCATTTTTTAATCGCGCTTCGAATTTGAAGACTGTTGGACGAAAATCATCGCGTGAAGAATTTCAGTTAGTTAACGCGTCGATTGGTTTTGTGAGCGTCCCGATGAAGTTAATAGTTCACCCGCAAATGGAGCGCAAAGTTATCAACAATATCTCCGATCCTATTGGTCGGGATTCAATTTTTTTTTTTTTAGATTGTAAGTTTTACCAAGGGCTTTCTATTCAATTTTTCAAATTTCCAATTGTACCAAAATTGACGCTCCAAGCGCATTTGTTAAGTAAGAAAATTCGTCATTTTCCATTTCAAAAATTCTCAGGGACAAAATAAAAAAAAATATTTTAACAACGATTTATAAAAGAATAGGGGTGGCACTACTGATAAAAAAATCAGGACCTATATGCATGTCTCTCGGTTCGAGTGACAGACACCTGAAAAACAAGAATTTTTTAAATTGAAAAATGAATTGTGCAAAAAGTACTGAATCGACGGGGATCCGATTTCGCACACGGTTTTATATATAATTGAAGGTCACTCACAGGAATTTTCATTAACATTGCATGACTCTTCCGATTTGTAGAATTAATTTTCACTTTTGGCGGTTTTTAATGAACAATTGACCATAAAAAATACAATTTTTGGAATTTTTGAAAAAAAAAAATTGTAAATTTAGAGAATGTCAAGACGCACAACTTCCAGAGGAACCTTTTTCCCCTCAGATTAATAGTTTTTTTTATATTTGCGAAAAACTTGTTTTTGCACTACTTAATTGTTTATAAAAAATTTTGCACCCACTGAATTTTTCTGCAGACAACGGATTCTTATTCTACACGCCCCCCTGGTGCTAAAACTGATTTTTAACCCGATGTGACAGCTACAACATGCAAAAAGTCTAATTTGACTGGACTATAATGGAAACAAATTATATGCCAATAAAAGCGTTTGAATAGGAAAAAAATGAGAACGTGGAGGATTAAATCCGTCGTACTACAATGGGGAAAAAAAGCGTTTTATAAAAAATAAGGAATTGATATGTTGAAAAAACCGGAGATACGGTTATGTATAAGTTTAGTTCGTGTTCTCATGCAAAAAATCTGAAAAAAATTCCAAAAAAAGTTTTGCAATTCCAAAAACTACCTGATTTTTTTTCAAAATTTTTTGACACATTAATTCTTTATTTTTGACAAAACGCATTTATTAACAGATAATTCTGTTTATAGTTTAGTACAAGAGATTTGAACCTCCACATTCATTTTTTTTCTTATGATAATATGTATATAAGGAACATTCTCAATTTTATTTTATAAAAATCAAAATTGCACGATGCCATGCAAGTATGAATTTACAGCAATTTTTCATATTTTTGGGCCAAAAATGGTTAAGAAATTCTTTAAAAAAATTTGAGTATAAACATAATTATAAAATGCATATTTCATTTTTCGCAAAATTTGCAAACGTTCATTTTTTTAAATATCAATATCTCCGCACTAAATGACTTGAAAAATCTGAAAAAGAATTCATGCAACAGTTTTCCAAGTCTAGGAAAAATATAGGTTTCAATTGTATAAGTTTCTATGTACTAGGAAATCCTATAGGAATTCTACTTAGGATTTTCTTAAGCTTAAAATAGAAGCACAAAATCGAGGGACGTCTAGTTTTCCTGATTTAATGGGTTTCCCCAAATTTTTTCCGTCTTTTTTTCTATAGTATTTGTCGGTGATCCATTAAGGATCTTGTAGGAATCCTATGAAGAAGTTTCAGAAAAAAAGGTCTTCATAGAATTTTTAGATCTTTCCAGACCTTCATAGAATTTTTAGAAGAATCCTATAGGAAATTCTATGGAAAATCTCAGGAATTCTGCAGAAACCCTATAGGATTTTGGTGTGATCCATACAAATTTGAAAAAACCTGAAAATTTTACGGGTTACATGTGTTATTAATCCAGTAACGATATTTTGCTAACTATATTTGATAGTCGAAATTGTAACTATTTTTCAATTGAAACAGGATTGTAAAATGCCTTCCTCCAATCGTCTCGATGAGTCTGAGGCAGTACGACTTCTGGTGCAGAGTAAACGTTTTTTTGGAGATTCCTTACCCAACTATAATGATGAGGTTTGGACATTATTGGCACGGCAGAGTGAAGGCAAATGGAGCAAGCATAATTGGTATATCAGTTTTAAACAAAACAGACGCAACATTCTGACACAGGCTCGAAAAACCCAAGGGCTGGGAGCACTAAAAACATCAACTGACACTGATAACAATGACAACATATTCTGGGAGGCTGAAGAAGATAGCAACGAGGAGGAGGAGGATTCAACTGATGATGGAGAATCATGGTTAGATTTACTGCTAACACCAGAAGAATGGGCCGAAATCAAACCAGAGGATACCAATCTAACTAGAGTTGATCCCACAGAAACGGATCCAAAACGATTGAGTCACGCTTTGAAGGCAGGCGTGTGGTCAAACGTTATTGCAGATGCACTGTTCCGACAATATCGTTTGCCATGTGCTTTTGTTTTCAAAAGAGCTGAAGTAAATATCTCAGACACTCGGGAACACTTCTTGAAGACTAAAGGCCGATGCATGAGCAAGAAATGTGGAAACAGAGTTTATGGATTTTCTGATTGTGAACCGCGCCCACACAATGGGCTATTGACACGAGTTAAAACCCGGGAAACAACATACGATCAGCACGTGGTCCTAAGTCGTCCGTTAAATGGTCAGAAGAGGAAGCGAATTGGCAAAGCGGCTGTGTTAGAAGGATCACACAATCTCCTAAGAGATTAAGACGTGAAAATTTAAAACCAGGTGAACCCGACGGCCCAGCCATTCCCCCACTTGATGCTCTGCGTCATGCTAAGCATGAAGCACTCTCTGAGCAATTAGGTGGGAAGGCTCTCCCCGGTGAAGATCTCATACAGACTATTTATCGTTTAAAATATGAAAATCCTTACACAGGATCCATCCACGATGTTAGCTATAGCCCAGTTTTAGTTATATATGGAACGTATGAACAACGAGTCCTTTACAAAAGATATATCCAACAAAATCGCAACAATTCGTCGCTGTGTATTGATTCCACTGGTTCGTTGGTTAAACCCCTGATAACCCCAGCTTGAGGGAAAACGGCTCATGTTTTTATGTACAGCCTAGTTGCGCATTTCGATAAAAAATCAGTGTCGATTTATCAGATGTTGTCAGAGTCCCAAGAAACTGAGAGAGTTACCTATTTTTTGAAGACATGGTTGCGCACAGTAGATTATATAAAACCCAAACAAATTGTAATGGATGGCTCGCGTGCATTGCTATTAGCGTGTTCACTAGCTTTTAATGACGTCACGATCAAACATTATAATTCAATTTGTTTTAATTCTATGCTGAACAACCGGCCAATTCCAAAGGAGCTGATTTCAACATTTATCAGGGCAGACGTGCCTCATTTTTTTAACACCGTAGCGAGATGTGAACCATTTATGACTCACCCCATCCCCGCAGTAAGCGACTTTTATAAACGTTGCGTTGGTCTT
Organism: Asobara japonica; assembly: GCA_026005395.1. Lineage (NCBI taxonomy): Eukaryota > Metazoa > Arthropoda > Insecta > Hymenoptera > Braconidae > Asobara > Asobara japonica. The sequence goes on along the minus strand of BQMI01000407.1, from coordinate 1,299,076 downwards.
TTAATGGACTGTCAGTCTTTCAGTGACTTCCCCCACATCTTTGTCTTGACATGTGTTGTTGCCTATCAACAGCATGATGACTCATCCTTGGTTCTCAAGTCTACCAAAAGTGCTGCCCAAACACCAAGGGATGCAAAAGCAGAACTTTTAGAGATGATAAGAAAACGACCTCTGGATGATGATGGTTATCTGAAATTGAGCAGTAGTGAGAAGCAGACTGAAGATAAAGGCAAGGAGAACATTAAGAATTCGAAGAATGGGGAGGATTATTGGGCCAAGGAGTATGAAGCGATGGCAGATGTCATAGATCTTTTTGAGAAACTAAGACGCGAGGCCAAATTTGTTACTCATGAGGGTTCGACGGTGAATTTCTACTCGTTGCCAGAATTCGGTGACATGCTGATCATTATGGGCAGAGAATGCCCCATCTGGTCTGCAGTATGTATTCCCTATTTTGCTGAACACCCTACAAGCAGTTACGTAGAAAGAGTCTTCAGGGAATTCAAAAATGAAAGCACCTATCAAATTACACTCCCTGCAAATCCCGACACCTTAATCAAAGTGCATTTGACGGATTTGATCGGAGGTGTTCGTGGAGTTAACTCGAAATTGACTCAATATCAAATGGAACACAAGAAAATGCCCGATCCCAAGCTCAAAACTATACTCAACGAGAAGAAACCTAAGGTGCAAGGCTGTAATGTTCCAATTCCTCACACAACCCCTGGTACGACGAATGGTGCGTTTCCTTTCAATCAACATTCTTTAAACGACTCAGACTTGACATCAATGGAGAATTGGCGTGGTAAAGCCAAACCATATGTAAGGTTGAAAGCTACTCTGGATGATTCAGGATTTTTCATTGATGGAAATGATAATAGGTTCACATCAAATATTCCTGATGGCACAAATCCTCTGCCGTCGGTTTTAAGTCACGATACTTTCGCGGTCTATCCTGATAGCGTAGCTCTTGTGACTAATGCGTTGGAAGATCACCATGCTTCAACTCCTAGTCTGCAAGATCCTGGACCAACTAAGACTGACTCGTCTAGTTTCTCCTTTGGAGTTATTCAATCAAGTGATGAAGTTTTGGAATGTGCTGAGGATAATTCACAAACGAATTTGGACCCATTTCCAACAATACATATTCCAGATACTTCACCTATAACAAACCAGGCAACAGATTCCCAGCGATCAATTTTGAGCAAGAATTCCAAGCCGTTCAAATTCTTTCGATCATACCCAGAAATACGTCGACAACGAGTCACGGAGGAATACCTCACCCACAAGAAGAAATTTTTCCATCGAGTAACCCAAAAAAAAATTTATTGAAAAATGGCGTTAATTGCGGAACAGTTACAATTGACCAACAGCGGTATTTTATCCGTAACACATGTCCCTTTGATTCCATGAGCCAAGTCTTATTTATAGCACTCATGGATCATCGCGATTTTCATGATTTTGTCAACCAAATAATGGGGGACAATTTGGAAAATGGAGAAATCCATCCAAACATCGAGTATTGGTGTTTTCTTGAGGAATTCTTAAAGAATGGTACATCGCAGGATCTCTAAACATCGATTCGCTGTGCTGAAGCCCTTGTATGAGAAGACTTGTGTGATTACTGGTGTAGGCGGGCAAGACATTCTTCGGTCATATGATGCCTGGGATAGTCCGATTGAAGTGTGGCTAAAGTTGATGGCAGGTGTGTCATCAGCACTTCAAGTTCTGTGCTGCGAGAATTGTGGACAAGTAGAAAGTCCACTGTTGTCCCTCATCCCCAATCACTAAATCATCATCGAGAAGGGTTTCAAGTTCTTGCAAGAGGCGTTGAACCAGGCTTCTACCGTCGTCACTAAAAAATATTGTGGCAACGAGTATATGCGACGAATTTCGACTGGTCAGCATATATTTGTGGAGCTCGATGTCCGTGAGACGTTGAAGGGTCCTTGGAAACGATGTAAATTGAAGGAATTTCCCCTGACTGTGAAATTTGAATACTCATACAGGTATATTTACATCATTGTCCATATTGCTCATTTCACCGTTCAAATAAATAAATAAATGAATGAAGAAATACATAAAAGAATAAATAAAAAATAGGGCTGGACGTTTTGCCCAAGAAGCCCTTTGCCGGCAAACCGACAAAATGAGAATTGCCGGCAAAACGGCAAAGTTAAAATTTCCGAGAATTTTTGAAAATTTTTCGAATTTTTTAAAATTTTTGGAATTTTTTGAAATCTCTAAAATTTTTGAATTTTAAAAATTTTTGAAATTTTCGAAATGTTTGAAATTTTTAAAATTATAAGATCTTCAAAATTTTTGAAATTTTTAAAATTACCAAATTTTTTAAAAATTTTGAGTTGTCGAAATTTTTGGAAGTTTCGAAACTTTTGAAATGTTTGAATATTTTGATAAAATTTTAATTAATTGAAATTTTTTTGATTTTTCAAATATTTGAAATTCTTTAAACCTTCAAATTGTTGGAATTTTCAAAATTTTTAAAGTTCTTGACGCTTTCGACATTGTTAAAAGTTTTAAATTTTGGAATTTTTGAAATTTTTGAAAATTTTGAAAATTTTTGAAATGTCGGTGGCAAAATATCAAAAATTTCAAAAGTTCAAAAAATTTCAAAAATTTTAAAAATTAAAAAAATTTTAAACATTCCAAAAATTTACAAAAATTTCGAGAAAATTTCAAAAATTCTGAGAAATTTTCAAAATTATAGGAATTTTAACTTTGCCGGCAATTCTCATTTTGTCGTTTTGCCGGTAAAACGGGAAAATAGGAGTTGCCAGCAAAAGTTTACTTGCCGGCAAAATGCAATTTTGCCGTTGCCGATTTTTGCCGGCAAAATCCATTTTGACCACCCGGCAAAAACGTCTAGCTCTAATAAAAAAATAACCAACTGAATAAATAAATCAATAGATTTAGAAGTTACACATGCAATGTTTTCATAGAAAAAAGTACTGTTCTTCTACATCCATAAGTTGTCAATTACTTTCAGATTGGCGGGAATAATTACGAGTTATGGCACTCATTTCACCGCTTACTGTCGCAGGCCAGGCGGACGATGGAAAGAGTACGATGATCTGCGATTAAATGTTAGCAAAGGTTATCTGAACGACACAATCACTCCTGTCGCTGCACTTTACATTATGGAGTCGAGAGCGAAAATGACATAAATCTTCTAGGCAAGGGGAACTTAATGGAAGAAAAGAAAGACAATTGTCTGGTGCATGATGTATATTTTTCACGTTTCAAGATTTCTTGTTATATAAATTGCGGTAATAAATTCAGTTCCTAATTGTAATGGCGTTTTCTTCTTTTGGATTAATTTGCAGTTAGAGGTATCATTCATTCCAAAATTTAAAATTTACCTTGCAAGTCAATCCACAGTAAAAAGAGAAAGAAACTTTTTCGTCCGAATGGAAATTCGTAATTTAAAAATTGATAGTGGAGCTTTCCCTGAAATTATCGGTAAACAATATAATTAACTTTTTAAGGAAAAAATGACGAAATTTAATATGAGGCAGACACTATCAGTAGGTTGGTTTGTGTATGACAAAGGGTCAGATATATTTTAACCCATCCGTTCATTTATTAGATACTATTTTAAGCCAGCCCATGCTGGGATGATGAGGACGAATAAAGTCAACTATTCTCGCAAATCAGTCAAAGATTTCTATTTTTCTCAATTAGACGATACATTATCACTTTTATGAACTCGAGTATACATAATATTTGACACTAAATACTTTTGGAAGAAGAATAAGTGCGTGTAAATCGGATTCAGCAAAAAAGAATATGGGCTGGCGGATAACACATGGTATTATTGACATTGATTCCAATTTGAGCTACTTCAGCAACTTCATACAATTTGAAGATTTTTTTAAACTACAAAGACACTCATCGGAAAATGTGATCAGATTTTTTAATCGTAATTTTGTTGCTCGATTGACGTTGTATTTATTTTTTTTTGCACATGATACAATATGATCGGCCGTTTTGTGAGCAATATCTATTACTTATTCATAAAAAAATTTATTGTTTATAAAAAATTGCTGACTGATGAGTTACTTTAATGTAGGAAAACCAAATTAGGACCATCGCAAGTTTTATATCCAAGTTTTGACGGAAAGTATTGGGTGTTCGGATTTTTGGCCATATTTTTCAAATTCACCGTTCATGTTTGAGGGTTTTTTAGTCCCCATTTGTGAAGTGCTAGGACATTTCTCGTTATATCTCCTGTCTCCATAGGTAGATCTGAGACAGTCCCTGAAAGCGGAATTGCTTGTCAACTGGGGACAATTTACGACATTAATCAATGAGCCTCTGATAGTCTTTATTATAGAGTTGTTTTCTTCTATAGGTCTGCGTTGATGCCTAGGGGATGGTATTTTATCCTTATATGAGTCCTTGAAATCTCCAGATCCATAGAACATGACCCGGAAAGTTTAAATAAAAACAATTGTGGATCGAATCCTAATGAAATGAGCAGCCGTATTTGTCTCTTTTGTTCCTCATTTTGAGTAAAATATTTAGATTTCTATCTTTATTAACATCAAAATAACAAATTTTCACAATTACATTTCGCATTCCTATGCTTTAACTTAAGCCATTCGTATGCCTTAACTTAAGGCATTCGTATGCCTTAACTTGAGGCATTCGCACGCCTTACCCCAAATCGTTACGTTAAGTACGAATGCCTTAACTTAAGGCATACGAACGCCTTAACTTAAGGCGTATGAACACCTTAACTTAAATCGTACGAACGCCTTAACTTAAGGCATATAGACGCCTTAATTTAAGGAGCGAACGCCTTAATTTAAGGCGTGAACATCTTAAATTAAGGCATTCGAACGCCTCAAATTGAGACATTTGAAGTACTTATTTTCAGGTTTGTCAAGTCTTAATTTAAGTTTAAATTTTTCTGGGTGTAGTGTAGACGATATTGTGATTCTTCAGTCTGATCGTAACCTGAATAAATTAAATGAAATTGAAATACAAGACATGCATGCACGAAAAACTGGCTCCCGAATATGTAACATATTTAATGCATAATTGATATTGATACCAGAGCCAGTAGAGTTTGGAGTCCGTAATGTTCATATGCGACCACTTGTATAATTAAATTCAAATAATGATTAACTATGTTTCTACTAGTCAAACCTTATAGATTGAATTATAACCTAACAAACGGAAATTCATGGAGCAGAGATTGGCTCCAAAATCTATCTGAGAAAAAATATCACAAACAAAAAAAACATTGAAAAAACACAAGCAAAAATAATAAAAACACAAATAACATCATACAACAATAACACCATATAAAAACAACGCCATATAAAGAAAAATACCATACATAAACCAATTAAAAATAAGTTATAAAAAATGACTTATAAACGCTAATGAAGTTTATAGGGCATGGTGGCAGGACTAAATAACACAATAGAAAAATAACACAACACCGCCCTAAAATGTGTTCTACAGCACCCGAATGTGGGGGTTCCAAGCAGGAATGATTTCGAGTAGGTCACTACTCTAAAATATGTACTGCCGCGCCCGAATGTGGGGGTTCGAAGGAGGAATGAGTTCGAGGAGATCACCACCCTAAAATGTGTACTACCGCATCCGTGGTTATGTTAATGGTGATATCATTGATTGTTATTTTGTAATGGATTTATCTGAATTTTTATAAAAATTGTGGTTATAGAAAACATCCTAAACATACAGTTCAAGTGAATATACACTTTAAGGAAAAAAACTGGAAACATATTGCAGTTTAAAATTGAATGCGAAACTGATTCAACGGCGCGGCCGCGGCGGCGCTAGTAATTGAATAAAAACATACTCCAAAACATGTTTCCAAATCCCAAAAAGTCGAAAAACCCGTTCTCCAAACGATACTGCATCAATGGAGTGGGTTGGGGAACAAAAAATCCAAATTTTCTGCTAATTATATGGCTAATCACTTTTAATTGATATTAATTAGAGGGCATGTTTCGAAATTGGGAAAATGCTTTTCCAAATTTATCTAATTAATTTCCTAGCTACTGGAGTATCTCAGAATAGATTTCCATAATTTTGTCTGCTAAGTATATGGCGCTTATTCCTCTTTTGTTCTTCAAATTTAATGTAGCGTCTCATCAGTCTGACATGTTCAAAAGAACGTAACCTTTTCACGAGATGATATACGAAAATTTATTACGGAGCGACATGTAAAAATGGCATCATATAATTCAGACCATTTCCTTATCAGTCCCCTTAAATCTCAATCCCGCATTCCAGAGGAATCCGAGACTTATCAAGCTGCGAAAGAAAATTTGCAGCGAGCCTCTAATCCTAACGTATTTTCAGCTGATGCAGAAGCGGACTCGTATATGAATAATGATAAAGAAGAAAAGGTGGAATCGAAACTCACCGTTGGTATTGATCCGAGGTGAACGCTTATCTCTATATTAGAAAATGATTATGCTCTTTTTTTGACATACTTTCAAAACTCCACAATAATATCATTAGTAAGATTAATATTGACGAATATTCCACCCCAAAATTTTTGAAGTGAGACTGCTTATGGGCGCTTGTGGAGGGGGTGCGGGTGACAGTCGAGGACGGTGGCGTTTTTTGGTGTCACACTTTGCACAATTTTTCCGGTTGCCTAAACTTGAAAAAATAGTATATTTCCAGGCTGTCATTTTGGGGATTTCTGCTCGCGCAAAGTTTGCGCTCGAGGCGAAGCCGAGAGCAGGCAAAGGCGCGAGCAAAAAATCCTCAGAATGACAGCCTGGATAACATTTTTCCGTAGTGACTTTTACTTTTCCAAGTTCGAAACAGGGCTGATACCAATTCCCGAACGAGGAAAAGTACAAGGCGGTACGAAAAAATTCTATTCGTCTTTTGAAGTTTAATTTTTCTGGCGCCACAGGGACTACATATCGTTTTTAAAAGTTTTTTTTTTTATTATGTCGCATTGAAAAATACACACAACCCTAAATTTTCCATTTTCTATCACAACCCTTGCTTTTAAATAGTCATTTGATAAATTCTATCATTTTTTTTAAGCTGGGCATATAGAGACTTTCCATTCTCAAATTCGATCAGTGCCACCGCTTCACCGTCCTGAAGGCATTCACTCTAAATTAAATAAATGGGCTGTGGGTTAACCCTGCGGAGGCCAAAATTATAACTTCCCGATGGCTGCGTGTGGGTGTGTGTACTTTCTTTCCAATCTCTCATTTTTCGAACCATAGAGCTCTCTAAATTATTCCAATTGTTTATAACGTCCCAACGTCGAAACGGTTAAAGATACGAAATGAAAATGATTAATAACAATATACAAAATCCTTATTTCGTTTAAATTCTCCTCCCAGATCAAAGTTAAGTTTTTGCTATGACACTACCACAGGGCTCACACTGAAAAGAATAAATTTGGTACGCTGTGCTGAAATTCCGGGAAGTTTTGTTTGTGCCGCGAATGGAGTACACACATGCTCACACCACAATAGGTAGATGATTTTTTTTTCCTTTATTGGTTCACGGCATATTGCCCACCGGGAACTGGATAGATCAGTAAGGAGAAAAAACCTAGATCGGCGAAGTGAATAAATTTTTTGTCTATGAGCAACTTTCGGAAACAAAGGATGATTTGTGCACAGATTATTTTCGGTTTTCATTCGGGTAATGTATAGCTATTGACATCATCGAATGCGTCTTTCGATATCAGAAATTAGAATAATATTAACGTACTTTGAGGCTACGTAATGACACCGAAGCCCCCCCCCCCCCCCCCGCCCCCCGAAGATTCCGAGAAAGGATCCCAATGCCGTTTGGATCTTTAAAAGCCTATCCCTTTCTTGGCCTTTCCCCTAGACGTTTTGGCGTAATGAACTCATTGTCGGTGAATTCAATATCGACAGTGAGTGGCGGAATCTCACTTAGCTCATCCTCCGAAAAAGGTCTTTGTCTTTCGCATCCTTGTAGATAATTTCCATATCAATATTAGCAGTATCATCAGGTGACCTTATCCTGACCACATACTTATTCCATGCCCAAGTTAATGCCGTCCTTTGTCAGGACTGATGTTCAAAAATCGGTAAAAAAAAACCTGTCACTCCTTTGAACCAGTTAGGGGGGCCTGAAATTTGGTAGAGATAAAGGATGGGGTGACAGGAACTTCCAGGAACTCCCGAAATGGGGACATCATTTGTAGAAATATTTTTTTTTCGTTTTCGTGGGGTAACTCCCTGGTTGATGTTCAAAACTTGACAAAAAAAAAACCTGTCGCCCCCTTTCAACCAGTCAGGGAGACCTGAAATTTGGTAGAGATCAAGGGCGGGGTGAGGGAAACCACCAAGAACCCCAAAATGGTGACGTCATTTGTTGAAATATTTTTTCATTAATTTTTCGTGGGTTAAATCCCAGGTTAATGTTGTAAAATTGACAAAAAAAACCTGGCACCCCTTTGAACCCGTTAGGAGGAGCTGAAATTTGGCAAAGATGACGGGTAGTGTGAGGGCAACCTCCAGGGCCCCTCAAACTGCTGACGTCATTGGTCGTAATGATCATTTATCAATTTTGTGTAGGATGCGTCCCAGGCCTATATTCCAACATCGACCAAAGCCCCCTTTCACCCCTTTGAACCAATCAGGGGGACTTGAAATTTGATAGCGATCAAGGGTGGGGTGAGGGGAACTTCCGGGAACTCCTGAAATGGTGACGTAATTTGTGGAAATTTTTTTTTTTCGTTTTCGTCGGTTAACTCCCTGGTTGATGTTCAAAACTTGACAAAAAAAACCCTATCGCCCCCTTTCAACCAGTCAGGGAGACCTGGAATTTGGTAGAGATCAAGGGCGGGGTGAGAGAAACCACCAAGAACCCCAAAATGGTGACGTCATTTGTTGAAATATTTTTTCATTAATTTTTAGTGGGTTAAGTCCCAGGTTAATGTTGAAAAACCGACAGAAAAAAAACCTGTCACCCCTTTGAACCATTTAGGGGGAGCTCAAATTTGGCAGAGATGAAGGGTAGTGTGAGGGGAACCTCCAGGGACCCTCAAAATGTTGACATCATTGGTCGAAATGATCATTCATCAGTTTCTCGTAGGATACGTCCCAGGCGAATATTGGAGCATAGGCCAAAGTCCCCTTTCACCCCTTTCAACCAGTCAGGGGGACCTGAAATTTGGTAAACATGAAGCCATGATAATTGACTATCATCCATGAGGTTCACCCCACGCACGCCCCTCTTCACACTGTTCACGTTAGGCATAATCTCCAACTGTGTTTGCTATCATTTGTCTGCTAACTTCCGCGTCATGTTGGATGCTATTGTGTTGGATGCTCGTGGTAAGAACAGGGAAGGGAGTGATTGAGGGTGGACGATGGAAAGCAGGTGCGAAGCAATAGTGTTTGGTTGTTACTCTGGACGTCAAGAACGCTTTCAACTCGGTACGGTGGGATTCCATCCTGGCGGCATTATCGAAGCTCAATAGCTTCACACCGGCATATCTCCAAAACATGGTAGGTAATTACTTACTAGTAGTAGTAATTACATCGACAGAGTTCTTAAGTATGACCCAGAAGTAGGCCCCAAAACATGTGACTGGGGGTGTACCTCAAGACTCAGTGTTGGGGCCCCTTCTGTGTAATATCGTGTACGACGAACTGCTGAAACTGACATTGCCGATGGGGGCACAGCTCGTGGCTTTTGCAGATGACGTGGCTATAAGCATCGTGCAAAAACACCTATTCACGCTTCAGCTCATCTTTGAGCATGACTTTAACAAGATATGGAAATGGATGGGCTCGATTGGTCTACAACTGGCAGAGCATAAGACTGAGGCATTACTCTTCACGAGCCGAAAGAAACTGGGGACAATTACGCTGCAAGTCGGCGAGCACGAAATAACTACCCAGCCCTATATACGGTACGTAGGAATTATGATTGATGACCGACTCGGTTTCAAACAACAATCCCAACATACAAGCTTTAACGCAGGCGCAGTGAGCACTGATCTTGTAAGACCCATACCGAACATTGGAGGCTCAAAACAGAGGAGAAGGCTCTCGTTATCATCAGTTGTCAGGTCGGTATTAACATATAGTATCCTTATATGGACTGATGCACTACGAAGTCAAGCAGCACGACGGCAAGTTGTTCCAGTGTACAGGCTGAGTGCCCTTGGAGTGGCTGGCGCATACCGGACAGTATCCAACGAAGCAGTGTGTGTCATTGCTGGGATGAGACATATCGAAGTTCTAGCGGAGGAGCGTAGGCGCTTCTACACACGCAAAAGATCAACTGACCTGAGCCCAGTGGAACTGAGGAGAGAAGAACGTGACCGCAGCATCCAGTGATGGCAGCTACAGTCGGACGCCTCGAGCAAAGGCCGGTGGACTCAAGGACTTATTCCGAAGCTGGATGTTTGGCTTGACCGATCACATGGACAAATCAATTACTGCCTAACCCAGGTGCTCACAGGAAAGGGGTGATTTGAGAGATATTTTCACACATACAAGCATGAGGATTTCCCGGATTACCTAAATTATCAGAGAATTCAGGAAAACCTGGAACATGTTCTCTTTGCGTGTCCGCGTTTCAACGCCCAACAATCTATATGGGAAAATAGCGCAGGCAAACCCATTAAGGCTGGAAATGTTGTGGAAGTTATGCTGTGATCAGAGGCAGCATGGAACGCGATAAGCGTTTTCGCAATGGAGGTTCTGTAGGAGCTGCGCCACGAGGAGCAGCTTCGGAAAAATCCAGAGTAAACGGAGGATCTTCTTACCGTGAGTGACCGAAAAGGATTCGCTACTGAGGAAGCCGCGGCTGTCGTCCCCTACGCAACGAAGTATTGCTTCGCAGACGTTCCGTTGTGATTTGGGGATACTGAGATATAGAAGGTTGTCCTTCTACTAGTTCAGGCCAAGGGCTTTGTTAACTTCCCGAAGGGAGAAGTTATTGTAATCACCCCGAAATCGAACTTTTTTGTTTTTCGTCCTACAGAAGTTTTAAGTATACCGAAATGCTTCCCATCAAATTCAGAGCAAAAGTCTGTATGTTTTTTTTTCCTCCGTCCATCTCATTTGTACGCCCCCGGTAGCGGCCGTGTAAGCATTCCTTCAGGGGGCGTACCGGACACCCACCCATGCGGCTGGGGCCGACTTTCGCCATTTTTTTAGGCCATCGTATTTCTAAACACAGGGTAAACCTCCAGAAACCCCTGTGCTCCGATGGCCGGCCGTCTCATTTTATGGGTACCGCCGATAGCACACATGGAAGTTCCTGCATCGATCGGAATCCATGAGAAAATATTTTGAAAAAATATTCTCCGGCGGCCGGGCGCGAACCTAGGACCTTCGGAGTAGTCGCCAGATACTCTACCACTACGCCAAAGCCCCGACTAAAAAAAGTCTGTATGTGTGTCTGCGTGTGTGAAGTTATTGAAGTTGTTAAGATCGCATTCAAAGCGTTTCCATGCCACTTAGATGTGACTAGTTTTTGGCTGCATTCGGTCCAGCGTATATATTGTTATTAACAATTGGAATTCTTTATAACGCTCTACTGCGCAAACTATTCAAGATAGCGGAAAATTTATATAAGATAAGTTATTCCCCATATAAAAATGCACATTCTATGTCGAATCACTTTTTTCATAATTTGCATAATTAAGGAGGTATAGCCGTAACACTAATTCATGTAATAACTGAATGAATAAAGTTAGCGCTGTTCGGAATCTCTCAATCGGAGTGTTTCCACGCACAATAGAGCGGTATTCAATGCATATGACCTTCGGGCCGTGCATATATTGTTATTAACGGTCTACTGCACGAACTATTCAAGTTAGCGGAAAATTTCTATAAGATAAGTTATTCCCCTTATGTTATCTGTGTGTGTGTGTGTGTGTGAATGTATGTATGCCTGTGTACAAAATTTTGGTAGTGTCGGGGCTTTGGCGTAATGGTAGAGTATGTGCCTATTACTCTAAAGGTCCTAGGTTCGCGCGCGGCTGCCGGAGAATATTTTTCAAAAATATTCTCTCATGGATTCCGACCGATGCAGGAAGGACGGAAACAAAAAAAGTCGGGTGAATGTTCCTACCCTCATTGTGAACGAATAACATCCGTAACAGTGTTACAGAGGAAAAAGTCGTGAGCGTCTAACGACTATAATAAGTCCAGAGCCGGCGCTACGAACCATTCTAGTTGATGCGTCGATAAGAACAAACCGATCAATCATTACCCGAATGGAAATTCAGATGAGGGTCAAGTCAGGCCCTGACCAGGGTGCCGTATTCTACACATACGGTCCTCATCCGGCAAAAAAGATTTCATACTTAAAAAATTAGCTTCATACTTCCAATTTTGGAACAAGTATTAAAATGAATTTCTCTCAGTACCATTACCTTATATTATATATAATCGGCAATATTTTTGCATATTGAGATTAATTCTTCATCCAGATTCTGCCATACGAATATTTTTTTGTTTTTTTTTTTGCTTTTTTTTGTCTCCGTCCTTCCTGCATCGGTCGGAATCCATGAGAAAATATTTTTGAAAAATATTCTCCGGCGGCCGGGCGCGAACCTAGGACCTTTAGAGTAGTAGGCACATACTCTGCCATTACGCCAAAGCTTGACTTGACTTGAAAATTGTTTATTAACATTTGTCATATATACATACTATATACAGTATTAATATCTTAAGTGCTACGCTCTAGATCACCAGCCATTGGCTTTATATCTAATATGATTAAAGTTTAACCTAATTTTTCATTTTTATAATGTTTGTGAATTTTTACATGATGACTCGATATAAGGAAAAATGACTTCTAAAAAACCTTATAAGTAATGGGCGCATGAGGGGCGGGGGAGAAAGGGATATATGGAAAGGTGGGACAAAAACAGGTGGTCAGTGAGACCAATTTGCTTTCTTATCAATGTTGATGTTTTGGAGCTGGGGATTAGGATCGGATTGTAGTTTAAATTTAAATGTCAAATTTATTCTATCGATAAATTTACCTATGGTTGCCATGCCCAGCGTATTGTGCATGCCGACCATTTTATTATCCATACAAATTTATTTTGGACAAATTGAGGATGATTTAAGTGGGTTTGTGCTGCATCGTGCCAGGCAGGACAACCATAAGAAATAGGTCTGATTAACCCTTTGTATAAAGTAAGTTTCAGAGATTGACTGAGCGTTGGAGATTTCAGCAAATTATACAATCGTACTAGAATAATTTTAGTCTTGACCTTGATATCAGATATAAGTTTTTTCCACAGGAGGTTGGAATCAAGGTATAAACCTAAATATTTCACAGAAACGGTTGAGGTAATCTTATTGCTACGCAAAGTTAAAGTCGGTTTGGCCTTGGAGCTAGTAAATAAGGTTGCTACTGATTTAGTAGCATTCACTTGAATTTTCCGTTTATTTAAATCGCTGATTTTAAGAGAAGCAGAATTTTCTATTCTTCTAACAGCTTTATTGATCGATTTGCTAGGTAAGTACAGAGCAATGTGATCAGCATAGCCTGCAATGAATACATTTCTAGGTATTCTGTTGAAAACAGAAGCGATGTATAGGTTGAATAGTACACGGGAGAGGATATCCCCTTGCGGGACTCCCGCGACAATTTGAGTTTTAACGGAAAGTAGTGATTTGACTCTAACTTGAATATATCTATTTGAATTTCTGATTCTGACCAATTCGTGGCGGGTCGAGTGTTCTGAACGGAGACCGAATTGGTTTGTAGGTATTAAGTGTAGCTCATCGATAGATTTTATGAGACGTAATAGAATTATTCGCTCAAAGTGTTTTGCGGGTACCGGTATCAGACTGAGTTTGAGCGCAAAAATGTTAATGGCTAAGATATTTATTATGTTTGTAGGAGGATCGTGAGTGGTTCAGCGGTGGATTCGAACAGGTATGCATAGGATGCGATGATTGTGATTTTATCAAGGGGGGTGTCAGCTCTTTGGATTTTAGAGATCATGTTCTTAATCTCTGAGAGGTTTTCGAGAATTCTAAGGGATTTTAGGTCATCAAGGACTTGTGTCACTGTATTAATAAAGTTTTTACTTGTACTTAAATGTAATGGCGGATCGTCAGTCTCCATCGAAATGGTCCTAGGTTCAGCGGTGGGTGCGTCAACATTCGTTCTTAAGGTTTCCATCGTTGGAAAACAAGAAGCGTAGGATGGCCTGGACATCTTCGTGGCAGTAGAGATTGGCGTAGGCTCGAGGACTGGAGAAAATGGATGTTGCTTTCCAGGTTTTGCATCGTAGCCGAGTGTGGGGTAGCGGGTAGTTCCCGCTCTGCTCTTTTTGGTGCTGGTGGTTGGACTCTTTTTTCATGAGTCTCCACAAATTTGGTTCGTGAGGCGCACTCACGATAGCTCGCTGTGTGAGCTAGACCACAATTTGCGCACTTCAGGGAGTTACTGGTGCAGGTTTTGATGTCGTGATTGCCTGCGCATTTCACACATCTGGGATTTAAATTACAGTGCTGACTTGCGTGTCCAAATTTTTGGCACCGGTAGCACTGTGTTGGTTGTTGGGTTTTGATGTATTTTTCTATCTTAAATGTATGATAGAAAATGGTTTTAATAGCAGCGAGGCTGCTCAAGGTTACATCAGGCCCAACCGTAATTGCAAACACCGGTAGTGGCCTACTCTCTTTGCTGTCTCCGTCCTTGTTTGTTTTCACAAACTGCCGGACTGATAATACCTTTATGCCGTGTTTGGATATTTCCGCTTCAATCTCCTGCTCAGTAAAACTGGCGGGAAGACCTTTTATGATAAATTTCTTCGGACGCTCACTTTTTAGACCGAAGGTGTAAAAATGTAAATTTTGCCTTTTCAGGATACTTGCGATTTTATTATAATCCTCTGTCGATTGTAGATGGACGATGGTGGTACTACCATTGAATTTCATCCTGAAGTTTTTGTCCGAGGCGTTGACTTGCAGGAAGTTGATTACTTTTTTGGTCTCCAATTTGTCATTTTCAATAACTATTGGAGGCACTGATGTTTGTTTTTGAGCCTGTTGTGGCCCGACAGGAGTGTTTGAAGGTTTGTTGAGGCGAGCGGGTTTACAGCTCGCACTAGTTGACGGTTTAATAACGGTTTTTTTAGTTATTTTTGGGTCTTCCACAGGAGGAGTCATTTTGGCTTTCCTTTTGGGAGCCAGAGGAAGTTTGAGATTTTTGAAGTTTGACACTTTAGTGCCAAAACTTTGACAAGATTTATAAATTCACTGTACTGTAAGCTCGGTACGTTTGGAATTTATATTTTGTAGAGAGCGGTAGACATGCGTCCGCACGACACCGACTCAAAACAAATACTGTCACCAAGCCTTGACTTGACGTGACTTGAAAATTGTTCATTAACATTTGTCATATATACATACTATATACAGTATTAATATCTTAAGTGCTACGTTCTAGATCACCAGCCGTTGGCTTTATATCTAATTTGAAAGAAGTGTAACCTAATTTTTCATTATTACAGATATTTGTGATTAATTACATGATGACTCGATATAAGGAAAAATGACTTCTAAAAAACCTTATAAGTAATGGGTGCATGAGGGGCGGGAGAGAAAAGGATATATGGAAAGGTGGGACAAAAACAGGTGGTCAGCGGGACCAATTGGATTTTATGTCAATATTGATGTTTTGGAGCTGGGGATTAGGATGGGATTGTAGCTTAAATTTAAATGTCTCATTTATTCTATCGATAAATTCGCCTATGGTTGTCATGCCGAGCGTTTCGTGTATTTCCACAATAGTCGTTCTTCTTTTAAAATTTCCTATTATTCGTAGGAATTTATTTTGAATCACTTGAAGATGATTCAAGTGCATTTTCGCTGCATTGTGCCAGGCAGGACAACCATAGGTGATAATGAGCCTAATTAACCCTGTGTAGAGAGGAAGGTTGAGGGATTGACTGAGCGCGGGTGATTTTAGCAAATTATACAATCTTACTAGGATAACTTTAGTCTTGACCTTGATTTCAGATATATGCTTTTTCCACAGGAGTTTGGAATCGATGTGTAAGCCTAAATACTTTACAGAGTCGGTTGGTGTGATCTTATCGCTACGAATAGTTAAAGTCGGCTTGGCCTTGGAGCTAGTAAATAAGATTGCTTCTGTTTTACCAGCATTCACTTGAATTTTCCATTTCGTTAATTCACTGATTGTGAGAGAAGCAGCATTTTCTATTCTTCTAATAGCTTTGTTTATCGATTTGCTAGCTGAGTACAAGGCAATGTCATCAGCATAGCCTGCAATGGATACATTTCTCGGAATTCTACTAAAAACAGAAGCAATGTACAAGTTGAATAAAACAGGCGAGAGAATAGACCCTTGTGGGACTCCCGCGACAATTTCTATTTTATTCGAAAGCGAAGTTTCGACTCGAACTCGGATATATCTATTTGAGAGATATGATAGTAAAATTTTACATAGATATTTAGGGACATTTAATCCTTCGAGTTTGTATATAAGGCCTGTGGGCCAAACAGAATCAAAGGCCTTCTCGCTGTCCAGGAGAAGAAGAACGGTATCTTCTTTCCGGTCTTTCGCGGATTTTATATCATTCGTAATTCTAACCAGCTGGTGGCAGGTCGAGTGTTCTGATCGAAAACCAAATTAATTGATAGGCATTAGTTGTAACTCTTCTATGGGTTTTTTGAGACGAGCTAAGATTATTCGCTCAAAGAGTTTAGCCAATACCGGTAGGAGGCTAATAGGCCTATAGCTCACCGGATGCGAAAGGGGCTTACCGGGCTTTAGAATCGGAATGACCACCGCTCCTTTCCAGAGTTCCGGGAAATATTGTCTGAGGAGGCATGCATTGTATATCTTTGTTAGTAAACTTATTGCTTTAATTGGGAGGTTTTTTAGTGCTATATTGGGAATATTATCCACACCCGGGGCAGATTTATTTTTTAGTTTTTTGATAGCGGAAGTGATTTCACGGGGATTCGTGAGGAATTTTATGGGAGTTTCGATAGGGGCTTTGAGGATAGTTTTTCTCACATGACCTGTGACTTGTTGTTCAAAGGATTTGTTGCCTCGGGAGGCCGATATTTCGTGTATTTGTGCGTAGTGACTGCAGAGTGTGTTTGCCTTGTCGTGGTCTTCTGTGTGGAGTGTGTTGTTTGACTTTAGTGTGGGGATTTTTCTTTTACCGGTATTATTAAAATATTTTGCTGCGCGCCAAATAGAGTGATCTTTTAAGTTTATGTTTCTGAGTTTGTTGTCCCAAGATGATTGTTTCCACTCGGTTAATTTAAGTCTGATTTCTTTTATTAGCTGATTGAGTTCGGATTTAAGGTAGCGATTTCGGGTTTTTTGCCATCTTGACCTAATCTAATTTTTTAGCTTTATTAATGAGGCTATTTCGGGTGGGATAGGAGTGTGGGTGGATTTGGTTGAGCGTTTGGGAGTGGAGGAATCCAGGGCTGTTTGAATGACTTGGGTGAAATGTGTTATGTGTTGATCTATTGCTTCAGTGTTGTTACAAGTAGGGTTTGGTGTAGAAATCTCATCATTTAAGGTATCCTTGAATTTATTCCAGTCTGTTTTCGCGTAGTTTAAAATTTTTGATGATTCTGGTGAGGTCGGTCGGCCAAATAGGGAGAAAAACAATGGTAGGTGATCGGATGGGGATTCGGAAAGTGTGGTGAAATTATTAATGATAGAGATGTTGTTTGTTAATAAAAGGTCAATAGTACTAGGAGTGTTTGAATTATGAGGGTAGTGTGTAGGAACGTCTGGAAAGAGCACATTAATTTTTTGTTCCGTCAAAAAATTTGAGAGAATCTTACCTGATTCGTTTGGCCTAGCAGAGGTCCAAGCAGTGTCCTTCGCATTGAAGTCTTCAACAATAATTGTTGGAGTACTATCGGAAAATAGGTGCCTCAATAGGTTTGTATCTATTGAGACATCCGGTGGATTGTAGATCGAGTAGATCTTCGTTTTTTTATTGTTTACTTGGACCTTTACTCCCACGTATTCGGTGAGCGACAGGAGATCATGCGGAAAAGTTCTATGTGACAAGGTTTTGTGGATCGCCACCGCAACACCACCACCTGCTTTGGCCGTTCTGTCTTCCCTGATCAGCGAGAAGTCTGGGAAGTTAATTTTCTTGGTTTTGCTGTTTAACTTGGTCTCTGAAATCAGACAAATTTTGATGTTATTTCTGTGGACGATGTGTAATAACTCGTCCAGATTAGGCTTGAGCGCAAAAATATTAATTGCTAATATGTTGGTTATGTTTGCTGAGGAATCGTAGGTGTGTTTGAGGAGGGTAAGAACAGGTGGACATAGGATGCGATGATTGTGATCCTATCAATTGGTGTAAGGGCTGTTTGGAGTTTAGAGCTCATCTCTTTTAGCTCTGAAAGGATTTCGGGAATTCTAAGGGTTGTTAGCTCGTCAAGGACTTGCTTTGCTGTAATTACATAGTTTATAGTTCTACTTAAATGAGATTCGGGAACATGTGCTTCCATTGGGATGGTCCTAGGTTCAGCAGTGGGTGCGATAAGATTCCTTTTCGAGGTTTCCACCGTCGGGAAGAAGGAAGCGTAGGTGGGCCTGGACGTGTTGGCAGTAGTACTCGGAGTTGGCACTGGGACTGCAGGAGACTAGAGGGACTGGATGTTCCTTTCCAGATTCTGGATCGTGGCCGAGTGAGGTGTGGTGGGCAATTCCAATGGCGCTATGCTGGGCCTGGCCGATTGAGCTCGTTTTTTCTGAGTTTCCATGAATTTTAGGCGCATGGAACACTCTCTATAGCTGGCTGTGTGGGCGAGTCCGCAGTTTGCACACTTCAGGGTTTTGGAAGTGCAGACTTTTACGTCGTGGTTTGACGCACACTTGACGCATCTCAGGTTCAGGTTGCAATGTTGGCTTGCGTGGCCAAATCTCTGGCACCTGAAGCATTGGGTAGGTTGCTGGGATTTTACATATTTTTCTACCTTATATGTGTGGTAGAAAATCGTTTTGATTTCAGCGAAGCTGCTCAAGGTTGTTTCCGGGCCAACGGTGATAGCGAAGATCGGTAGTGGCCTGTTTTCTTTGGTGTCTCCGTCTTTGTTTACTTTCACGAACTGGCGAACGGAAAGTACGTTGATGCCGTGTTTTGATAACTCGGCTTGAATTTCGTCTTGTGAAAGACTGCTTGGAAGCCCTTTCAGACTATATTTTTTCGGTCGCTCACTTTTAAGACCGAAAGTGAAAAAATTGATATCTTGCCTTTTCAGGATACTTGCGATTTTGTTGTAGTCCTCGAGCGTTCGTAGATGGACGATCGTGGTACTTCCATTACATTTCATCTTGAAATTTTTATCTGTGGCGTTGCTCTGCAGAAAATTGATTAATTTTTTTTGTCTCCATTTTTTCATTCTCGATGATGAATGGAGGGACAGAAGTTTGTTTTGGAGTCTCTTGAGGTCCATCAGAAGTATCGGAGGGTTTGGCGAGGCGAGCGGGAACTGAACTCGCACTAGTCGAAGGTTTCGAAACGGCTTTTTTCGTTTTTTTTGGGTCTTCCATCGGAGGACTCATTTTGGCTTTCCTTTTTTGAGCCAAGGGAATTTTGAGGTTTTTTAAGTTTGACACTTTTGTGCCAAAACTTTTACTCGATTTAGAATTTCACTGTACTATAAGCGCTGTACGTTAGAAATTTATATTTCGCAGAGAGCGGTAGACATGCGTCCGCACGACACCGACTCAAAACAAATACTGACGCCAAAGCCGCGACACGACCGTACGAATATTGAATTTTTCAGTTCGTTCATCTCACTTTTAGTTTATTGCTATAACTTTAAAAAAAAATACGAAAATCAATTCCGTTCAATACTATATATTTGTAAAGAAACAAATCTACAAAGAATAATGAACATTTAACGGGAACTCGATTCGGCTTGTCTTAGTTCTCGTTTACCAGGATCTGGTGGATTGTGAATTATATTCATCTGCACGCACTTGCTCGAGTTTCACGCCGGCAGGGCCCACTCGTGCTTTACGGATGCCTTGCTTCGGGATGCAGTATTTCAGCCGGATCAAGACCTGAGCAACTCAAAAACGGCACGCCGTGGCCTGCCATGGTTGATACGGCCAGAAGCAGGCCTTGATCAAGTATGCTGGTCTCCGGATTACCAGATTTGTCCGCTATCTCGGCCACATGTGGCATCAAGCAGGGTTACTGACGAAAACCGGACTTGGCATGCCTTACTTCTCCCTGGGCAAGACCTGATCATGTTTAACGGACAGAAACCTTACCCAGTATGCCTTATTGTCTCCTAAACAGGACCGTATGAAGCACGCCTGAGCTCAGCCGTGCTCCGGCATTCGGTATTTCTGCCGGACCCAGACCGGATCTGCATGAAACCGGCATGCCGTGGTCCGGCACGGTCGATACAGTCGAAGTCCGGCCCTGATCAGGCACGCCTGTCTCCGGATTCCCGGACCTATGAGTAACATGGTCCGGATGTGACATCAACCCTGCCGGACGAATTTTCTAGTCGGGCACCGGCGAAAATATTGCAGTTATCGGGAAACTTCTCAAAAGTGAATTATTCCGGATATGAATATACCTTTTATGTGTAATGACTTTTTTCCATCATTTGCATCATTAAGGAATAATTAAGTAATTATCCTATTAAGTGATTATCGTGTGCAGTAATTATTAGTCACAATTTCAATTATTGATATCACTGTTGACCTTGGTCATCACGATGATTGCGTGTTTACGCTGTACTGAAATACCAAACCCGTATGGGGCACACACATTTGCACACCACTAGTTTATTCTTTATTTTGTCCGTTTAATTTGTCAATTTTTGCGTTTGTTTTCAATAAAGACTTTAAAAAAGGGGAAGAAGGAGAGAGAGGGCAGCGTGAGGAAGGAGATTGGCTTCCTTCTTTTTCTTTTTTTCTTAAAAAAAAAATAACCCACACATACACAAACACACACAGACTACCGGGAAGTTATTTATGCGACCCGCCGAGGGTCTCACTCACGTCCCGTTTGTTTACGTTTCTTCCGCGGTACGTGTGGCTGAAATACATATGAAGCTTTTCGTGAACTTCGGAAAGAACGAACCTAATCAGTAAAATGTTGAGTCAGTTAGAAAGAGTAGGAGGTGCAAACGGTGTTCGATGATCGGTTCAATATTTAGATAATAATTCTTAACGTTCTCAAAAATGTTTCAGAACAATAAATGAGGTACTTTCACAGAAATGATTATAATTTGAAAAACTAAGGAATAAACAGAAGAATAAATCTCACAAAAAGAAGATAAATAAAAATGGCACAATTCCCAGTGTCACTTGACTCTTTTTACCATCAATCCCCGAATTTTTCTTAGGTTCTGAAATTATAATCAGTTCAATGAAAAGTTTGTATTTTTTTAATGTGTTTCAAAATATGTTTGTTATTCTTTGGTTCAGATTCCAGCAAATGAATCAGACACAGAGATGTTTCGTTATGTACATAGACTTTCTTCGCTGTCAGAAATTATTCGAGAAAGATCATAACGTTTGCAACTGGTTCAAGCAGTGTTACGAAACAATTTGTCCCAATGATTGGATCAATCACTGGAATCACCTGCGGAGCAAGAACTTGATGCCAGGTTCTAAGGCGTATGATAAAGCAACTGCTGGAGCCAAAAGCAGAGAACGGAAATAGAAAAACAGAGAAGAGAAAAGTAAAGAGCTTCCATTTTCTGCGGAGAGTATCTCACTTTAAAATTTACTTGACCTCCTCCTTCATACATGAAAGTGCAAACTTCTCGAATCCATCGTTGAGCAGTCGAAATTTTCTTAAAAAGACTCATTTGTAAATGTTGCAAAAACAGAGAACGTGATGGTAATTGAATAAAAACACAATTTTTAGGAAAAATATTCATAGTTTTATTACACAGGTACAGCAGTTATATTTCCATGGGATAGAATGCAACTTGGGTATCTAAATGTAAAAAAAGGCCATGAAAAAAGGAGGAAATTACGCAAACATTATCTACAAAAGTCACTTCATTTACTGTATAAGGTACTTCCAAGTTCTTTGCTCTATCGCTTGAAACTATTTAAACTCTATATTGATGTCTTTTTCCATTGTCACGCTTGTTTAATTCACCTGCTGTGAAATTGAGACGCGAATCACTGTGTAATCCTTTCTGAAAGTCTGAATAATCTAGTGTATATTAACATATAAAATACAAACATAAACCCCATCTAGAATGAAATAGAGGTTTTCAAATGAAACTATTTTCTTTTGCTTCGAGCAAAACAATAAAAGGGCAAAAAAAATCGAACGATGAATTACCTAATCCAGTGGGATTATTATTCATCGGAGACTAAGCTCGTGAATTGCCCCGCTCATTTATAGCTCCAAAAATCAATGGCTAATATATCCAGGTAGTTTTTTCGGCTTTGTTTTTAAGAAGACCACTTACCATCCAATGGCTCGGAGATCACGAGAACAAATGACCATGGTATCTGGCGAGGTGTGATATATCTTCAGCCAGATTTCATTTCGGCATATCTGTTGATCTTGACAATTTCGTATAAATTAAATTTATTCCACGATCGTCAGAATAAATTGTGCTTTTCTTTCACAGATTGTTAAATACGAAACCGTATCACCAAAGTATAATTTCAAGAAAAAGAGTAAACTAAAAATCTGCTAGGAACTTTCCTCAAATAATTTTTAAATAGCCGCAATTACGTATGAAGTTAAAAAAATCTTGTTATTTAGTCAAGTGATTATGTGGAGAGTACCCTTTATGACAGATCGGTAGGACACGCCCAGTTTTCGAACATGTGGTGACCAATCGCGTAGTGATGAGGAGTTATTGTTGTAATCAATAGAGCACCAAACATGCCCAAGTCATTAAAAAAATGGGTCAAGAGGGTGGAAAGTCCTCAGCAACGTCTTTAGCAAATGGCCACACACATCTCACTGTTTTTCTTCCTAGATATCAGACAAACTAATGCGATAGATATTTCAATAGGCTTAATATTCAAATGGACGTAGTATTCAAATAAAGTGTCAGCTCGGTGTTTTGAAGTAATTAGTGAACATCTCAATAGCGGTTGAATTCAGTGTAATTTGTAAAAATCTAATTTTTGCAGGGCATTGAATGTAGTGTAGGATATAATATCGCATTATTCATTTCATTCATTTCGCAAGTATTTGGTGACGAATCAACTTCTGATATAAAGTTCCTCTCTCATCTTGCTTTAAGACTAAGTCATACACTACTTTTGTGAGGCGGGATGAAACCAATTTCGAGGGATTTTTGAAATTTGATACGAACGAATGAACCAAAGGTTAACGAGTTAACCATAAAGTCTTAACCCGTAGCATATCCCAAAACGGACCGACGTATGAATGAAAAATAAAAAATAAAAAATTAGTTGTAAAATGTTATTATTAAGAGGAACTACTATGAGCATTAAACGTTGCAGGATATTTGAATGCAATGCAAAGTATATGGATACTCCACTACATGTATACTTATATAGTCATAAAGACTAGGTGCACGTACACAAAAGATCAATAGAAATTATGAGACTATATATACTCGCATAATGCGCGAGTAAAAATCATTTTCCAGGGCCTCATAGAATTTGGGATAAAAAACCGTAAATGGTTTTCAAATTTTCAAGCTCAACTCTTAAGCGGTCCAGGACAGTTGCGTAATTTCGCCGGAATTGAAAAATTTATAGTTCTCTTTTTTTCTATGGAAAACTGTGTCTCGGACGAACTTTTCAGGAAGTTTCCAGTGATTTGTAGATGACCTTCATTCGTTGAAAAAGGGTAAACTAATCCAGTTACCTCCATTCTTGAGTTACTTAAAACTTTTCTATATCAAATTCACGCACATGTATGTAGAATGGCAATTACAAACTTTTATTTATTCAATTCTGTTTCTAAATAGTATATGGTTTACATGTAATTTGTAGTTCTGCTTATCAAAAGAATGCATTTTCGATTAAATCTTCCTATTATAATAGCGGCGCCCCGTTCAGTTAATGGGAATATGGATACTTATGTTGTAAATATCTGTCAATATTCGTCTAACGATACCAGAATTGAACATTACCACGCAATTGGTCACTCGATCGATTTCCACCAGTGTGTTATGGATAAAGGGGCGGGGCTGTATGAATAGATGTGAAAACCAGTTAAAACTAACCTGATATAAGTTAATAGGAGCTTGGCGAATAGTAGGCTCGTCTAAAGTAGGTTCCGTGGCTCTAAGTGGTTGTAGAGACAGTTATAGTCCTTGCAGATCCCAGTTAGTTCGAAAGGGCAGAGTTCACGGTGGAGATCGATGTGCCTATCAAAACAAAGGAAAAATACCGGAAATACGGCCTCCAATTATGGCTAATAACAAATGCAGCATTTATAGAAATAGACGAGGAGTCTGGAATCCAGTGGCGAAATTGTTTTTTCTCATCGTAAATCGACTTTTTGTCTTGGCAATTATCGATTTTCAATCGGTGATTGCCGGCGAAATCAGTGGAAGAGCAATTTTGATCGTCAATGGTTCAGTGGGTTTTTTGAAGTTCTTAAAAATGCCGAAATTGAGAAAAAACAAATTTTATGGAAATTTTGAATGTTGATTTTAAGGAAATTAGAAGACGTGGATACTTTTCGAAGACTCTTGAAGTGTCGAAATGTTGAATGTTTTGAACCTTTTTGAGGTTACGGAGCAGAAATTTTGAAAATGGTGAAACTTAAAACCTTAAGAATCCTCCAATATTTAAAAAAACGGTATAATGTTAACAAGGTCGAATATCATTTAAAAATTGCAAAACGCTATAGAGATTCACTAAATTTTAAAATTCTGTGATTTTTACTTTCAGATCTAGGGAAGTTACTGTACTCACACCGAACATAAAGTGTCAAAAATGGGAGATTTTCACTTTTCTTAACGTTTGACATTATTATGACACGTTTTAACAAGGGTTGCGTGTGAGTGTTTTTTTTTTGTTAGAAAAGAAAAAAAGAGAAAGAAGGAAAAGAACCGCCGTCCCTCACGCTTTCTTCTTTCTCATTCCTTCCTCTTTTTCTATTTTTGCTTCCAAATGGAAGCATTGCAATCGTTCCATTTGCACTTTCGCTAATAATGCTTGTAAACGATATATAATGGTTTGAAACGTAAAAATACGAAGTTTGAGCATAGTGTCTGTATGTATCAATTTTTTTCGAAAATCAAAATTAAACAAATTTTTTTTTATCAAAATGTGCGTCTCAACGCGATGCGGAGAATGGTCGAAGAGCATCTAGTAGGTTGCTCACAAGAAATTGGAGATATTTCCATTTTTCTGTTTTTTTTACAGTTTTCTTTGCTTTTTGCTTTTGTAAGCACTTTAGCGTCTGCAAAAATTGGGATAAAAACTTGAAATTTGGAACAAAGGTTCCTTTTGTTGTGGTGAAGAACCCTATTGAATGGCGATTTGATCGTATCATTAGTTTTTTAGATTGTAATTTTTTCGTTTTCACGGTTTTTATTTTATTTCTCCATAATTATTCAACCGATTTTGTTGTTTTTTTTTTCGGAATGTGTGCCTTGACGAGATCTATGATATGGTTGAAAAACATTGAGTCAATTAGCTCGGGTAATATGAGATATTCCGATTTTTTAACTTTTGACTTTGGTTTTAGTTTTTGTGTTTGTTTGCCTTCTAGCGTCCGCAAGAATTCTGATGAAAACTTGAAATTTGGAACAAAGATTCCTCTTGTTGTATTGAAGAACCCTATTGAATGGCGATTTGATCATATCATTAGTTTTCTAGCTTTCAATTTTTTCCTTCTCACGGTTTTGTTGTTGTTTTTTTTCAAAATGTGTGCCTTAACGGGATCTATGATATCGTTTTTCAATACTGGAAGATTTTCATTTTGTGTGCAATCGGACCATTCGGAACCTTACCACCAATGAAATTGGGGGAAATAAAAAAAACGGTGACATATTCGACACATTCGAATGGGGGACCCGAGGACCGCCTGCTTGTTTCCTTTATTAAACAAACTTACGAAATTAACAAATAAAAAATAAAGTACAAGGGACAATCCCCCTTGGCACATACAATCCCATTTCAGTCTCCACAGATCACGACGTCCCAGTCTCCCCAGTCTCCTCAGTAGCAGATTTTCGACTCTTGGATGATAGGATATCCTCCGTTCACTCTGGATTTTTTGGCAGCTGCTCCTCGCGGCGCAGCTCCATCAGAAGGCAAGCAAAAACGCTTGTGGCATTCCATGCTGCCTCTGATGACAGCATGACTTCCACAAGATTTTCAGCGTTTATGGGTTTGCCTGCGTTAGTTTCCCAAATGCATCGTTGGACGTCGAAACGAGGACAAATAAAGAAGACATAGTCCGCATTTTCATGAATTTTATGACCCTTTGGGCAATCCGGGGAATCCTCATGCTTGAATTTGCGAAGATATGTGATTGTTTGAGGCTGCGCGGTATTCCGTAGCGGGTGCGTACATCCGAGCGGCTCTTGTATACACACACACACACACACATAAATACATCGGCAAGTTAAGAATCCGATCCGTCGAGGGCCACACGTAGATTGCATTTATTCTTAAGCGGGATATGGTCAGAAAAGGTTCGGCATGAACGATGACGTTTTTGTTGATGAAAACGGCGTGAAGTCTGAGAAAGGCATGAACTTTTTCTTCATTTCGACTGTCAGAGGTGTCTGTTGACGGGAGGTCCGCGCGTGCATTGGAAAAAGCAAACGAAATAGGCTAGCATGTGAGAAACTTTGACATCGCCACCTTTCTTGTGGCCCTACAGAACAACCCAATAAGTGATGGAATTATTACTATAAATTATTATTCTATAAATAATTGAATGCAATTGTTTATACTGATCTACTGGGTAAAATATCAAAGTTATCGGGAGCCATAGAGAGAGTAGATGAGAGTCACCGACGTTTGCGACGCAACTATGGCCAGGAAAGTTAGTGGAAACCGATGGCCACCGGAGCAAAGCATAAAGCGGCTCAGCATAAACTCACCACGGCCATAAAGCTTTGCAAACGAGACTGTTGGAGGATCTTCCAACTATCGACTTCGAACTCGATAAGGATGCTCAAGGCAGACCATACAAGATGGGTACGGCGGGACTTAAGAGTCAATCGATGACATCACGGACCTGCCCTTCTGGAGAAGATTGCCTCTGTGTTATTTCATCAACAATTAAGTGCAACTAGAGAGCACGCGAAGGATGCCATCATCGACAATGTAGAATGCGTGCATTCACGAAGGTGTGTTTTCCAGCAGATAGAAGCAACAGAGCCTTGTAGTTCGCCCCAAAGGGAAGAAGCCACCGAACGGGCCGTCATTATATCGTCCGTTCTGGATGATGGTGCTGGCGGGCAAGATCTTAGAGCTTATAATGCACCAGAGAATAGGGGCAGCGGTGGAACTCTTGTTGGCCGAAGGTCAATATGGCTTCAGACGCGCGCAGAACAAATTTTCTGTTACTCTAGCGAATGGTCGGCCGTTGGAATCTGATTCGTTAGAATAACCAAACCTTCATAGCCGGTGCGAAAGGATACGCTGTGAGAGCCACTGGCCACTTGTCAAGTTAACGTAGCGTTTGAGGTTAAAAATGATTTGCTAACACTAAGAATAGTGCGTTAAATTGAACGAAATTCATTAGTTCATTGAAATTTCACTCATATGTTAAAATCTGATTTGCTGATTCAACACACTCTTTGTTCTTGGAACCGAGGCATTACTTCAACCCCCACTCACGTTCACTTAGTATAACATGAATCTTTTGTTCGACTGTGTTCTTAATTTGAGAAGAAGAGAAAATTTTAAGCTAAAAAAAACGTTTCTTCGGAAAAAAACCATTATTATTTTCCTCCAAAAATCTAATTGTTGCCACAACATGTAATGAAAAATGAATATCTATTTTGGAATTGTCATATATAAAGAAGCGTAAATTGGCGACAATCTTACGAAAATGTTTAGAAGGACAATAGAGTTGAGATTTTCGTTGCATCGATTTGTTATTTTAATAAATCAAATCTTTCCTTTTTCATGTTCGGAAGGAAATTTTCACGTAAACAATTGGCTTCATGAGGAATTAAATTTTGAGAAATGGAAATTTTTTCTAATAAAGTAGAGCTCAGGTGAAGAGACACAAGGCATGCAGGACGGCACCAGATAAGGGAATTCCCCGCGCTTACCTCTACATAATACTTTCAGTTGTTTGTCCCTCTTTTTTGACTGTTCCGTTGGTTTTCAAATTTGAAAAAAACATGTGCGGAGCAACGAAGGTTCCAGATTTTCGTCACTCTATCATCCGAAATCGTAGTGTCCGTATCCTTCTTCAAGCTGAAAAGGAGCAGGAGTAAATCCAGAATGAACAGAGGATGTTCTCGTCGTGAAACCCCCGAATTTGCTACTGAGGAAGCCACGGCTATCATCCCTTACACAACGAAGTACTCCTTCGCAGATGTTTCGTCGTGATCTGGGGGACTGGAATATGGAATATAGAAGGCTGTAGATTAGACCAAGGGGTATTATCCCTTGTTGTGTTCCACTGCCTGTTTTTCTCCGTTTGTAATTTTTTAGCTTGTTCTCAATAAAAATATAAACAAGCAGGCAGTCCTTGGGCCCGCCCATTCGAATGTGTCAAATATGTCACCGTTTTTTTTATTTCCCCCAATTTCATTGGTGGTAAACTTGAGAATGGTCCGATTGCACACAAACTGAAAATGGTCCAGTATTGAAAAACCTTTTTCCAGGCGAACGGAAGCAAAAATAGGAATATCTCATATTACTCAAAGTAATTGTCTCAATGTTGTTCAACCAGTTCATAGATCCCGTTAAGGCTCATATTTTGGAAAAAAATCGGATGAATACGTTTCGAGAAATAAAGTAATGAAATAACCGTAAAAATGAAAAAATTGAAATCTAGAAAATCAATGATGCGACTGAATCGTCATTCAATAGGGTTCTTCGCCGTAACAAAAGGAACCTTTGTTCCAAATTTCAAGTTTTTATCACAATTTTTGCGGACGCTAGAGTGCGAACAAACACAAAAAGTAAAACCAAAGTCAAAAGTTAAAAAATAGGAATATCTCATATTACCCAAATTAATGGCAATGCTTCCATTCAGGAGCAAAAAGACGGGAAGGGAGCGTGAGGAAGGAGATTAGCTTCCTTCTTTCTCGTTGTTTCTCAAATACGCACACACATACACCTCCCCACACAGTCGGGGGTTTGGCGTAGTAGGTAGAGTACCTGCCTACTACGTCAAAGGTCCTGGGTTGGCGAGCGGCCGCCGGAGACTATTTTCCAATGAATGGGATGTAAGTGTGACCCTCGACGGGTCGCATTTATAACCCCCCGATAGTGGGTTTGTTTTTTGTCTCCGTCCCTCTCATTTGTGCGCCCCAGGTAGCGGCCGTTCAAGCATCCCTGCAGGGGGCGTACCGGACACCCACCCATGCGGGCGACTTTCACCATTTTCGGCCATCGTATTTCTAATGCACAGGGTAAACCTCCAGAAACTCCTGTGCTACGATGGCCGGCCGGTATGATGGAACCCACGCTCCCATCCTACCCCCCTGCGGCGCGTTAGGTTCCCGCTTGGCCGGGCGGTCTTATTTCATGGGTACCGCCGATAGCACACACGGAACGTTCTTGCATCGATCAGAATCCATGAGAAAATATTTTTGAAAAATATTCTCCGGCGGCCGGGCGCGGACCTTTGGAGTAGTAGGCAGATACTCTACCACTACGCCAAAGCCCCGACTTCTCGATAGTGGGTGTGTGTGTTCGATGATACATATATGGAGTCAAGTTGTTTATCAGTAACGCAAATTCAACTATTAATCGATTATTACGATTTTTTATCCATATCTCGTAAAATATGATGCCTAGCAAAAAGAGTAATACAACATGAAATATGTAGTTTCACGAGCGGAACAACTTTGGTTTGATACTTTTTTTCGTATCTGGCATCGTTCTCGAAATTCAGCGGTATAAACAATGAAAATTGTTAATTAACCGATATCTCGTAAATTAACGCAATTATGGAAAAAAGTCATTAAACATAAAATATGTATCTTCATGTGGGGAAAAACATTCGTTGGAAACTTTCTCCTCTATCTCTCACGGTTTTTGTAATACAACGTTTTAAACTTGGCACTTGGTTTGTGTTTTAGACTTGGAGGAATTGTGTTTTAGACTTGGCACTCCTTTCCGCTCTCCCCAACGGCTAGATGTAATTGTGGAAAAAAAATCAAATCGGCTCAGCTGTTCAGGAGAAACCGTGTCACAAAAAAATGCTCACATACGTACAGACATACATACGCACACACACACACACAGACATTTCGTTGAAAACGTGTCAGGGTGATGCCAAACGTCGAGAAAAGTGAACATTTCGTTGATCTGACACTTTTCATTTTCGGGGTCATTCCAATAACTTTCCCTATCGGGAAGTTAAAAATATTTTCTCGTGGATTCCGATGGAAGCGGAGACGTTCCGTGTGTGGGGGGGGGGGGGGGGAGGAAGGGTGTTCCACCATAAGTGCCCGCCATCGTAGGAGAGGGGTTTCTGGAAGTTTACCCTGGGTTTAGAAATACGATGGCCTAACAAGTCGGCCCCGGCCGCATGGGTGGGTATCCGGTACGCTCCCTGAACGAATGCTCAGTCAGCAGCTATCCGGGGCGTACACAACGAGAGGGACGGAGACAAAAAACACACACACACACACATCATGGTTTCTCGTTTAATCCTAAGGAGTTTTGAAATGTCAAATATTCTAGACTATACTAAACGATTTAAAAAATATTCTACATAGGGCTCGTCGCACTTTTCCCATAAAATAACGTTTTCCACGACGGAACAATATCTCATTTACATGAAATTCATAAGTTGATACGGGATTATTTTATATTTAAATGTTTTGGCGGAATATTTATATTACCCTTCTATAACGAGTAATAAATATCAATTACCGATATATGAGGTGTTTCCTTTTCTTAACTTTCCGATAGGGGGCGTTATTGAAATGCCTCCGATTTTCGAAAATGGATTTTTCAACGTACACGTTTTCAATGTTCACGTTTCATTACATTTCGACCCATTGTGTGTGTGTGTATGTGACGGTGTATGTATGCAATAAAATTCTTTCTCGAACGATTTCTCATGCTCAAATTATGCCATCGAGATGCTGTATGGCGCAATCGAAGCGGCTTAGTGATCTTCAAAGCTGATCAGATTTTGGATGGAATTTCATTGTATATTCATTCAGATGGATATAATTCACATAAAAAAAATTGTATATAATGTTCTAATGCACAAACTGTTAGAATTAGCGCAAAATTCATACAAGAAAAGTTGTTCCCCATATAAAAATATGTATACCATGTGGAATGACTTTTTTTGATAATCTACATAATTAAGCAGCTATGGCCGTCTCAACAATTATGTCTGCAATAAGTGAACGAATGAACCCAGCGCTGTCCTGAAGGTCTCACTCGAAGCATTTCCATGCAGAATTGAGCGGATTACATTTTCAATGGTATTCATGTAGTATATACAATGTTATTAACAATTGCAATTGTTTATACTATTCCACTGAGTAAAAAATTAAACTTATCGTATTCATTGCGGCCCTTTGGTGGCTCATTCTCACTCAAGTAACGCGCATACGTATCATCCTCATGCTCACCATGCGTGCATTTGGATACTCATAGTTATCTGCTTCATGAATAAGCCAGTTTGGAATTGTCAAATCTGCAAGTTTCATTATGACACTAACAGATGTCACACCAATGAACCGGGGTATATTGGAGAAGAATAAATTTAGTACGCTGTGCTAAAATACCGAATCGGAAAGTTTTGCCGATACATGCATACCCACACTACGAGTTTATCACTTGGGTTTGCGTTGGCAAGATGGCGTCATTATTATTCAATATTTGATTTCAAACATTCCTCTCCATATCTGCTTGCTAACCTCGAAACTTCGACCGGGTGTGTTTTTTCCGTTCATCAGAGCTTACGTATGCTTGGATACGTATGTCGAAATGTCCATAGCTCAGAAATATAATACGTGTGAATGGAAGTCATACAACATGAAGTATATCGTCCGGTCCGAGGAAGATTTTTTGGTGAACACATGGTTTTCGTATCATCAAACGTTTTTGTGCAATTAACGTTTAAACAAAGAACACTGCTTGGACCCCCGCTAGGCGGACCGAATTAGGTAAAATTCTCACAAATTTTTTGATGGCACAGAAAAACTATCTGCTCTTTCCAGACTTTCCAACACACTACCCCCATGATTCTAACACTCTTAGTACTATTGACCTTTCAGTAACTAACAACATCTCTACCATTAATACTTTCACCACTCTTTCCGAATCCCCCTCAGACCACCTACCACTGCTTTTCTGCCTGTTTGGCAAACCGACCTCACCGGAAGCATCTAAAATATTAAACTACGCGATAACCGACTGGAAAAAGTTCAAGCACATCTTACATGATGAGATTTCTCCACCAAACCCGACATGTAATAATACTGAAGCAATAGATAAACACATAACAAATTTCACTCAAATTATTCAAACAGCCCTGGATTCCAGCACTCTCTGCGCTCATTCAAATCCACCCATACGCTTCGCCCACCCGAAAAGGCCTCATTGATAAAAATAAAAAAACCATATTAGGTCTAGATGGCAGAAAACACGAAACCACTCCCTTAAATCCGAACTAAATCAGCTGATCAAAGCAATCAGACTTAAACTAACCGAATGGAAACGAACAACTTGGGACAACAAACTCAGAACAGAACTCTGTTTTTAGCAGAATTCCTAGAAATGTATCTATCGCTGGCTATGCTAATGACATTGCGCTGTACTCAGCTAGCAAATCGATAAATAAAGCTGTTAGAAGAGTCGAAAACGCAGCTGCTCTTACAATCAGTGAGCTCATGAAATGGAAAATTCAAGTAAACACTGCCAAAACAGAAGCAATCTTATTTACTAGCTCCAAGGTCAATCACACCTTCACTATTGGTAGCGATAAAATCACTCCTGTGAACTCTGTTAAATACTTAGGTTTACATATTGATTCCAAACTCCTGTGGAAAAAAACACATAGACGAAGTTAAGCTGAAAACAAAAATTATTCTAATAAAATTATATAATCTGCTAAAATCTCCTGCTTATCTCTCTTGCTTATCTCCTGCTTAAATGTCTCTTAGCCAATCCCTAAAACTCACTTTATACAAAGGGTTAATTAGACCTATTATCACTTATGGTTGTCCCGCCTGGCACAATGCAGCGAAAATCCACTTGAATCATCTTCAAGTTATGCAAAATAAATTCCTACGAATAATAGGAAATTTTAAAAAAAGAACCACTATTGTGGAGATACACGAAACGCTCGGCATGGCAACCATAGGTGAATTCATCGATAGAATCAATGAGACATTTAAATTTAGGTTACAATTCCATCCTAATCCCCAGCTCCAAAACATCAATATTGACATGAAATCCAATTGGTTCCCGCTGACCACCTGTTTTGGCCCACCTTTCCATATATCCCTTTCCCTCCCGCCCCTCATGCACCCATTATTTATAAGGTTTTTTAGAAGTCATTTTTCCTTATATCGAGTCAACATGTAAATAATCACAAATATCTGTAATAATGAAAAATTAGGTTACACTTCGTTCAAATTAGATATAAAGCCACCGGCTGGTGATCTACAGCGTAGCGCTTAAGATATTAATACTGTATATAGTATGTATATATGACAAATGTTAATAAACAATTTTCAAGTCAAGTCAAGTCATGGCTCAGTATTTGTTTTGAGTCGGTGTCGTGCGGACGCATGTCTACCGCTCTCTGCGAAATATAAATTTCTAACGTACAGCGCGTATAGTACAGTGAAATTCTAAATCGAGTAAAAGTTTTGGCACAAAAGTGTCAAACTTAAAAAACCTCAAAATTCCCTTGGCTCCAAAAAGGAAAGCCAAAATGAGTCCTCCGATGGAAGACCCAAAAAAAACGAAAAAAGCCGTTTCGAAACCTTCGACTAGCGCGAGTTCAGTTCCCGCTCGCCTCGCCAAACCCTCCGACACTTCTGATGGACCTCAAGAGGCTCCAAAACAAACCTCTGTCCCTCCATTAATCATCGAGAATGAAAAAATGGAGACAAAAAAATTAATCAATTTTCTGCAGAGCAACGCCACAGATAAAAATTTCAAGATGAAATTTAATGGAAGTACCACGATCGTCCATCTACGAACGCTCGAGGACTACAACAAAATCGCAAGTATCCTGAAAAGGCAAGATATCAATTTCTTCACTTTCGGTCTTAAAAGTGAGCGACCGAAAAAATATATTCTGAAAGGGCTTCCAAGCAGTTTTTCACAAGACGAAATTCAAGCCGAGTTATCAAAACACGGCATCAACGTACTTTCCGTTCGCCAGTTCGTGAAAGTAAACAAAGACGGAGACTCCAAAGAAAACAGGCCATTACCGATCTTCGCTATCACGGTTGGCCCGGAAACAACCTTGAGCAGCTTCGCTGAAATCAAAACGATTTTCTACCACACGTATAAGGTAGAAAAATATGTAAAATCCCAGCAACCTACCCAATGCTTCAGGTGCCAGAGATTTGGCCACGCAAGCCAACATTGCAACCTGAACCTGAGATGCGTCAAGTGTGCGTCAAACCATGACGTAAAAGTCTGCACTTCCAAAACCCTGAAGTGTGCAAACTGCGGACTCGCCCACACAGCCAGCTATAGAGAGTGTTCCATGCGCCTAAAATTCATGGAAACTCAGAAAAAACGAGCTCAATCGGCCAGGCCCAACATAGCGCCATTGGAACTGCCCACTACACCTCACTCGGCCACGATCCAGAATCTGGACAGGAACATCCAGTCCCTCCAGTCTCCTGCAGTCCCAGTGCCAATTCCGAGTTCTACTGCCAATACGTCCAGGCCCACCTACGCTTCCTTCTTCCCGACGGTGGAAACCTCGAGAAGGAATCTTATCGCACCCACTGCTGAACCTAGGACCATCCCAATGGAAACACATGTTCCCGAATCTCATTTAAGTAGAACTATAAACTATGTAATTACAGCAAAGCAAGTCCTTGACGAGCTAACAACCCTTGGAATTCCCGAAATCCTTTCAGAGCTAAAAGAGATGAGCTCTAAACTCCAAACAGCCCTTACACCATTTGATAGGATCACAATCATCGCATCCTATGTTCACCTGTTCTTACCCTCCTCAAACACACCTACGATTCCCCAGCAAACATAATCAACATATTAGCAATTAATATTTTTGCGCTCAAACCTAATCTGGACGAGTTATTACACATCGTCCACAGAAATAACATCAAAATTTGTCTGATTTCAGAGACTAAGTTAAACAGCAAAACGAAGAAAATTAACTTCCCAGACTTCTCGCTGATCAGGGAAGACAGAACGGCCAAAGCAGGTGGTGGTGTTGCGGTGGCGATCCACAAAACCTTGTCACATAGAACTCTTCCGCATGATCTCCTGTCGCTCACCGAATACGTGGGAGTAGAGGTCCAAGTAAACAATAAAAAAACGAAGATCTAGTCGATCTACAATCCACCGGATGTCTCAATAGATACAAACCTATTGAGGCACCTACTTTCCGATAGTACTCCAACAATTATTGTTGGAGACCTAAATGCGAAGGACACTGCTTGGACCTCTGCTAGGCCAAACGAATCAGGTAAGATTCTCTCAAATTTTTTGACGGAACAAAAAATTAATCTGCTCTTTCCAGACGTTCCCACACACTACCCTCATAATTCAAACACTCCTAGTACTATTGACCTTTTATTAACTAACAACATCTCTATCATTAAAAATTTCACCACACTTTCCGAATCCCCATCCGATCACCTACCATTGTTTTTCTCCCTATTTGGCAGACCAACCTCACCAGAATCATCAAAAATTCTAAACTACGCAAAAACCGACTGGAATACGTTCAAGGATATCTTAAATGATGAGATTTCTACACCAAACCCGACTTGTAACAACACTGAAGCAATAGATCAACACATAACACATTTCACTCAAGTCATTCAAACAGCCCTGGATTCCTCCACTCCCAAACGATCAACCAAATCCACCCACACTCCTATCCCACCCGAAATAGCCTCATTAATAAAGCTAAAAAATTACATTAGGTCAAGATGGCAAAAAACCCGAAATCGCTACCTTAAATCCGAACTCAATCAGCTGATAAAAAAAATCAGACTTAAATTAACCGAATGGAAACAATCATCTTGGGACAACAAACTCAGAAACATAAACTTAAAAGATCACTCTATTTGGCGCGTAGCAAAATATTTTAATAACACCGCTAAAACAAAAATCCCCACACTAAAGTCAAACAACACACTCCACACAGAAGACCACGACAAGGCGAATACACTCTGCATACACTATGCAGCAATACACGAAATATCGGCCTCCCGAGGCAACAAATCTTTTGAACAACAAGTCACAGGTCATGTGAGAAAAACTATCCTCAAAGCCCGCATCGAAACTCCCATTAAATCCCTGACAAATCCCCGTGAAATCTCTTCCGCTATCAAAAAATTAAAAAATAAATCTGCCCCGGGTGTGGATAATATTCCCAATATAGCACTAAAAAACCTCCCAATTAAAGCAATAAGTATACTAACAAAGATATACAATGCATGCCTCCTCAAACAATATTTCCCGGAACTCTGGAAAGGAGCGGTGGTCATTCCGATTCTAAAGCCCGGTAAGCCCCCTTCGCATCCGGTGAGCTATAGGCCTATTAGCCTCTTACCGGTATTGGCTAAACTCTTTGAGCGAATAATTTTAGCTCGTCTCAAAAAACCCATAGAAGAGTTACAACTAATGCCTATCAATCAATTTGGTTTTCGATCAGAACACTCGACCTGCCACCAGCTGGTTAGAATTACGAATGATATAAAATCCGCGAAAGACCGGAAAGAAGACACCGTTCTTCTTCTCCTGGACAGCGAGAAGGCTTTTGATTCTGTTTGGCCCACAGGCCTTATATACAAACTCGAAGGATTAAATGTCCCTAAATATATATGTAAAATTTTATTATCATATCTCTCAAATAGATATATCCGAGTTCGAGTCGAAACTTCGCTTTCGGATAAAATAGAAATTGTCGCGGGAGTCCCACAAGGGTCTATTCTCTCGCCTGTTTTATTCAACTTGTACATTGCTTCTGTTTTTAGCAGAATTCCGAGAAATGTATCCATTGCAGGCTATGCTGATGACATTGCTTTGTACTCAGCTAGCAAATCGATCAACAAAGCTATTAGAAGAATAGAAAATGCTGCTTCTCTCACAATCAGTGAATTAACGAAATGGAAAATTCAAGTGAATGCTGCTAAAACAGAAGCAATCTTATTTACTAGCTCCAAGGCCAAGCCGACTTTAACTATTCGTAGCGATAAGATCACACCAACCGACTCTGTAAAGTATTTAGGCTTACACATCGATTCCAAACTCCTGTGGAAAAAGCATATATCTGAAATCAAGGTCAAGACTAAAGTTATCCTAGTAAGATTATATAATTTGCTAAAATCACCCGCGCTTAGTCAATCCCTCAAACTTACTCTCTACAAAGGGTTAATTAGGCCCATTATCACCTATGGTTGTCCTGCCTGGCACAATGCTGCGAAAATGCACTTGAATCATCTTCAAGTGATTCAAAATAAATTCCTACGAATAATAGGAAATTTTAAAAGAAAAACGACTATTGTGGAAATACACGAAACGCTCGGCATGACAACCATAGGCGAATTTATCGATAGAATAAATGAGACATTTAAATTTAAGCTACAATCCCATCCTAATCCCCAGCTCCAAAACATCAATATTGACATAAAATCCAATTGGTCCCGCTGACCACCTGTTTTGTCCCACCTTTCCATATATCCTTTTCTCTCCTGCCCCTCATGCACCCATTACTTGTAAGGTTTTTTAGAAGTTATTTTTCCTTATATCGAGTCATCATGTAAATAATCACAAATATCTGTAATAATGAAAAATTAGTTTACACTTCTTTCAAATTAGATATAAAGCCAACGGCTGGTGATCTAGAACGTAGCACTTAAGATATTAATACTGTACATAGTATGTATATATGACAAATGTTAATAAACAATTTTCAAGTCAAGTCAAGTCAAGTCATGGCTCGATTGGTTAAGGCGACGGATTCGTAACTCAAAGGTACTGAGTTCAAATCCTAGCCGTGCTGATTGATACGAGCACCAGTTTAATTTATACATAAGTGCTTTGTTTACAGATACATCGTAGACTTCCGTCGCTGATTAGCACTTAGGTAGAGACCATAAATACAGCGACGGTAAATCAAAATCAAAAACAGAAAAAAATAATTTTTATCAAAATAGTTTTTCTTTCAATTAACTTCTTCTGAATTATTAATATTGCTAAATGATGACCCCCATCGACCACTCCTTGCTTCATTCCTTAATCCGCATACTAAAAAAATAGAACCGCTGTGGCATGTCGCGGCGCCCCATACCAAATGGGAATTTTTATGTTTCCCCCGCTAATTAAAAATCCATATCTCGCGTTGTAATAGAGAATGAAACGGATACTCAACTTTGTTCTTTGGAGTATGACGAACATTTTGAAAAAAAAAAATACGGTGTGTCATGAAGACACGCGACAGAAATGAAACTTCATGGGGATTAGCTGAAATAATAATTCGACTTTTCGGTTTGATGGGAGAGAAAGCATTTAAATTACTAATCAATAATTTTACACTCTTCTCTCAAGACGCAAAAATAATCGAGGGGATGTGGCGTCAAGCCATCCCGGAGATCTGAGCCTCTAGCTCTACTTTAGTCTATCCTCTTTGTGGCCAGCGATGGGAGATCACCCCGCCCCCCCCCCCCCTCTTCCCTGTGGCTCTGATGCGACTCGCCGCCGCAGCGTCATGATTCTCATTAGGTTTTTCTTACTTTACGTTAGTTTGTCGAATTGATAGACTGCGGCCAAGTGTCTATCAATTTCTATCACATGATTCTGCGTAGAATGAGCCCAAGTAGAAGTTTCTATCATTAAATTCTAAAAAAAAGGAGGTCTATCTTTTAGGCCAATTTTTTGAAAATTCGTAAAAAAAACATTTAGTCAATCAAATTGTTTTTATAATCAATCATTGTCTATCATTCGCCTGTCAATGAATTGTGATGGTCGTAATAATAATTTTTTAATAGTGGGTGGGATGTATTTGTGTCCTCAGTGAGGACACAATGCAAACTTCCCGATTTGGTAACTCGAGTTTTCGAGATGATATCTGTTTCAAAAATTTACGAGACTTCTCACTTCAATATTTACTGATTTTTTTTCATTTCTCTGTATGTCGCTGCCTTTTGTGATTTTTTTCATAATCAACGGATAACTCCCTCTTCCGCGTGACGGCCATTTACTCATTGAAGCCTTTGAGTTTCATTGAAGCATTTTAAAACCACGAATATACAACAACTACGTTGATGAAGTTCAATAAGTCTGTATCTAACGGCTCTACCACCTTAATTATGCACATTATGGGAAAAGTCAATACACGTTAAATGTGCATCTTTGTCTGAGGAACAATTTATGTTAACAAATTCTTTTCCTAACTCCAACCGTTCACCAGATATAGCGTTATAAACAATTGAAATGGTTAATAACAGTATATAGTCCGAACCAATATCCATCAAAAACTAATCAGGGCTGAGTTACATGAAGACGCGTCGAGTCAGACCTCGATGGCTTCGATTCGTGAGAAATCGTTGACCAAAATTTAGGGCACATGCATACAAAAATATACACACACACACACAGTCGGGGCTTTGACGTAGCGATAGAGTATCTACCTACTAGTCCGAAGGTCCTAGTTTCGCGCCCGGCCGCCGGAGAATATTTTTTTCAAAATCTTTTCTCATGGATTCGGACCGATGCAGGAATTTCCGTGTGTGCTATCGGCGGTACCCATAAAATGAGACCGCCCGGCCGAGCGGGAACCTAACCCGACGCAGGGGGGGGGGGGTTTCATCATAGGCGCCGGCCATCGTAGCACAGGGGTTTCTGGAGGTTTACCCTGTGTTTAGAAATATGATGGCCTAAAAATGACGAAAAGTCGGCCCCAGCCGCATGGGTGGGTGTCCGGTACGCCCCCTGAAGGAATGCTTACACGGCCGCTACCGGAGGCGTACAAAAGAGAGGGACGGAGGAAAAAAAACACATGCACACACACACACACACACACAGACAGACATTGTCTCAGAGTTTTAGGGGGATCATTTTGGTACCCTTAAAGCACCAGTTACAGATCGAAATGAAAAAGTTCGATTTCGGGGTGATCACAATAACTTCCCTATCGGGAAGTTAATAAGCAGGGGCTAACTTCATGGAGCTCCAACAGCTGTGTTCGGCGATCGCCACGCCGCCTAAACATTGTAATTTTAACTACAGGTACCTAAGGCAAGCGAGGCACAGCCCCCATTCTCTCGACGCTACGTGTTACACCCACCACCTACTTCCATCACAGAAAAACTTGTTACCGATCCGAATTCCAATACCCTCCCATAAGAAGTTTCACTTCAAAAATTAAAATTGAACGAAAATTGCGAACCGAGGAGCACTTTGAAGCTCAAAACACGAAAAACAATGTTTCTTATGGGCATATGAGGCAAAATGGGTTGGGTCCGGAATTTTCCTTACTTTTTTGGATATGCCTATATATATCAAAACCCGATTGGTGGGTCCGAAGGCCCTGCGAGGACTTCGAAATATCATCGGGGTCACCCCTTAACAACCTCCTTTTCACCCCTTTATCGGCGTACTAAAAAAAATAGAAGCGCGGAGAAATTTCACGGCGTGTCTCCATACCAAATTGCCGTTTAGTTTTCCCGTTACTTGAAATTACATAATAATTAAAAATATACAACGCCCCGTTCATACCTGTAAACATACAACCATTATAATAGATAATATATCAGCCACTATTATGAGTCCACCTGCTTGAACATACATTTGTATATGGGAGCTTGTCGAGCAGCAACCCAATCTACAACCTGTTCCGTTGACAGTGGAACCCAACTGGGGTTGGTGGGGAACCGCAACTGGTTTCTTGCGCGCTCGGACAACGGGGCAACCGAGCGACTTCACCATAGTTATCGGGGGGGTTGGAAGATAATTAAGACAATCATATTGGTATCTCTTCCTTTTTCAATGGTGAACAATGGTAGGTTATTTATAAATTTTTGGTATGCGGAGTTTTTACAAAAACAATTAATGAAAAAATGACCTATAGTTAGGGGGGGGGGGGGAGGATTGATGCAAAAAATCTGAAAAAAATAGTTGTGTAGAGAATTCAATGGTACACAATGGTAAAATATTGGTAACGCTAAAGAAATTTGTTAACTATGGTCAAGTGCAATTTTTACTGATGGGTTCTACAGTTCCGGA
Source organism: Asobara japonica (assembly GCA_026005395.1). Classification (NCBI taxonomy): domain Eukaryota; kingdom Metazoa; phylum Arthropoda; class Insecta; order Hymenoptera; family Braconidae; genus Asobara; species Asobara japonica. The sequence goes on along the minus strand of BQMI01000407.1, from coordinate 1,257,520 downwards.
GTCTATGCTGAACGAGGAGTGGGGATAAGGCTAAGTGAGAGAGGCGGAAATCCGACAATGCGCTCGAGCGACAGAGGTTAGCTGTCAAAATCAACTCCAAATTTTGAGTTTGATGCGTTAAACAATAAATTTGATGCGTTAAACGTTAAACAACCATATTCACATTCAAATCCGAGACAACGTTGGACCATTTTTACAGATTTAATGGAATATACGCGTGGAAGGGGAGAGAGGAAATCAGGATTAGTTAATTAACAATTTCAATTGTTATCTGAGGTGATGGTGGCATTTCTGAATGTCACAATGGCCCGGGTAATACAATCGCTGGATCAGTAAATGATTATTGTATGTCACTAAATCTTTTTGGGTGTTCATATCAAACTTTTGCGTCGAATGTTGAATCTCAGATCAAAGACTGTGATAATCTGAAGTGACTCATGTGCAATTATAAAGTTACTTCTCAAACTTTGTTATATCGTACATTATCAGTAACAATTATATAAAAATCTACGAAGAAATACATGAATTATAATATTTCCGTTTGTATAAAGCCGATTGACGTTCAAATAAATAAATAAATAAATAATTGGTTGATTAACGTTTGTGCACTTCTAGGTGGTGATCAAATTCCAGAGCGCCCTTTCTGAAGGTCCACCTATTTTTTCCAAGTTTTGTCACATTCAGGAAACCAATCATCACCTTAGATGACAATGGAAATTGTTAATTAATTAATCATGATTTTTAATGAAGGTCCACCTAGTTTTCAGAAGTTTTGTCACACTCGAGCCACCAATCATCACCTGAGATGAGAATAATAATTGTTGATTAATTATGGTTTGTTAATCAACTGTTGTGTACTTCTATGTCGTGAGGAAAACTCCAGAGTGGCCTTTCTGAAGGTCCACCTATTTTTTCAAAGTTTTGTCACATTCAGAAAGGCCACCATTACCTCAGATGACAATGGAAATTGTTAATTAATTAATCATGATTTGTGAATTAATTTGCGTGCAATTTCGAAGTGGTGACGAAACTCCACAGTGGCCTTCTGAAGGACCACCTATTTTTTTCAAGTTTTGTCACATTCAAAAAGGTCACCATCACCTCATATGACAATTACAATTGTCAATTAATTAATCATGATTTTCTAATGAACTTTTATGCACATCTAGGTGGTGACAAAACTCCAGAGTGGCTTTTTGAATGACCACCGATTTTTTCCAAGTTTTGTTACATTCCGAAAGGCCACCATCATCTCAGATGATGATTAAAATTGTTAATTAATTAATCCTGATTTTCTAATTAACTTTTGTGCACTTGTAGGTGGTGACAAAACTTTAGAGAGCTCTTCTGAAGGTCCACCTATTTTGTCCAAGTTTTGTTACATTCAAAAACGCCACCATCACATCAGATGACAATAATAATTGTTGATTAATTAATTATGGTTTGTTAATCACCTTTTGTGTACTTCTACGTCGTGACAAAACTCCAGAGTGCCCTTTTTGAAGGCCCACCTATTTTTTCCAAGTTTTGGGACATTCAGAAATGCTACCATCACCTCACGTAACAATTAAAATTGTTAATTAATTAATCCTGATTTCCTCTCCCCCCCTTCCACGCGTATATTTCATTGAATCTGTAAAATGGTCCAACATTATCTCAGATTTGAATGTGAATATGGTATTTATTGGTTAACGCATCAAACTCAAAATTTGGAGTTGATTTTAACAGCTAACTCTGTCGCTCGAGCGCATTTTCGGATTCCCGCCTCGCTCACTGGACCTTACGCCCACTCCTCGTTCAGCATAGACTCCGGAACTGTAGAACCCATCAGTAAAAATTGCACTTGACCATAGTTAACAAATTTTTTTAGCGTTACCAATATTTTACCATTGTGTACCATTGAATTCTCTACACAACTATTTTTTTCAGATTTTTTGCATCAATTCCCCCCCCCCCCCCCCCCCCCCCCCGCTAACTATAGGTCATGTTTTCATAAATTGTTTTTGTAAAAACTCCGCATACCAAAAATTTATAAATAACCTACCATTGTTCACCATTGAAAAAGGAAGAGATACCAATATGATTGTCTTAATTATCTTCCAACCCCCCCCCCCCCCCCCACGCTAACTATGGTGAAGTAACCGAGCGTGGTCAGCAATTGCGACTAGTGCCACGCGGGGTAATGGGGTGGTACTAACCGCGCTGCTGGCCTCACCCCGTCCTATAGAACTGAGGCTCTACTTAGATCAATCCTCTTTACACAGAGTCCAGAGCCACGTACATCTTCCAGTGGAATTATATTTCAGTGAGCCTGACTCACTGATGTCTATATCACTGGATAAACTATCCCCATGCCCCCACCCACTGAAATATAATAACACTGTAGAAAACTATACGTTTCTATTTTCTGAAGTAAATTCCAAATGCTACAATCGGGTATTTTCATTTTTGTAATTGATGGAGAAATATAGGATATATCTTGATCTCAAGAGGCTCACGGGTAATTGTTGAACAGTTTTTTATTTATTACTAATTTTTTGATCATCTTGACAAAGAGCTCATTCGATATGTTGATCAACAAATTCTGAGTTATCGATGGGTATTTAATTCACCGATGGGACGTATAATATCTGCATCCAATGGTTTTAGAACCTAGTCTGATTGGGCTAATCGGCGACTCAGTTATATAAAGATCAGTGGCCTGACTGCGCGATGGGCAGTGTGATCGGTCAGTGCGTCACGTGACATAGTTGCAGGTAGTGACACCTGTTGTATTCCAGTGTTTCAACTTTAATGATTCCTATTTTTGCTCTGAAACCAGTATTTAAGTATTTCATTGACGTGTCAGAAAATCTAGGAATGACAAACAGAAATTACAAATCGGGAATTTTCACTGATCTCTATATAACAGTGTGAATTTTGTTTATGCTCCCAACCGAGGCAACCACACTTCCATCCCCCTATTGTCAAAGTATTGATCGTCAGCTTCTGGCGGACTTCCCGTTATTCTTCTTCGAAATTCATACTAGCTTGGGACTCGATCCCTCCGTTTGTAGCTGTTGTTTTGCCCGATGAACGTAACTCCAATTTTTTTTCTTCATCATTTCATTTTCCGAATGTCGTTAGCGATGTAGCGTCCGAGAATTTAAGATACTTGATCTTCGATAGTCGTCCTTGGCTCCGTATGTTCCCCTACTCTCGTCGAGGATCGCAGCCACGTCCATTTGATTTGGCCGATATCGGGTTGAATAGACCCAAAATGGTATGTACTAAATTTAATGAATAAGGATGTACTAAATTCAGGTAATTACCCGCTAATTCGTGCTAGGGTATTCAACGTTGCTCTATGGATGCTACTTAAAGGTCTGGTGAACAAGACATGTATGCGATGGTGTTGTAAAAACACGTCTTATGAATAAATTACGCTGGTACTTGTATCAATCAGCATAGCTTGGATTTCAATTCAGCACCTTAAAATTATGCATCCGTCGCCTAACTAAATAAGCCTGCATTACACTCAGATGGTACAGTCAATGATAAAAATCATTAGACCGGAATCTTAAATTCTCCTTGATATTTGGGAGCATCTGTGATATGTCGGATTTTGAATGTAATAAATGTGTCTAAATATCTTCGACGACGCGCAATAAAAACGGTAATAAAAAAAGGTTGCATATAGAAATTCTGAGGTTCTCTGCAGAAATTCGCTGATCTCAGTGGAAACAGACCACAAAAACGAGTTATGTGATCGGATTCCAGTTTTGACTCATCCTACAAACATGTTGTCGTCAGTATTTAAACCTCGAGTGGTTGCACCTCTCCAATGAACGTGCCTAATCGCGTCTGAAGCACAGCGCAGTCCGTATTCCCTTGAGGGCGCTGTTGCCATGGCAAAACGCTTCGCAGCATCCAATTGCCTTGTCGTAATTCATGGTATTTAAAAAAAAAATTTTTTTCTTTATATGTTTAATGCCGTTCAGGATATATAGGCTTGTGGACCATACGCTACATCGCATTCACTTGATAACATACAGGAAACCACAGAAAACCTATGTCGGTACAGGCGGCTACTCTATGAGCAACCTCCCGCTCATCAGACAATCCGAAAAAATTCTCGCCCTGCTGGGGATTTGAATTAGGAGCCCAAGTGGCAGCGTCAAAACTGCGCGCTTAGTCCACTCGGCTATTCTAATGTCGATGAAATCCATGATATTTCAGTGTTTAATCATAAGAATAAGAAAAATGACGGCACTTGTACCACGACGGGACCACTCGAGGGTTAATTGATCTGTGTCCAAAGCGGAATTGCAAGATGTATACAATAAACAGTAAATGAATCTCTCCCATGCTTCTTCCAGAATTCCTTCATTGTAATCGGTGTTAATCAACTCGTGAATCAAGTCAATATCACGTGGCATTCCCCTGGCGGACCGGTCGATTGGGTTTCGATCCAGTTTCGATTGTGGACTCGAGTCGCTCAGTATGTCGATTGAGTTTCGAGTGGCGGTCGATTCTGTTTTTGATTTTTTTCATGGAATCGACCAAGGCTATTCAGAGTCAGGGGTCGATTGCATGAAAAAACAAGCAGGCGGTCCTCGGCCCCCCCCCCCCCATTCGAATGTGTCAAATATGTCACCTTTTTTTTTTATTTCCCCCAATTTCATTGGTGGTAAGCTTCCGAATGGTCCAATTGCACACAAAATAAAAATGTTCCAGTATGGAAAAAGCTTTTTCCGGGCGAACGGAATCAAAAACAGGAATAGCTCATATTACCTAAAGTAATTGACTCAATGTTATTCGACCAGTGAATAGATAACGTTAAAGCTCACATTTTGGAGAAAAAGGGATGAATACTCATCGAGAAATGAAGTAATGAAACAACAGTAAAAATGAAAAAATTGAAATCTATAGAATTAATGATGCGATTGAATCGCTATCCAATAGGGTTCTTCCCCATAATAAAAGGAACCTCTGCTCCAAATTTCAAGTTTTCATTTCAATTTTTGCGGTCGCCAGAGTGCGAACAAAAACAGAAACGAAAACCAAAGTCAAAAGTTGAAAAACAGGAATATCTTATATTACCCAACCTAATTGACTGAATGCTTTTCAACTATATCATAGATCTCGTTAAAGCACACATTTTGGAAAAAAGCAACAAAATTGATTGAATGATTATCGAGAAATAAAAGAAAAACCGTGGAAACGAAAAAATTAAAATCTGGAAAACTAATCATACGATCAAATCGCTGTTCAACAGGGTTCTTCACTATAACAAAAGGAATCTTTGTTTCAAATTTTAAGTTTTTATATCAATTTTTGGGGACGCTAGAGTGCGTACAAAGGCAAAAAGCAGAAAAAACAGAAAAATTGAAATATCCCCAATTTCTTGTGAGGAATCTACTAGATGAATATTCTACCTACCTCTAATATTATAATAACCTACTAAAAAATATTCATTATTTTCTGAGATCTGAACCATCAGGAGAAAAAACGAAAAAAGCGATTTCTAAGAAACTTACCTGCCGATTTCAATGAACTTGCGCTCACAGGTAGATGCATTCAATACCAATAACTGACAATTTTTTCAGATTTTATTCTCAAAATTTAGTCCTTTTTATGTTAAATTTTGTAAGTGAAGATTTTTGAAAAAAAATGATACATACAGACACTATGCTCAAACTTCGCATTTTGACGTTTCAACCCATTATATATCGTTTACAAGCATAATTAGCAAAAGTTAAAATTGACCGATTGCAATGCTTCCATTCGGAAGCAAAAATCAAAATCAGAATCGACCGCCACTCGAGACTCAATCGACATACTGAGCGACTCGATTCTACAATCGACCGGTCCGCCAGGGTTCTATTGAACACATGACATAGATAGCAGAATTGGCCTGACTTCACTTGCTTCGGGTAGATGTAAGACAGTGCATCCCTCCAGTGTGCGAACATATCAACAATGGTTACGCGATCATCTATATCATCGTACAGATTAAGTTATCCGGAAGATTGAAAACAGTGAAGCAGTAGAATATCTTGGTAACCACAACAAGTACAATATGAGTTTGAGAAAAACTGTCTGGGATTCAGCAGTACAATAGGCCTCAGGAGAAAGAATTTCGACTCAAATATTGTTCATGTAGGGTGGGCAAAATTGTGTCGATTTTCATAAATGGCAGAGGTTAACTGAAAACCACAGTCTTTAGTGTACTTTGGTGAGCGACGAGGCAACCCTCCAGAACACCGGACTAACCCAATTGGCATTATTAATCCGTCAGCAGGCGGGCTATGAGCAAAATTCTCACAAACATTTTCGGGCTCTAGAAAAGTTGTGAAGTTGTAGAGATTTTTACCAGATTCTTTTTTCTATTCCTCGAGCCATTCGCCCGCTGTCTTTCAATGCAAAAAAAATATCAGCCTGCATGAACAATTTAACAAAAAAGTTTCATTGCAGATGATTTTTACCTGTCAGACATTCTCTCAATGGGTGCCCACCACTGATCTCTATACTAACAAATATCCCGGAATTCTATCGCTCATTGCCCCTCAGTATACAATCAACAGTGATAACTTTGAAGCTTTTTTCTGAAATTTCTACTCTGAATATGTTGTGTTCAACCTAAAATATGTTGCAGTATCCCTCACTGCCAAGATTTTACTTGGGCCATTGCATTGACACCAAATCTAGTTCGGAAATCGGTAACTAGAGGCGTTGGGTCAGCTGCAGTGATGGATTACGTTCGTTCTACAGAACCAGCTATCCAGTTAGTATAGAGATCAGTGGTTAATATAGGAGCGACTTGTGGCGTGTGTTTAAAAGGAAAGTAGTAGGCTCGAATTTTTTCAATACTCTGCAATTCTTGCCTAATCAACTCGTGCATTTCAACACTTTGCTAAATCGTTGGATAGGTCGCGACGGTGATATTTTATTTCTCCACGATTATCACGGATTTTAACCTCTGAATATTAGTTTACATCTAAGATATTGTGTACAGAAATTGATCGATGATCTCAGGTTATTTCTGGAGATATATGGCAGATTCTCTGATTCTCAAATGTCCTGGAGGTATTGATGTATACATTTTGGCATCAAATTGAAATTTTTACCAGTCATTATCCATGTTTAGAAAAGTATTGTCCTGAATTTTCAAGCAAGTAACTCCATTGATAGCTGAGAAATCTCAATTTGAATTTTTTCTCGAATGAAATTTCTTTCTTTTTCAATTACATTTCACGGCTACAATTATCATTTTAACAAAAATATGGATATCTATTGTTTTGCATAAAATACTCAGAACTTTTCGAAAAAAAATATTATTTTTAGGTTGGACCATTTTTTAACAATTATAAATTACTTTGTTATAAACGAATGGCTGGTTCTTGCAGTGGTTCCGCGAAATCGTCATTTTCGATCACGTTTACATAAAGTACATACTTTTTTCCATAAGCTCTGAAATTTTCAGCTTGGGATCTACCCCGGAACAAAAGGAAATAAATTAAATTTACGCAAAACATTTCACTATTATAGGGTTTATTCAACGAACATTTGACGTTCACCGCAGACAAGTGATTTTAGCACTACAAATTTGTTTATCTCATAACAAGAATCTCAAAAAAAAAATATCGTGAAATCCGGGGATTAAAACATCTAGTCGTGATTGCATCAATATTCTTTCATTTATTTCTCAATAATTACACCGCGTTATACTTTGGTTGGTAAGAGAATAGACTACAAATCAGGAGAGACCACTGTTTCAGGTAGTTGTAACATCAACGAAATATTTTCATTTGATCTTTCTTCTCAGAACTACTGTGTTTCTCACAATAAATCACATTTATCTCTCCGGTTGGAGTGATACAATGGTAAGACAATGTTCCTTTGACCGTTATGGCAATGTTGAATTTTGCGCCTGAAGATTCTTGGTAGAAATCATAATCCTCATTCAGACAATAGACAAAATTAACATTGATCATATTTGCCTTTGCCCATTCAAATAAATCATGTGGCTTCAAAATTCAATTTCTCATATTTCTTTGGAGGCTGGCTTTCCTAGCATTTCGCTTTAAAATACCGCCGAGCCCATCACAAGGTTAATGCTATGTTGGGAAAAAGTTCTAGCTGGCTGGAATTCCAAAGTCCTCTGCATGGTATGCTAAGTTGATGAAGGCTTTTTTATTTTGGAATTGTTGAGGAGCACAATCAGAAAAGTAGTGGATGAAATTCATCTGCTCGAATTTAGTTTCCAAGAAAGAAATGAGGTGATTTTGAAACATGTACAAGCTGACAGTGTCATGCTTGAGGCACTCCGAAATTCCAACGTATGAAATGAGTTTCAATTCTTCTCCTTCTTTTTAATAAATTACCACTGGCATAACCGTTCCTTGCAAAGTATTCCAGTGGTAAGCTTGAGCAGCATCTTGGCAAGTAAACGTGTAATTCTCAGCAAAATCAACCACTACAATTAACTCAAATTCTTTTAATGTATCCTTCAAATTAGTCTAGTATTGTGCTTGTTCCTTGACATCGAAATCATGGGTAACCAATTTCTGCAATGCGACACAGAAAAGTTCCACAATTTTTTCTGGTGAGCACGACGTGGTGAGAAGAGTGCATCTATCGGTAGTGACCCAAGTATCGCATGTTATTTCATCTACGTTGTCTCTCTCAAATACTTCCAAAAATTTGTCGGCAATGTGTTGTAATGAGCTACAGTCGGAAGACGGTCGACAGTGACACGAGTTAGTGGGATTCTCACAAACCATGGACTTCAATAGCGTTTTGTATGTTGGGAAGATCTTTGCCTCGGGAGCGTTTTCAGCAAATAATTTGCTGTATTTACACCCTGTAAACGAGAACAATTTTCGAATTTATGCACAAAAAACAATATGATTCAGGCCGTTTCTGGCGACTTCAATAAACTCGATTCTGGCATTGATTGAAACGATTTGGTTCGACTCATTCAAACGTACTGAAACATTATTTTTTTGGGTATTTTCAAGATACAATACACTAACGTTCATAGAGTGGCAGTACAATGAGTGCAGATGGAATTTTTGACAGATTCTTTTCTTGGAAAGCGAAAGTCCTTGGAGAAGAGTTTAAGGCAATTGTAAAGATCATAGATTTTAAGACATTACTGAAGACCAATCTTTTCGTCATGTGACCTCGTTTAACTCCTCAACCACTCACATACTAATTGCGTGATAAATAATGATAGTAATTTTTTCACTTACCTTCCAACATCAGAACCACATCCTGGTGTATTATACAAAGGCATACACACTCACTGTACCTGGTACGTCCGCAAGACAACAATTTTGGGGCCGAAATTTCGCCCCTTGACTTGACTTGAAAATTGTTTATTAACATTTGTCATATATCCATACTAGATACAGTATTAATATCTTAAATGCTACGCTCTAGATCACCACCCATTGGCTGTATACCTAATTTGATCGAAGTTTAACCTAATTTTTCATTATTACAAATATTTGTGATTATTTACAGGATGACTCGATATAAGGAAAAATGACTTCTAAAAAACCTTATAATTAATGGGTGCATGAGCTGAGGGGGAGTGCGGGATATATGGACAGGGGGGATAAACAGGTTGGTCGGCAAGATCAAATTGATTTCTTGACAATATTGATGTTTTGGAGGTGGGGATTAGGATGGGATTGTAGCTTAAATTCAAATGTCTCGTTTATTCTATCGATAAATTCACCTATCGTTGCCATGCCCAACGTATTGTGCATTTCCAAAATCATGGTTCTTCTTCTAGAATTGCCTATTATTCGCAGAAATTCATTTTGGATGACTTGAAGATGATTCAAGTGGATTTGTGCTGCATTGTGCCGGGCAGGACAACCATATGTGATAATAGGTCTGATTAAACCTTTGTATAGGATAAGTTTTAGTGATTGACTAAGCGCTGGTGATCTTAGCAAATTATACAATCTTACTAAAATAATTTTTGTTTTCATCTTGATTTTAGATATATGTTTTTTTCTACAGGAGTTTGGAATCAATGTGTAAACCTAAGTATTTCACAGAATCGGTTGGGGTCATCTTATTGCTACGAACGGTTAAAGTCGGCTTGGCCTTGGAGCTAGTAATCAAGATTGCTTCTGTTTTGGCAGCATTCACTTGAATTATCCATTTCATAAGCTCACTGATTGTAAGAGTAACTGCGTTTTCGACTCTTCTGACGGCTTTATTTATCGATATGTTAGCCGTGTACAAAGCGATGTCATCAGCATAGCCAGCGATAGATACATTTCTAGGAACTCTACTAAAAACAGAAGCAATGTACAGGTTAAATAGTACGGGGGAGAGGATAGATGCTTGTGGGACCCCCGCGACTATTTCAATTTTATCCGAACGCGAAGTTCCGACTCGAACTCGAATATATCTATTTGAAAAATATGATAGTAAAATTTTACATAAATACTTAGGCAGATTTAAGCTGTCGAGTTTATAAATAAGGCCTGTGGGTCAAACAGAATCAAAGGCCTTCTCATTGCCCAGGAGAAGAAGAACGGTATCTTCTTTTCGATCTTTCGCGGATTTTATGTCGTTTGTAATTTTGACCAGCTGGTGGCAGGTCGAGTCTTCCAATCGGAATCCAAATTGATTTGGAGGCATTAGTTGTAACTCTTCAATGGGGGTTTTAATACGAGCTAAAATTATTCGCTCTAAAAGTTTAGCCAATACTGGTAGTAGGCTAATAGGCCTGTAACTGACCGGACACGAAGGGGGCTTGACAGGCTTGAGAATCGGTATGACCACCGCTCCTTCCCACAGTTCCGGGAAATATTGTTTGAGGAGGCATGCATTACATATCTTTGTTAGTAGGTTTATTGCTTTAATCGGCAGGTTATTTAGCGTTATGTTGGGAATATTATCCACACCCGGGGCTGATTTGTTTTTTAGTATTTTGATGGCGGAAATGATTTCACGGGGATTTGTGAGGAAGTTAATGGGAGTTTCAATTGGCGCTGTGAGAATAGTTTTTTTCACATGACCTGTGACTTGTTGTTCAAATGATTCATTTCCTCGAGAGGACGATAATTCGTGGATATTTGCGTAGTGTTTATTAACTTCCCGATCCCAGAGGGAAGTTATTGTAATCACCCCGAAAATGAAAAGTGGAATTTTCAAGAAATTTTCACTTTTCTCGATGTTTGATATCATCCGGACACGATTTCAGAGAAGTGGCCGTATGTGTGTGTGTGTGTGGTCAAAACTTTGTTTAACGTTTCCGACGGGACCACTGAACCGATTTATCTTTTTTTTTTCTGTTCGACGTGTCCTGCTGGTCTCCAGGTCTGAAAGGAGCGATTTGTCGAAAAACTGATTCTTTCAATTGTTATTAACAAATTGAATTGTTTATATCGCTCTATCGCAAGAGGGGTTGGAGGTACGAAAAAAAATGGTGAATCAAAGTTGTTTCCCGCAAAAAAATACATATTTAATGTCTTATGCCTTTTTTTATTAACACGCATAATTAATTAATTAATTGATTAATTAATTATCTTACACGGAAATTCGAACTTGAACTTTTCATTTTTTCTTCAATCGACGTGTTTCGCTAGTGTTCAGGTCTGGAAGGAGTAAAAATTTGATACAACAATTCCTTCAATTGTTATTAACAATTTCAATTGTTTAAAACGCTCTATCACGAGAACGGTTGAAGATAAACAAAAAAGTTTGTAATGAATCTTGTTGCTCACATGAAAATACACATTTTATATCTTATGTATTTTTTGCGTAACTGTCATAATTAAGGTAATATCGTTTAATTAATTAAACACACACACACATCGGGAAGTTATTGGTCTGGCCCGTCGAGGGCCACACCCACATCCCGTTTTTTACAAAGTGTATTTGCCTTCTCATGGTCTTCTGTGTGGATCGCATTATTGGACTTGAGTGTGGGGATTTTGCTTTTACCGGTGTTATTAAAATATTTTGCTACGCGCCATATTGAGTGATCCGTTAGGTTCATGTTTTTGAGTTTGTTGTCCCAAGCTGTTTGTTTTCGTTGGGTTAGTTTAAGTCTGATTTCTTTGATCTCGTCGGATTCGATTTAAGGTAGTTCGGATTTAAGGTAGTGGTTTCGTGTGTTTTGCCATCTAGACCTTGTATAGTTTTTTATTTTCATCAGGGAGGCTATTTCGGGCGGGACAGGAGTAAGGGTGGATTTGGATGAGCGGATGGGAGTGGAAGAATCCAGGGCTGTTTGAATAATGCGAGTGAAATTTGTTATGTATTTATCTATTGCTTCAGTGTTGTTACATGTCGGGTTTGGTGTAGAAATCTCGCCATTTAAGATGTCCTTGAACTTTTTCCAGTCGATTTTCGCGTAGTTTGATATTTTAGATGGTTCTGGTGAGGTTGGTTTGCCAAACAGGGAGAAAGGCAATGGTAGGTGGTCTGAGGAGGATTCGGAAAGAGTGGTGAAATTATTAATGATAGAGATGTTGTTGGTTAACAATAGGCCAATAGTACTAGGAGTGTTAGAATTATGGGAGTAGTATGTTGGAACGTCTGGAAAGAGCAGATGGATTTTCTGTGCCGTCAAAAAAATTGTGAGAATTTTACCTGATTCGTTTGGCCTAGCAGAGGTCCAAGCAGTGTCCTTTGCATTGAAGTCTGCAGCAATAATTGTTGGAGTACTATCAGAGAGTAAGTGTCTCAATAAGTTCGTATCCAGTGAGACATCGGATGGATTGTATAACGGTAGATTCTCGTTTTTTATTGTCTGCCTGGACCTCTACTCCCACGTATTCGGTGAGCGACAGGAAATCGTGCGGAAGAGTTTTAGACCTCAAGGTTTTCTGGATCGCCACCGCAACACCATCACCTGTTTTGGCCGTTCTGTCTTCGCTGATCAGCGAGAAGTCTGGTATGTTAATTTGTTTCGATTTGCAGTTTAGCTTAGTCTCTGAAATCAGACAAATTTTAATGTTATTACTATGGACAATGTGTAATAACTCATCCAGATTCGGCTTGAGCGCAAAAATATTAATTGCTAATATATTGGTTATGTTTGTCGGGAAATCGCAGATGTATCTGAGGAGGATGAGAACAGGTCAGCGTAGGATGCGATGATTGTGATCCTATCAATGGGGGTGTCAACTTTCCGGAGTTTAGAGATCATATCTTTAAGCTCTGAGAGAATTTCGGGAATTTTGAGGGGTTTTAGCTCGCCAAGGACTTGCTTCGCTGTATTAATATAATTTTTAGTGGTGCTTAAATATGATTCCGGAACGTGTGTCTCCATTGGGATGATCCTATGTTCAGCGGTGGGTGCGACTACATACCTTCTCGAGATTTCCACCGTTGGAAAGAAAGACGCGTAGGTGGGCTGTGTTGGCAGTGGAGATCGGAGTTGGTTCAGGGACTGCAGGAGACTGGAGGAACTGGATGTTCCTTGCCTGATTCTGGATTGTGGCCGAGTAAAGTGTAGCGGGCAATTCCATCTCTGCTCTTCTTGGTGGTGGTGGCTGGACTCTTTTTTTTTATGCCTCCACAAATTTGGTTCACGCCGCGCACTCTCGATAGCTCGCTGTGTGAGCTAGACTACAGTTTGCACGCTTGACAGAGTTGCTGGTGTAGACTTTAATGTCGTGATTGCCTGCACATTTCACGCATCTGGGGTTTAAGTTGCAGTGCTGACTGGCGTGTCCAAATTTTTGGCACCAGAAGCACTGTGTTGGTTGCTAGGTTTTAATGTATTTTTCTATCTTATATGTATTATAGAAAATGGTTTTAATAGCACCGAAGCTGCTCAAGGTTGCTTCGGGCCCAACCGTAATTGCAAACACCGGTAGTGGCTTATTTTCCTTGCTATCTCCATCCTTATTTGTTTTCACAAACTGCCGGACTGATAATACCTTTATGCCGTGTTTGGATATTTCCGCTTCAATTTCGTGCTCACTAAAACTGGCGGGAAGACCTTTCATGATGAATTTCTTCGGACGCTCACTTTTTAGACCGAAGGTGTAAAAATTGTAATTCTGCCTTTTCAGAATACTTGCTATTTTATTGTAATCCTCCGTCGTTTGCAGATGGACGATCGTGGTGTTTCCATTGAACTTCATCCTGAAGTTTTCATCCGAAGCGTTGACTTGCAGGAAGTTGATGAGTTTTTTGGTCTCCACTTTGTCATTTTCAATAACTATTGGAGGCACTGAGGTTTGTTTTTGAGCCTCTTGGGGCCCGTCACGAGTGTTCGGACGATTGTTGGCGCGAGCGGGGTCAGAGCTCGCGCTGAATGACGGTTTCATAACGTTTTTTGCTTCCGAATCCAAGCATTGAAATCGGTTAATTTTCACTTTCGCTAATTATGCTTGTAAACGGTATATAATGGTTTTAAACCTAAAATACGGAGTTTGAGCATAGTGTCTGTATGTATCAATTTTTTTCGAAAATCTTCACTCACAAAATTTACCATAAAACGGACTACATTTTGAGAATAAAATCTGAAAAAATTACCAATTATTGGTATTGAGTGCATATAGCTGTAGGCGCAGTTTCAGTGAAATCTGTTCGTCATAGTGTCTGTTTCTTTGAAATCGACTTTTTTTGTTGTTTCTTCGATCGCGCATATCCCAGAAACTAATGGATATTTTTGGATATTTGAACGAGATTCAGGGATTAGTTGAAGAACATTTAGTAGGTTGCTCACAAGAAATGGGAGATATTTTAATTTTTCTGTTTGTTACAGTTTTCGTTGCTTTTTGCTTTTGTATGCAAGCTAGCGTCCGCAAAAGTTGACATAAAAACGTGACATTTGGAACAAAGGTTCCGTTTGTTGTGGTGATAAAGCCTGTTGAATGGCGATTTGCTCGTATCATTACTTTTTTAGATTTTAATTTTTTTCTTTTCACGGTTTTCATTTTATTTCTCGATAATTATTCAACCGATTTTGTTGTTTTTTTTCAAAATGTGTGCCTTGACGAGATCTATGATACGGTTGAAAAACATTGAATCAACTAGTTCGGGTAATATGAGATATTCATATTTTTCAACCTTTGACTTTGGTTTTACTTTTTGTGTTTGTTCGCCCTCTAGCGTCCGCAAAAATGATGATAAAAACTTGGAATTTGGAACAAAGGTTCCTCCTGTTTTGGTGAAGAACCCTATTGAATGGCGATTTGATCGTATCATTAATTTTCCAGATTTCAATTTTTTCGTTTTCACGGTTTTGTTTTATTTCTCGATAATTATTCAACCGATTTTGTTGTTTTTTTTCCAAAGGTGTTCCTTGACGAGATCTATCATATGATTAAAAAACATTGGGTCTATTAGCTTGGGTAATATGAGATATTCCTCTTTTTCAAGTTTTTACTTTGGTTTTACTTTTTGTGTTTGTTCGCACTCTAGCGTCCGCAAAAATTGAAATAAGAACTTGAAATTTGGAACAAAGGTTTCTTTTGTTATGGCGGAGAACTCTATTGAATGGCGATTCAATCACATCATTAATTTTCTAGATTTCCATTTTTTCATTTTTACGGTTTTTTCATTACTTCATTTCTCGACACGTATTCATCCGATTTTTCTTCCAAAATATGAGCCTTAACGAGATCTATGAACTGGTTCAACAGCATTGAGAGAATTACTTTGGGTGATATGAGGTATTTCTGTTTTTGCTTCCGTTCGCCTGGAAAAAGATTTTTCAATACTAGAACATTTTCATTTTGTGTGCAATCGGACCATTCGGAAGCTTACCACCAATGAAATTGGGGGAAATAAAAAAAAAAGGTGACATATTTGACACATTCGAATGGGGGGACCCGAGGACCGCCTGCTGGTTTTTTGGGTGTTCTATAGGAGGACTCATCTTGGCTTTCCTTTTTGGAGCCAAAGGAAGTTTGAGAGATTTTAGGTTCGACACTTTAAATTCACTGTACTGTAAACGCGGTAGGTTGGATTTTATATATCGTAGAGTGCTCTAGGCATGCGTCCGCGCGGTACCGACTCAAGACAAGTACTGCGCCAAAGCCCAAAACTTAATCAACATAATAATTGTAATAATTTACATCTACGATTTTTTTCGCAGAAATCACATTCGACCCTCGGGAGGAATAATAGACAAACATTCTCCATCTTGGCCGTGGAGAAGACTTGTTCGTCTTTCCCCCCTTGGTGAGAAATATACTATTTGTAATGCTCAGACCATATTTCGTTCGTACTTTTCACGTTGCATAGGACTCACTCCAAGTTCTACTTCTATAGTGGGTCTAATTTTCTTCTCTTGAGATCGAGTTGGGGCCCAATCAACATGACTCAAATCGTCGAGATCCTACCCAAGTTTTTGACTGAACGTTTCCAACGATGATTTTGATCAAGCTTGTCGCTCTATCGACACTTGCGACAAAGCAGCTTCATTTTCAATCACAGGAGGAGGGTCGTATACTTTTACTTCCTTGCGACATCCTGTACACAGCCAATTGTTTGCATTGGCTTCGGGAAACTTGTGCAAGTGCTCTGGAAGGAATGGTCGCAGGCTTTGCAGTTTTCTAGTGTCTGTTTTGAAGGTGATTAAAACGATGAAAAAATTAATGAATAAAAATGATATCCTAAAAAGACTAACTTCAACTTACGTGGCCCGGATTTCCCAAAGGGATTGAAACACTTTTTCTTCATGATAACTTTAATTTTTATTAGAGAACACACCTGAGTTGTTGACAGAACGGAACCATCAGGCAGACTAATTGAACGCATCTATATTTTCACTCCCCTCCCCCCCCCCCCGGCTTCCAAGTGTGACCTTTGTTTTGTACACATTTTGCTGTGTTTATTTAATTTCATCGGTTACGATTCTAACAGTTAACAGTTCAATATGTGACTGGCCAGGATACGAACTCGAGATCTCTCGCATATGAGTATAGCATTGAGCCCACTATGCCAGACAACCGATCACCTGAACATCTTATGATTCCTTATTTTAATAGTGCAACATTGACAAATCGTTTTCGTAAAAAATGCCGAAGTCATTTCTTTATGAAATCAAAACTGTATTGGCAGATTTTGGCGAAAAACGACGTAAAACAACAGTTTAAATGAAGATTTTGAATGTTAGTTTTTAACAATTTATGATGTCTGCTCGGGCCGATGTTGAATCAGGAACCTCTTGTGCCGTACACAGATATACTGCCTATAGCCCAAAGTACCGACTAACGAAATTTAATTTATTTCCCTTTGTTCCAGGGTAGGTCCCAAACTGAAAATTTCAGAAATTAGGGAAAAAAGTGTTCTGTGTTAGATAATCTGAGGGCTGCCTTTGGCATTCCTTCTTATTTGCGCTATGTTGATGATATTATTATGTGCATACCTAATGATAAATTAGATGAAACCCTAAAAGCTTTCAATGGTTTTCATTCAAAAATACAATTCACGATGGAAAGGGAGGTTAACAATTGCATTCCATTTTTGGATGTGTTGTTGATCCGTAATAATGATGGGTTGATTTTTGATTGGTACACAAAACCGACATGGAGTGGAAGAATGTTGAACTTTAATTCTAATCATCCTATTACTCGAAAAAAGGCTATTGTTACTACTCTGACTGACAGAGTACTGCGATTGTCAGACTTGAATTTTAGAGAGGAAAATATTTTGAAGATTAAAAAAGCTTTATTTTTTAATGACTACCCCATTAAATTTATTGATGGGTTAATGAAAAAAAGAATTGAAAGTTTCGATAATAATGTTCAAAATAATGACATTAATAATAATCGTGAGGCAAATGCGCACAAAAAAAACTTCATGTGTTCCATTCGCAACAGGATTCACTAACAATATGAGACGACAGAGCAGTAAATTTGGTATCAGACTAGTACCAAAAGGATTGCAGAAATTGGGCTCAATGTTTCGATCTATGAAGGACAAAGTTCCAATCAACTTTAAATCTAATGTTATCTACATGATACCGTGTATGAATTGTCAATAATGTTATATAGGTCAGACAATTAGATTTTTTGAGGTAAGAATGAAGGAGAATAAATATAGTGAAACTAATCTTAATGCACCGAGAACAGCACTTTCTGCACATGCGCATGATAATCAACACACTTTTGATTATGAAAACGCCAAAATTCTAGCAACAGCTAAATAGGGTGAAGCTTTAGACATTTTAGAGATGTACTATATCAAAACACATATCAAAACGGTTGTTAATTTCAATACGGATTGTAGAAAGATTGGGAATATTTATGATCCATTGATTCAGGCTTTAAATTCATAGTTGTTCCCTATTTAATTGAATTTTGATCATTAAAGGTAATTAGGTCATTGAGCTATGATTTGTTGCTTTTATGTTTGAAGTTTACCGCTCATATTGCCGGTATGGTCGCGGTAGTTTGTTGCGAACCTATCCAACTGTCAGTTCTAACCTCAACTACTGGTATCAACATGTGCAATACACCTTGTTTTTTCACAATTACTTCTTTATTCAATTTTTTATTAAAATTGTGGATTTTATGAATATGGATGGAAAACAAAAAATTAAATTCAAGTTTTTGGTAAGTTTTCGTCAAAAAAGCCTATAACTTAGATTGTGGTTAACTATTGGCGTTTTCCAGGTTACATTGTTATGTTAAAAAGTAGAAAGAAATTGATAGATTTTAAATACGACGCTTATGATCTTTAAGGTAAATTTTTATATTTATTCATTCTGAGAGGCATAGTATAATTGAAAATTGATGTATATTTATATTACTTTGTTTTCGTCGAGATTAGATGAAATCCTAAAGATGAACACATTTAGTGTTCGAAACGTTAGTTCTACATGAAGAATTGTTTTATTTATTGAATCGTTTTTATTAAAGACCGTTACAATGGCCGGAGTTGGAGTACTGAGAAGAAAAAAGTATGTACTTTATGAAACGTGATGGAAAATGACGATTTCGCGGAATCACTGCAAAAACCAGCCATAATATTTTTTTTCGAGAATTTCGGAGTATTTTGTGCAAAAAAGTAGATCCATATTTTCGTTAAAATGATAATTGTAGCTGTGAAATGTAATTGAAAAAGAAAAAAATTTCATTCGAGAAAACATTGAAATTAAGATTTTCCAGCTATCAATAGAGTTACTTGCTTGAAAATTTAAGACAATACTCTTCTAAACATGGACAGTGACTGGTAAAAATTTCAACTTGATGCCAAAATGTATACGTCAATACCTCGACGACATTTGGGGAAAAACTGCCATATTCAAGAAGCTATTGTAACTTCCTCATATGTTCATGTAATTGCGAATATCTGGTGCCAGTTGAAAGACATGGGATGCGTGACACATGTTACCTATCCGTGGTATATACCCTCTCGCGTGCTCAAACCTTGAAATTTCAATTTAACTACAAAACTCTTTCATGATATGCTTGAACTAAAATGAGAATTAATCAAATGAATCAGGAGATATCTAAAAATAACCCCAGAGAATGGATAAGAAAACATTTTGTGATGATAGATTATACAAACAAAGTACCTACAACATCTTTCCACTTGAAACACCACAGTTTTTTATCCCAAATATTTGGCTTACCGTCCGCCCCTCGAGCGACAGCTGGAATCATGCGTGAGTCACACTGAATGAATGGTTTGCGAGAATTGCCCCTCTGCTATGGAAACTCATGACAAATAATTCAGTAAATGAAGAATACCTACCTAGGCGTTTTAACGGTCCTTAGGACGGACTGATACGAGTTGGCAAAATGCGACAGGCTCTCTTTCGATTTATGGGCGGATGCACTGATCTTGGGTGCTGGTTTCGAATTCTGCCCGGGCATCCCCATACTACCTGAGGCAGGGCAGGTGCCCCTCTGTGTCAGGGTATTATGAGTCTTTTCAGGGAGTCGGTCAATGAAAACTGCAATAGTATTATCACTCTGTCCTAGCTCACTGATGGTGTTATCGCTATTTCCATTATTCCGATCTTCAAAATTAGCTTCGGAGTCAATTCTCATTGTTCTTTCCATTGATTGTCTACGAACACTGGAGACGGATTCAACTTCATCATTTTCACACGGCACTTTTTTCTTTGATAATTGTCTCGTGTGATAGGCAACTTCCTTCAATCTTTCCATCATCAGTTGCGCACCAGTTACTGGTACCCTATAGTGTAAAACAATGATTAGCTGAATGCATAATGCAACGAAGAAAAAATGTGCTTTATGTTTCTACGATATTTCAATTAACAACAAGATCGACGCAATGTTTCTTGTCAAGAAAACATGATCAAATAAAGGGCCAGCTCATCATTTTGAGCCCCAGTCTGACCTGATCAGATGCTTATTTCGCAATATCAGTCGCCATACCATATTCATCTTCAATTTCTATAGTGAATTCCAATCAGGGATAATAGCAATGGATCCTGGCTAATTTTTAATCACTTCCCGTCATTGCGCATGCCCAGAAAAATTTCAACGCGTGTAAGGAACAAGATCTTACTTTCATTTGATAGTTTTATTCAAAAGTATCGCAAACAGTTAATTTTAAGGTATGTAACGTTTGTGTAAAAATATGGGCCTTCCATATTCCAGTGTCCCTAAATCATGACGAATCGCGATGAATTACTCCCTTATGTAGGGGACGATAGCTGCAGCTCTTCCTTCTTCTCGCATAGCAGAGATATCCCCTGTTCTCCCGGCGTAGCTCTCGCAATACCACCGTCGTAACGGCGCTTAGCCCACCCCATGGCGCCTGTAACAGCATGACTTGAGCTGTCTTACGTGCTGGACTTATGTAGTTGACGCAGTTTACATGATGAATGCAAGGGATTCCAGAGTGCTATTGTGGAATTATTCTATTGTGGAATTATTCTATTGTGGGTGTTACAGGGTGGTTCCTCATAACTTGAGAACAACCGCGTCAAGTACGTAAGTCCTGGTTCTCTTTCTGTTATCAGACATACAGCAGAAAAAGGTACTTGTACTCTCATTCTTCATTTCAATATTTTGTACCGTCTGATCAACACTTATATATGGAAACCAAATGAATTTACAGATACGTCCTTATCGGAGTTCTTTCTTTACAAACCGCAGTTTCTGTATTTTTTTGTTATTTCATACTGTTGCGAATTGCCACTATCAAGATGGCAACAGCTCTCGGAGAAGAAATTGTCAAAAAGGGCGCCGGGCCCTTAAGCCGGCACTGATGAGCCAATGGGAGTGCGCTCACTGCCAAGGGCCCATCAGCTAGCAAGGCCGGCCCTCTCCTTCTTCATCGAGCATGCTATAGATGCATGCATCGATAAACTCCGCACGTTTTTAACGGCCATTACGGTTCTACCACTTGTTGAGCGTACATGTGCACAATTTTCACGGGTCACAGGGAGAACAACCAGTGAGTTTTTGAGCTAAGTCATCACAATTACATTATTGAGAAATTCATCGCAGAGTGCCGATCATCTGACGAATCACAAAATTCATCCGAATTAGTGTGGAGACAGAAAACTAAGGACATAATACGAAATAAGTGAGTAAGTTGCTCCTCACAAACAGGTACATCATTCAGTCATTATAAACTTAGTGATAATTACTCAATCGGTACAATAATTCACAATTAGTTGTAGATGCACCCACCATGAGGCTTCCCTTTAGCAGAGGTGGATTGAGTAGCTAACGCTACTGGGAGCTACATGGTGGGATTGCCGTCCCGAGATATTTTTCAACATATAAACTTCCTGTAGTGTCATCAACCCAATCATTACAATGGAATAATCAACTGCGCTACATCACCTGTAGTGGAAATTGGGTATCATTAATTGGAGCGATTAATCACGGGAAACTCACCAGTTAAACAATGAGCGTAAATAGTGTTGAGTGCGTTTAATAGTAATATTGACGGTTAATCAAATGACGAACTTTCCATCGAGATTAAATCAAGTAGAAGGTTGCTTTGAGAAGCATTATTGTTAAAATTAATAGTTTTTCAATTCACTTAGTTAATTTGAGGATGTTTTAATAAACGACTGTGAAAATCAACCGTGAGTGATCATAATCATTTGCCCAAAATGTCACTACCAATTTCAGGTCACCAATCTAGCTCCTATTTTTTTTGCACTAATCAATACTACGGTCCACTTTATTCAACAGCTATGTGAAGGTAACAAGTTGTGGAGAAATTCCACTTCATTCCCATAACACATAACTTTTGTGAAAGCCTTGGTTAGTTTAATTTATAAATTGGAAATTATTTAGTTTCCAACATTTGGGACATTGCTTCTGTGAAAATTTCAGTGTATATACTGAAGGAACTTCAAATTCAAATGATTACGTTTACAACTGTTATATTTTCTACCTCTTTCGAGTAGACGTGAATGCGCAAGAGAGTCCACAGAAATTTTGCGCATAAAAAGAAAAAAGTTCACGCTTTTTTTCAACAATGATGGAGTGTTTTAATTAATTTTTTTGTGAAAACTCGCGAAACCCTGTGAAGCTGATCATATAAAAAGATCAGCGCTCTAAAAGTGATAGTTTGGAAATACTTTCGAATTGAAATTGAATCACAGAATATATGTACAAAACGAGTTTTTGGGGGTGTTTTTCAGTTTTTACCCCATGATCCCGGGTGGTGTGCTCCCTCATATTTTGCATAAATTCTCTACTCTACCCTCTGATACAAGTTCGTGCAACTTTTTCGCGTTCGGCAATGCCGACTCCTCTTAGGTACAATTTGAGTGGACTAGAGTCCTCGAGGCGTCCCATTGTGGCTGCCGTTACTCAATATTACGGTTTCGTTTTTCGCTCTTCAATTCCACCGAGCTCCGTTTGATTCATCTTCTGCGGATCTAGAGGTACCTACGCTCCTACGCTAGAACTGCAATAGGAGGCATGCTAGCAATGACCAATGCACCTTCATTGGACACTGTCCGGTATGTGCTAGCCAGTCCGAGGCCACTCAGCCTGTCGACTGGGCCAACTTTACCAACTTACCATATATTAGTATTGACGTAATAATTGACGATGACACAAGTCTCCTCTTCTGTTTTGGCTATCCAATGTTGAAGTAAATTATTTATTGCATGTTCGGCATGTTGTCTGAGACGATGTCGACCATCGGTCCTGATTCCCAGCTACCGTATGCGTTTCCCGGACGCTATTTCGTGCTCGTCAACTCACAGCATGATTGTCTTCGATTTCTTTAGGCTCATGATATGTACTGCCTGAGTCTTCCGCTTCGCAAGCTGCACGCTAATCGAGCTCATTGATTGACTTATTTTGTTAAAAACATTGTCGAAAATAAACTGGAGCATGAGTAGGCATTTTTCCAAAATGACTATAGCCACCTCGTCCGAAATAACCATCAGCTTTGACTCCACCGAAAATACCAGCTCGAACGATTCGTCATAAACAATATGCCCACAAGAGTCTCCAGTCACCTTATATGTTCTAGGACTACTATTTCATACCTAAGAACTCGGACGGTAAAGTTACGTACCATCTTTTGCACATATTCCAGCACTAGCAGTTTCGCCGATGTCACCAGGATGCAATTCCAGCACATCGAGTTGAAGGCATTGTTCATGCCCAGCGTAACACAGAAAATTCTTTCGTCCCTCTTTTCCATAGCCCGCCCTTAATTGCTCTTCTGGCTATTCTGGCCGCACGGTCAATAAGATCCAACGTAGATTGACGTCGCCAAAACCCATATTGACTATCGGCCAACACGCGCTTCACCACTGCCTATATCCTCTGGTCTATTATGAGCTCCAGGATCTTGCCCGCTATATACAGAGAGTGGATGATATGATACGAACGTGTCCGGTAGCTTTTTCCCCTGGGGGAATTACGAGTTTCTGTTCCTTCCACCTTCTGAGGAAGATACCTTCCTGAATGTACGGACTGTAAGCTTCGATAAAAACTGCAGGTGCTGCATTAACGCCACTACTGGCCTACAATAATTTCGCGGCTGCAATCAGTATTTCATCGTTGATACCATGTTCCACATCGTTTGGAGTCACTTGAGTTTGTTGAGGAAATGAGGCAGAGACGATTCTCTCCAGAAGTCTAGGACAGGTCGGTATTGGCATCGAGTATCCCTTAAGTCGCGCCAGAACCACCTTATACGGTTTGCCCCACTGATCCTTCTCCACTTCCTCCCAAATCTCGTACCAACAATGGTGTTTGCGAAGCCTTATGGCCTTGGTGAGTTTACGCTTAGCCGCTTTATACTTTAGTTCAAGGCTTTCAAAATTGAGCTTCTTCCTTGTACGCTGCCAAGCTCTACTCACTGCGAAACATTCCTTGCGGAAGATCACAATTTTATAGCTCCATCAGCACACCGGTGGCCGGCGGTTTTCACTAACTTTCCTGGGCATAGTCACATCACAGGTGTCGGTGACTCCTTATCTACTTTTTGCTTCCGAATGGAAGCATTGCAATCGGTCAATTTTGACTTTTGCTAATTATGCTTGTAAACGATATACAGGGTGACCCAGTTAAAACAGCGTACCCGGATAACTCCTGAAAAAAGGGGTAAATGAAACAATGTTTCCTATGAAAGTTGTGGGGTTGTGAGGGGTACATCTGATACGGTCTTCAGTTTGAGCTTGCAAGCTCAGGCTTGCAAGCTGCAAGCCCAAAGTGAAGTTTTTTAAATGGCTTCCACAATTTTGTGTCCTACAAAACTTGTTCCTCTGGACGAGGCGTTTCCAGTCATATGGTTATGTATTCCGATTCCTTTGATTTTACTATTAAAAAACACTAAAAACTAACTCCGTAGATCAATCGAAAATTTACGTATCTAATACGTCTTCAAATCATGTCATTAAAACCCGCACAGAAGCAAGGCAGATCTTCAATGTTAGTCTAATCAACTGATTTATGTTGAGCTTGCAAGCTTCAAGCACAAAGTGCACTGACAGGAGCATTCATATACAGCATAGTAAGCATGGTAATGACGCGAGGATTTCCAGGACCGACAGGAAGGAAAATGTAGTTGCCATGAAAAAAAGTGAACTTCGTGCTTGCAGCTTACTAGAATAAGCTGACAAAACATTCAAAGAATGCCTTTAAATATCGCAAGCTCTGACGTGAATGCTCCTGTCAGTGCATTTTGTGCTTGAAGCTTGCAAGCTCAACATAAAGCAGTCGATTGGGCTAACATTGAAAATCTGCCTTGATTCTGTGCGTGTTTTAATGACATGATTTGAAGACGTATTAGATACGTAAATTTTCGATTGATCTACGGAGTTAGTTTTTAGTGGTTTTAACAGTAAAATTAGAGGAATCGGCATACATAACCATATGACTGGAAACGCCTCGTCCAGAGGAACAAGTTTTGTAGGACACAAAATCGTGGATGCAATTTAAAAAACTTCAGTTTGGGCTTGCAGCTTGCAAGCCTGAGCTTGCAAGCTCAAAGTGAAGACCGTATCAGATGTCCCCCTTACAACCCTACAACTTTCATAGGAAACATTTTTTAATTTACCCCTTTTTTCAGGAGTTATCCGGGTGCACTTTTTAACTGGATCACCCTGTATAATGGTTTGAAACGTAAAAATACGAAGTTTGAGCATAGTGTCGGTATGTATCAATTTTTTTCGAAAATCTTCACTTACAAAATTTAACATAAAAAGGACTAAATTTTGAGAATAAAATCTGAAAAAATTGTCAGTTATTGGTATTGAATGCATCTACCTGTGAGCGCAAGTTCATTGAAATCGGCTGGTAAGTTTCTTAGAAATCCCTTTTTTCGTTTTTTCTTCGATCGTTCATATCTCTGAAACTAATGAATATTTTGAATTTTTTCGTTTTTAAGGTTTTTATTTTATTTCTCGATAATTATTCAACCGATTTTTTTTTCAAAGTGTGTGTCTTAACGAGATCTATAATATGGTTGCAACACATTGAGTCAATTAGTTTGTGTACAATGAGATATTCCTATTTTTTAACTTTTGATTTTGGTTTTATTTTTTGTGTTTGTACGCACGCTAGCGTCCGCAAAAATTGAGATAAGAACTTGAAATTTGGAACAAAGGTTCCTTTTGTGGTGGTGAAGAACCCTATCGAATAGTGATTTGATCGGATCATTAGTTTTCTAGATATCGATTTTTTTCGTTTTCACGATTTTTATTTTATTTCTCGATATCTATTCAATCGATTTTGTTGTTTTTTTTTCAAAATGTGTGCCTTAGCGAGATCTATAATATGGCGAAAACTATTGAGTCAATTAGTATGGGTACAATGACATATTCCTATTTTTGCTTCCGAATGGAAGCATTGCAATCGTTCAATTTTCACTTGCTGTGATGTCTTCGAGAGAAAGGTTTAATGCAGTATAGCCCAATGGGTCCTCAAAACTCTAAAATGCCCTCAACATTCTACTCAACATAAATTCAAGTCGGCCTATTAGAAATGTGACGAATTCTGTCAAAATAGTCGTACACGGCACACTAATTTTCTTAACTCATCGGAAATTGGTGTGGAAAATTGATCTTTTATTATGTAGCAAATGAAAAAAGAATTACCTCTGCCCAAATTGTGGGATGTCACATAGCATCCCGTTCGTCTCCCACAAAAAAATGGTGGCCCCTATGATTAAAAAAAATATGATGTGTCGTGAAGACACGCGACAGAATAGAACTTCATGGGTGTATTTGAAAGGATAAATATCTTTTTTGGTTACCGGAAGAGGAAGAACTTTCAATAGTCATTTATTTCGTTCCAATACAATATACATTTGGTCAATATCAGATTGATTTGTGGTACATTGCCTTCATTATCGAGGATAGGAACTAGTGGCATAAAAGTGTGTGTGCCCCGATGGGAACACACACAAAACTTCCCGATTTGTGATTTCTTTGCCCTTCCTAAATTTTACGACAGGTCAATTAAATGTTTAAAGACTGTTTCAGAGAAACCACTATTGTAGGTAAATCATTGTGATTCGTGAGGTTCACAATCCCATCAAATAATTTTGTCCCATGCCATTGACAAATTCTCATTAAGATCAACAAATTGTCGATAATTTATCGGTAAATTGTTGGCTGGGATGAAAACGTAGCGACTTGAGAATTTCAAACCTTGCCATTTATCAAGAACATAATTATGAACATTCGAGTAGGCGCATAGTGAGCCTGAGGACGAGACTTATGCGCGTTGCTGTAGTGGTTGTTAAACCCGTCATACCTCCTTAATTATGACAATTATGAAAAAAAGTAATAAAAAATTAAATGTGCATGTCCACGTACGCAGCAAGTTCTGCTTAACACTCTCTGCCGTACCTTGCGCCGTTTTCGAAATAGAGCGTTGTGAACAACTCAATTGTTAACCCTTCTCAATGACCCTCTACGGGTCGAATCAATAACTTTCCGCTCGTCCCCCTGTATATGTTTTCTGTAAAATTTCGGTTCATGTCTCAAATTATGAACTTCAAAATTTCCGAATATTAAAAATTTTTCAACTTTCTAATTTCCCGATTCTAGAGAAGTTATTGTGATGGGTCGCAAAATCGAATTTGGAAATTTCACTTGATCTCCACGTTTCATGACCCCTACAAGCGTTTCTAACCATTTTGAGTGAGATGTTTGTCCGTGTGTGTGTATGTGCGTATGTGAGCGAAATTTTGTCGAACGATTTCTCAGAGAGAAATTATGCGATTTGAGTTTTTTAGCCCTGATTAGATTTTGAACATAATCGACCGAGCGGTTTTATAGTTATTAACAAATGAATTGTTTATACGGCTGCGTCGTGAGAACGATTGAAGATACGAAAAAAATTATCAAATCAAGTTCGTTCCACACACAAAAATACATATTTACTGTTCTATAATTTTTTTGGCTGCCACCCATAGTTAATTGTTATTAACAAAATCGATTGTTTATATCGCTCCATCGTGAGAATAATCCGAGATACGAAATAAAGTGTCCAATGAACGTCGTTCCACATTTAAAAATCCACATTGGGTGTTTTATGACTTTTTTACCAACACCCATAGTTAATTGTTACTAACAAAATCAATTGTTTATATCCCTCGATCCTGACAATGATTAGAGATACAAAACAAAGTCGCCAATGAAAATCGTTCCACACATAAAAAAGCACATTACATGTTGTATCACTTTTTTTTGCCAACACGCATAGTTAATTGTTATCAACAAACTGAATGGTTTATGTCACTCTATCACGACAATAATTAGAGATACGAAATGAGGTGTTGAATGAAAGTTGTTCCACACGTAAAAGTACACATTTGATGTTTTATGAGTTATTATGCTAATACTCATAGTTTTTCACAAATTGAATTGTTTATCTAACTCTATCGCAACAAGGATGGATTTTTTAAAAAATCTCTTTATATTTTAAGCATTATAGAATTTCACATATTTGGTAATTTTGCAAAGTTTAAAACGTTCATAATTTGAGACAAAAATCGAAATTTTGTATATAACATATACGGAGGAACGATCGGGAAGTTATTGGTTCGACCCATAGAGGGCCCAATCCATATACCGTTTATTTTAAATTAAGTTATAGTAATCACCCTGAAATTGACGTTTTTTGTTTCGTCCTGTGACTGGTGTTTGAAGTATATCAAAATGACATTCAAGAAATTCTTCGTCAAAGTATGCGTATGCGCACGCGTGTGTGTGTGTGTGTACACGTGTGTCGCCGAATTTTGATCCCAAGTTTCTCACGAACGAATGCTGCCATCGAGATTATTGAGGTCGGAATCGAAGCGTTTCTATGTAACTTAAAGCTGATTAGTTGTTGGATGAAATTGGTGCAGTATATATATTGTTATTAACTTCCCGATAGGGGAAGTTATTGTTTTGCCCCCGAAAATGAAAAATCGATTTTCCATCAGATCTCCACGTTTCATGGTATTTCTGACCATTCTAGGCTATTTAAAACGAAAGGTCCGTATGTGTGTGTGTGTGTTTTTTTTTCTTTTTTTTCTACTCTTTCTCTATTCGTATTCACCCACGTAACCACTGGTAGGCATTACTTCATGGGCAATACTACGGATCAGAGTACCCACCCATTGCGGCTGGGGCCGACATCGCCATTTCAGCTCATCGTATTTCTAATCACAGGGTAAACCTCCAGAAACCCCTGTGATACGATGACGGGCGTCTACGATGGAACCCTCCCTCCCCCCCCCCGCGACGGGTCGCGTTCGGTCCCGGCTCACGGTCTCACTTCATGGATACCGCCGATAGCACACACGGAATGTTCCTGCCATCGGTCGGAGTCCGTGAGAAAATATTTTTTCAGAAAAAATATTTGCAGTGAGCGGGAATCGAACGCGGGACCTTTAGAATAGTAGGCAGACACTCTACCCACTACGCCAAAGCCCCGTCGACTGTGTGTGTGTGTGTGTGTGTGTGTGTGTGTGTGATGTATGTATGTGGTCAAAAATTCCGTCCAACGATTTCTCGTGAACGAATAATGCGATCGAGGTCCCTGACATCTCAATCGATGCGTTTCCATGTAACTTAGACCTGATTAGATTTTGGGTGGAAATGGTCCAGTCCTTATATTGTTATTAACAATTTCAATTGTTTATAACGCTATAGTGCACGAATTATTGGTGTTAGCGGAAAATACATATAACAAAAGTTATTGCCCATACAAAAATACACATTTTATCTTATATGTATTTTTCATGTAATTTGCATAATTAAGGAGGTACGGCCATTTGAAAAATGATCTATTTATAACGTACACGAATGAAGCCATTGACGCCATCAATGCCGGAATTGTAGGTTTTCATGTGTGTGTGTGTGTTTTTTTTTCCACTCTTTCTCTATTCGTATTCACCCACGTAACCACTGGTAGGCATTACTTCATGGGCAATACTACGGATCAGAGTACCCACCCATTGCGGCTGGGGCCGACTTCGCCATTTCAGCTCATCGTATTTCTAATCACAGGGTAAACCTCCAGAAACCCTTGTGATACGATGGCGGGCGTCTACGATGGAACCCTCCCTCCCCCCCCCCCCCCGTGCGACGGGTCGCGTTCGGTCCCAGCTCACGGTCTCACTTCATGGATACCGCCGATAGCACACACGGAATGTTCCTGCCATCGGTCGGAGTCCGTGAGAAAATATTTGCAGTGAGTGGGAATCGAACACGGGACCTTTAGAATAGTAGGCAGACACTCTACCCACTACACCAAAGCCCCGTCACTATGTGTGTGTGTGTGTGTAGGTGTGCGTGAGCGTGATAATGTATGCCTATGGTCAAAATTTTTGGCCAACGATTTCTTGTGAACGAATCATTCGATCGAAGTTGTTGATGACTTAAACCGAAGAATTTTACGTAATTC
The DNA here is from genome assembly GCA_026005395.1 of Asobara japonica. Classification (NCBI taxonomy): domain Eukaryota; kingdom Metazoa; phylum Arthropoda; class Insecta; order Hymenoptera; family Braconidae; genus Asobara; species Asobara japonica. Next base: position 1,227,233 of record BQMI01000407.1, on the reverse strand, counting down.
AGACCGGATTAGATTTTGGATGGAATTGGCCCAGTACTTATATTGTTATTAACAATTTCGATTATTTATCACGCTATAGTGCATGAATTATTGGTGTTAGCGGAAAATGTATATCACGAAAGTTATTGCCCATGCAAAAATACACATTTTATTTTATATGCGTTTTTTGTGTAATTTGCATAATTAAAGAGGTACGGCCATTTGAACAATAATGTATTTATAAAGTGCACGCATGAAGCCATTGACATTATCAATGCCGAAATCGTGGGTTTTCAGGTGTGTGTGTGTGTGGGTGTGTGGGTGTGTGTGCGTGTGGGTTTTTTTTTTTTTTTTTTTTGAAAGAAAAAGAGAAAGAAGGAAGTCAACCTCCTTCCTCACACTTCCTTCTTTCTCTTTCCTTCCTCTTTTTCTTACTTTTTCCTTTATTAAACAAACTTACAGAATTAACAAATAAAACATAACGTGCAAAGGACAATACCCCTTGTCACGTACAATACAGTTCGGTTGGTCCCCAGAACACGACGGAACATCTGCTGAGCAATACTTCGTTGTGTAGGGGACGATAGCCTTGGCTTCCTCAGTAGCGAATCCTTTCCGCTCGTTAGCGGTAAGAAGATCCTCCGTTTACTCTGGATTTTTCCGCAACTGCTCCTCGCGGCGCAGCTCCTGCAAAACCTCCATTGCGAAGTCGCTTGTCGCGTTCCATGCCGCCTCTGATGACAGCATAACTTCCACAAGATTTCCACCGTTGATGGGTTTGCCTGCGCTATTTTCCCATACAGCTCGTTGGACGTCGAAACGCGGACACGTAAAGAGAACATGTTCCGCGTTTTCCTTCATTCTCGGACACTTTGGGCAATCCGGAGAATCCTCATGCTTAAATTTGTGAAGATATTCCCGAAAGCACCCGTGTCCTGAGAGCATCTGGGTTAGGTAGTAATTGACTTGTCCATGTGATCGGTCAAGCCAAACATCTAGCTTCGGAATAAGTCTGTGAGTCCACCGGCCTTTGCTCGAGGCGTCCCACTGCAGCTGCCATCGCTGAATGCTGTGGTTTCGTTCTTCTGTCCTCAGTTCCACTGAGCTCAGCTCAGTTGATGTTTTGCGTGTGTAGAGTCGCCTACGCTCTTCCGCTAGCACTTCAAAAGGTAGCATCCCAGCAATGACACACACAGCATCGTTCGATACTGTGCGGTATGCGCTGACCACTCCAAGGGCACTCAGCCTGTAGACTGGAACAATTTGCCGCCGAGATGCTTGGCTTCGTAATGCATCACTCCATATAGGAATACCATATGTTAATACCGACGTGACAACTGATGATAGCAGGAGCCTTCTCCTCTGTTTTGGCCCTCCAATATTTGGCATAAGTCTTGCAAGAGCAGTCTTCACTGCTCCTGCCTTACTGCTTGCATGTTGAGCTTGCTGTCTGAAACTAAGTCGGGCATCAATCATAATTCCCAGGTACCGTATGTAGGGCTGGGAAATTATTTCGTGCTCACCGACTTGCAGTGTAATTGTCTCTATTTTCTTCCGGCTCGTAATGAGGAGTGCCTCAGTCTTATGCTCCGCAAGTTGTAACCCAATCGAGTCCATCCATTGTCGTATCTTGTTAAAAACATTCTCGAAAATGAGCTGGAGCGTGGAAAGGTGTTTGCCCACGATGACTATGGCTACGTCATCCGCAAAAGCTACGAGTTTGGCTCCCGCCGGTAATGCTATTTTGAGCAAGTCGTCATATACGATATTCCACAAAAGAGGACCCAACACTGAGCCTTGAGGTACCCCCCCAGTCACCCTATATGTTTTAGGACCAACCTCTGTGTCATATCTGAGTACTCTGTCGGTAAAGTAATTACCTACCATCTTTTGCAAATATGCCGGTACTTGCAGCTTCGACAATGCCGCGAGGATGGGATCCCACCGTACCGAGTTGAAGGCATTTTTGATGTCCAGGGTAACAACCAAGCAATACTGCTTCGTACCTCCTTTCCATCGCCTGCCATCGATTGCTTTTTTTGCTGTTTTGACCACCAGGTCTATAGCATCCAACGTGGATCGTCGTCGTCTGAAACCGTATTGAGCTTCGGCCAATAGGGGTTCCACCACTGCCTCAATTCTCTGATGTATAATGCGTTCCAGGATCTTGCCCGCCGTATCCAGCATACAGAGTGGACGATATGATGATGACTCGTCCGGTGGCTTTTTCCCCTTGGCGATAAGCACGAGTCTCTGTTGCTTCCATCTGCTGGGGAAAATACCTTCCTGGATGCATGTATTATACATTTCGAGGAACATGCCGGGTGCTGCATTGATGGCGGATTTCAACGCTATATTTGGCACACCATCGAGACCGGGGGCCTTGTTGTTGCCCACTCTACTACAGGCCTGCAATAGTTCCTCAGCTGTAATCGGCGGTATTCTGTCGATAATAGCACCCTCCACCTGCTTTTCAGTCACACTCATTTGCTGGGGGAATAAGACTGAGACAATTCTCTCCAGGAGCCTAGGACAGGTTGGTGATGGCATCGGCTGGCTCTTGAGCCGCGTCATAACCACCTTGTACGGTCTGCCCCAAGGATCCTTCTCCACTTCCTCCAACAGTTCGTTCCAGCAGTCTCGTTTGCGAAGCTTTATGGCCTTAGTAAGCTTACGCTTAGCGGCTTTAAACTCCACTTCGAGACTTTCGGGGTTGGACTTCTTCCTTGCGCTTTGCCAAGCTCTCCTCGCTGCGAAACATTCCCTGCGGAGGGTCGCGATTTCACCGCTCCACCAATACACCGGTGGCCGTCGGTTTCCACTAAATTTCCTGGACATAGTGGCATCGCAGGCGTCGGTGATTCTCCGCATGGTTTCGTCTGCTTTCCCTGTGGCATTCTTACTGTCTAATCGGGCAGTCTTCAGTGCCATAAGGAAGGTGGCAATGTCAAATTTTCGCACATTCCAGCCCACTCCATTTGTTCTTTCCGGTGTGGGTGCGGATCTCCAATCAACCGACACCTCCCAGAGTACTGCCTGATGATCACTGGCAGTGTAGATCTCGGATACTTCCCATGCACAGTTTCCTTTCATCAGGCTGCTGCTGACGAAGGTGAGATCTATACATGAGCTCGCTTGTCCTCTGCGAAATGTCGGTTTGATTCCATCGTTCAATAGGACAACATCTAGGGCCGACATGGCTTCCAGTAAAGCCCGTCCTCGTTGATTCGTCTCCTTGCTGCCCCAGTCGACTGCCCAAGAGTTGAAGTCTCCCGCAATTGCCACTGGGGAATGCTGTTTTGCATCCACGACGAGTCTATCTAGGAATGCTGTGAAGTCTTCATAGCAAAGGCTTGGTGGTGCATAGCAGCTATAAAGATAGATACCATTCACCTTGGCCACAACGAATCCAGACTGTTGGTCTCCGTCATATGCTTCAAGCGGCAGAGCACCACAGGACCAAATGACGGCTTTATTGCTAGTATCAGTAACCCAGTTTTGGGTATATAGGTTCCTGTAAGGTTCCGAAATGACGGCAACATCAATTTTCAGGTCTCGAACCGTCTGCGTCAGCAGATCGTGTGCTGTGGTGCAGTGAGCCAGGTTCACCTGTAACACCCGCACTATGACTGTGTACGGATCTTCTGGAGTGCACCCTGGTAGACTGGACATTTGACTACCAGTTACATGGGCATTGTCTTTCGTGGGCTCCAGTTCTACGCATAGAACGCATTTTGGAGACGCTTTACAATCGGCGCTTCTGTGCCCTTTTTCGCCGCATTTGTAACACAGGTCTGATCGGTCAATGGAGCTCTTGCAATTGACGGCAAGATGCTCGTAGTGCCAACACTTGAAGCATTTGATGGGCCTTACCACTGTCACGATGCGAGCATATACCAGGCTTATTCGTATTTTACTACCCTTACTCAGTATATTTCTTGCAGTAGCGTCAGGGAGTACCACCGTAGCAGATTGTGTTCCTCTGTAGGCCTTGCGAAGAGACTTGATGGCACTCAATGAGATATCATTATCTGCGCCATCAGCTTTCCTCAGGGCATCAAGTATGTCTTCTTTGGTAGTGACGTCATCGAGGTCTTTGATTTCGAGTTCCTGTTGAGGTCCCTTATTGAACACCTTAGCTTCGTTTTGGAGGGCTCCAACTAGTGCCTTCTCCAGCTCAACACCTTCGTCCTTCTTTCCTCTCGCTAGAATTAAAAGAACATCTCCGGAGGATGTTTTACGGATTTTGTCCACGCATGAGGTAGCCGTGTAGACACCTTGGTCTTTCTTTATACGTCCTAATATTTCAGCGTACGTATCCTTCCCCGTGGGACGAATAATTAGCGCATCAGGGCGGATTACTGCTTTCTTCTTCGTCCGAGGCTGATTCTGGTGTGTCTTCGCCACTTTTCCCTGCCTTTGGACCTTTGTCCAACTGGAACTTTCGCCCGTATCCGAGGTAACGTTCTGGATAGTAGGGTTTCGAACTACTCGGTCATTCTCCGTGGCCTCGGTTGAGTTTGCAGTCTCAGAGTTCTCCAAGGTCATTTCCTTCCTTCTTTTCACCTGTCGTGGAAGTTTTCTCTCCTCCAGAGGTGAGATATCTTTTCTCTTCGGCTGCCCACTTAGGTGAGGTGAAGTTTGGGCGTCAGCAGTCTGCACCATTGGTTGTGGGATCACTTTTTTGTCAAGTGCCACGAAACGGTCATAACTGCTTTTCATCTTATTGACTTGCAACTTAATGTGCTTGTGAACGTTTGCCTTCGGAGTGATATACTCCAACAAGTCTTTTAAAAGGTTATCAATCTTAACCATTTCAGCTTGCCTTTTCTTCAGAAGTTCTTCACTTGGGGTAGTAGACCCATCAGAGGCCAAGTGGTCCACCTCTTGAGGGCTGCAGTAGTCGGATCTCGACGAGCTCGAGCCTGCTTCGGCACTCTCACCCGCCGGTACTGGGGTATCCCTCCCCTGCACCGTAATCATTTTTCCAATGGTTGTACTGGCCATGGTTTCTTCTTTAATATGTAGGCTGTTATAGGGAGCCCACCCTTGGCACCCTTGGTTTCGGGAGTTAGGTTTCTCCCAGCGTGTGGGGGGGTGTGTGTGTGCGTGTGCGTGTGTGACGATGTATGCTTATCGTCAAAATTGTTGGTCAACGATTTCTTGTGAATGAATCATTCGATCGAAGTTGTTGAGGACTCAAACGGAAGGGTTTCATGTAACTTAGACAGGATTAGGTTTTGGATGGAATTGATTCAGTATGTATATTGTTATTAACAATTTCAAATGTTTATAATGTTCTACTGCATGAACTATTAGAGTTAGCACAAAATTCATACCAGAAAAGTTGTTCCCCATAAAAAATACGTATTTTATGTGGAATGACTTTTTTCAATGTCGGAACAATTATGTATGTAATGAATGAATGAATGAACCCAGCGCTGTCATGAAGGCCTCAATCGAAGCATTTCCGTGCAGAATCGAGTGGATTAAAGTTTGGATGGCATTCGTGCAGTATACAATGTTATCAACAATTGTTTATACTGTTCCGCTGGATAAAATATTAAAGTCATCATTTGTACTGCGGCCGCATCTCTATTGGCAACTTACTCCCACTCAAGTGCCCCGCATAAGTCGCATCCTCATGCTCACCATACGTTCACTCAACTATTCATAATTATCTGGTTCATAAATGAGTCAATTTAGAATTGTGAAATCTGCAGCTGTTTATTATGTCACATTGATCAACCAGGATTAATTGAAAAAGAATAAATTTAGTACGCTGCGCTGAAATACCAAATCGGGGAGTTTTTTTTGTGCCCCGAATGGGGCACACACATGCTCTTACCACTAGTTATCAATTTCAATTGTTTATAATGTTCTATCGCATAAAATATTAGAGTTAGCGTGAAATTTATATAAGAAAAGTGGTTCCCCATATAAAAATACGGGTTTTATGTAGAATACCTTTTTTCGACAATTTGCCTAATTAAGAAGGTATGACCGTCTCAACAATTATGTCTGTAATGAGTGAACGAATAAACACAGCGCTGTCATAACGGTCCCAATCGAAGCGTTTCTGTGCAAAATCGAGCGGATTACACTTTGGATACGATTCCTGCAGTATATGCAATGTTATAAACAATTGTAATTGTTTATACTGTTCTACTGCGTAAAGTATTGAAGTTATCGGGAAACTTCTTAAAAGCGAATTATTCCTTATATGAAAATACATCTTTTATGTGCAATGACTTTTTTCCATAATTTGCATAATTAAGGAGGTATGGTTGTCTGAGTAATTTGAAATACGGGAACAATGCATATCACCAGGGTTGTTCCTTATACAAAAATGCCCATTTAATATGACATCTTTCAATATAGGTTAAAACATATCGCGAGTTGAACTAGAATATACTTGGCGAATGAATATGTCGACAATTGCGGGAGGGATGTTAAGGAGCGGTAAAGTACAGAGGAAGAGAGGGTAACTAGGCGGATGAATTCTTGTTGAATATTTGTATGGGGCTTAAAAATCAAACTAAATCGATCACGTGCAGGAATTATTAGTCGCAAGTTCAATTATTGATTTCACTGTTGGGTTTGCTCATCACCATGGTTGCCTTCTTATGCTGTGCTGAACACACATTTGCACACCATTAGTTATAATTTTAAAAATGTGAAACAATTTTTCAAAAACATGACTTTTCTTACGATAGAATTAAGATGCGATTTGTTAATAATAATTAACTGTAGGTGTTCGTAAATAAGGTCATAAAACATACAAAGTGTGTTTTTACGTGTGGAACGACTTTCATTAGACACTTTGTTTCGTATCTCGAATCGTTCTTGCGATCGAGCGATCTAAACAATTGAATTTGTTGATAACAATGAACTATCGCTGTTAGCAAAAAAATGCTATACGACATCAAATATGTATTTTCATGGGTGCAACAACTTTTATTGAGTAATTTGTTTCGTATCTCTAACTGTTCTCACGATGCAACGATGTAAACAATTCAATTTGTTAATAACTAAAAAAACCGCTGATTTGATTGTGTTCAAAATATAATCAGGTCTAAGTTAGGCGAAAAATCATCGAATGAGTATAAGAAAACCCAAATCGGATAATTTGTTCAAGAGAAATCGTTCGAGAAAATTTTGTTCACATACGCATACACACCCACACACACACACACACACAATCTTGTTGAAGTTATGCTGTCATCAGAGGCAGCATGGGACGCGACAAGCGATTTTGCAATGGAGGTTCTGCAGGAGCTGCGCTGCGAGGAGCAGCTTCGGAAAAATCCAGAGTAAACGGAGGATCTTCTTACCGTGAACGACCGGAAAGTATTCGCTACTGAGGAAGCCACGGCTGTCGTCCCCTACGCAGCGAAGTATTGCCTCGCAGATGTTCCGTCGTGATTTGCGGATACTGGGATATAGAAGGTTGTCCTTCTATTAGTTTAGGCCACGGGGTATTCTCCCTTGTTTTTTCTTTATTTTGTTCCTTTAATTTGCATATTTTTAACTTCCCGATAGGGTTATTGTAATGTCCCCAAAAATGAAAAGTGTCAGATCAACGAAATTTTCACTTTTCTCGACGTTTGGCATCATCCTGACACGTTTTCAATGAAATGTCTGTGTGTGTTTTTTTTTCTACTCTTTCTCTATTCGTATTCACCCACGTAACCGCTGGTAGGCATTACTTCATGGGCAATACTACGGATCAGAGTACCCACCCATTGCGGCTGGGGCCGACTTCGCCATTTCAGCTCATCGTATTTCTAATCACTGGGTAAACCTCCAGAAACCCCTGTGATACGATGGCGGGCGTCTACGATGGAACCCTCCCTCCCCCCCCCCCCCGCGCGACGGGTCGCGTTCGGTCCCGGCTCACGGTCTCACTTCATGGATACCGCCGATAGCACACACGGAATGTTCCTGCCATCGGTCGGAGTCCGTGAGAAAATGTTTTCAGAAAAAATATTTGCAGTGAGCGGGAATCGAACGTGGGACCCTTAGAATAGTAGGCAGACACTCTACCCTCTACGCCAAAGCCCCGTCACCTGTGTGTGTGTGTGTGTGTGCGTGTGCGTATGTGACACGGTTTCTCCTGAACATCTGGACCGATTGAATTTTTTTTTTTTCAAAAACTACATCTAGCCGTTGTGGAGAGCGGAAAGGAGTGTCAAGTCTAAAACACAATTCCTTCAATTGGTATTAACAATTTCAATTGTTTAAAACGTTGTATTACAAAAACCGTGGGAAATAGAGGAAAAAGTTTCCAACAAATGTTGTTCCCCACATGAAGATACATATTTTGTTTGTTATAAAGTTGGATGTTCATTTTCTGATTTATGTTCGTTGAATTTTGTAGGGTGGATGGACGGGGATGAATAAAAATGCTGGGAAATAAATTCCAGTTGAGCACGTGAATTAAGCCCCAAGGCAAACCGTTAATATATTGGGATAAATCCCTTGTCTAAATTATTTACACTTGATACAAAGTTAATTGGTGGTTGTATTCGATGAATTAAACACGGCAATTGTCTGGTGAAATACGGTGGGGTACGGTTTGTGTCGCGTTGGTGGACTGTTGAATGGCGACGATCGCGAAATAATCATGTGTATCGGTGAATTTAGCTTGGTCGAATTTAATAATCGATTGAACATTACGTTGAATCACGTTGAAAACTATTATTAGGCACTTCAAGCCCTAAGGCGTAAATTCAGAATTCGAATCTCTAACACACACATGAAAAGATAGGATCTAGTCCATTGACTAAATACGTTGACTCTTGAACAGGAACAGAGCGAGCTAATGCCTCGGCTCCATCCGAGCAAACCCGAATATTGCCGAAATGCATCGGATATACATTTTGACTTTTAGCATGAAAATTAATGTCAACTTTGAACAATGTTTAATGACTCTTGTCCATAATCGCGCTAATTTACGAGATATCGCTTAATTAACAATTTTCGATGTTTATAATGCTGTATTTTGAGAACGATGATAGATACGAGAAAAAGTATCCAACAAAAGTTGTCCCGCGCGTGAAACTACATATTTCATATTGTATTACTTTTTTTTGCTAGGCATCATATTTTACGAGATATCGATAAAAAATCGTAATAATCGATCAACAGTTGAATTTGCGCTACTGATATACAACTGACTATCGTGGGTAACTTCATGTATCGTCACACATACACTCACTATCGGGAAGTTATAGATGCGACCCGTCGAGGGTCACACTCACATCCCATTTATTTTAGTTTGCTTTCAATACAGATCTTAAGGGGAGGAAAGAAAAAGAAGGAAGCGTGAGGAAGGAGATGGGCTTCGTTCTTTCTTTTTTTCTTAAAAAAAAAAAACACGCCATCGGGAAATTATTGACGCGACCTGTCGAGGGTCACACTCACGTCTCATTTATTACTTTTCAAATTATTACCAGGACAATTGTTGCGTACACACACACAGACACACACTTAAAAGTGCGTGTCGGGGCTTTGGCGTAGGGGTAGAGTATCTGCCTACTACTCCGAAGGTCCTAGGTTCGCGCCCGGCCGCCGGAGAATATTTTTTCAAAATATTTTCTCCTGGATTCCGACCGATGCAGGAACTTCCATGTGTGCTATCGGCGGTACCCATAAAATGAGACCACCCGGCCGAGCGGGAACTTAACCCGACGCAGGAGGGGGGGGGGGGGGGGGGGGGGGGGGGGGGGGGGTTTGCATCATAGGCGCCGGCCATCGTAGCACAGGGGTTTCTGGAGGTTTACCCTGTGTTTAGAAATACGATGGCCTAAAAATGGCGAAAGTCGGCCCCAGCCGCATGGGTGGGTGTCCGGTACGCCCCCTGAAGGAATGCTTATACTGCCGCTACCGGGGGCGTACAAAATGAGAGCGGCGGAGAAGAAAAAACACTTAAAAGTGCTCCAACAACGTCACCCATGAATGTGGAGGAGCTGGTGAGTAATGAGACTTCGTCAAGTGGAAACAGAGCCACGAACGAAGTATCGAATCCTGAGATAGAAGACGATGAAAGTGTTTGGGAGAAAAGCAAGAGACGAAGGAAAAAACGGAGGCCGTCCCAAACACCCCAGGATTACGCAGAGTAAACCTCAGGTAAAGAAGAAAACAGCAATCCGACCGGATGCGATGATTATTCGTCCGACCGGTACGGAGATGTACTCGGAAATTTTGGGCCGAATGAAGACCAGAACATCTATGCGGCTAGCGCATGCGTGGACAAAATCTGCAAAACAGTCACAGGAGATGTTCTGTTAATTCTTGTCAGAGGAAAGAAGGAGCACACCATCGAGCTGAAGAAGGCCCTGGTTGGAGCTCTTAAAAATGATACAACAGTCCTCAATGAAGGACCACATGAAGAACTCGAAATTAGAGACCTTGATGAGGTCGCAACCAAAGAGGATTCTCGATGCCCTGAGAAAAGCTGACTGCGCGGATGGTGACATCCCACTGAGTCCCATCAGGCCCCTTCGGAAGTCATACAGAGGAACACAATCAGCTACAGTAATACTTCCTACAGCTACGGCAAAGAACATATTCACCAACGCCAGTAAAATACGAATAAGCCTAGTATATTCAAGTATTGTGACAGTGGTAAGGCCCATAAAGTGCTTTAAGTGTTGGCACTACGAGCATCTCGCCATCAATTGTAGGAGCCCCGTTGACCGATCAGAACTATGCCACAAGTGCGGCGAAAACGGGCGCAAACACTCTGAATGCAACGCGTCTCCCAACTGCATTCTATGCGTCGCACGGGAGCCCACGGAGGATCATGCCCATGTAGCTGACACCACCAAGTGCGCAGTCTACCAGAATGTACTTCAGAAGATTCGTATGAAACCATAGTGCGACTGTTGCAATTGAACCTTGCCCACTGCGCAGCCGCACAAGAACTGCTGACGTAGACCGTCCGGGACCTGAAGATTGATGTTGCCATCATTTTGGAACCATATAGGAACCTATATACCCAAGCTTGGGTTACCGATATTAGCCATAAACTCGCCATCTGATCTTGTGATGCTTTGCCGTTTAAAGGATCCGCCGGTAACGAACAGTTTGGATTTGTGGTGCTCAAGGTGCACGGTGTCTATTATTATAGCTGTTATGCACAACCAAGCCTTTGTTATGAAGATTTCACAGTATTTCTAGATAGACTCGTGGTGGATGCGAAACAGCATTTCCCGCTGGCCATTGCGGGAGATTTCAATTCCGGGGCAGTCGAGTGGCGTAGCAAAGAGACGAATCAGCGAGGACGGGCTTTACTGGAAGCCATGTCCACTCTAGATGTCGTGCTATTGAACGATGGAAAAGAATCAACATTTCGCAAAGGACAAGCGAGCTCAATTATAGATCTCACCTTCGTCAGGAGCAGCCTGATCAAAGGAAAATGTGCATAGGAGGTATCCGAGATCTACACTGTCAGTGATCATCCAGTGGTACTCTGGGAGGTGTCGGTTGATTGGAGGTCCGCGCCCACATCGAATAAAACAAACGAAATCGATGGGAATGTGAGAAAATTCGATATCACCAGTTTTCTTGTGGCATTGGAGATCGACTCAGTAAGTGGTAGAAATGCCACCGAAAAAGTGGATAGAGTCATGCAGAGAGTCACCGATGCCTGGGACGCGAGTATGCCCAGGAAAATCAGTGGAAACCGACGGCCACCGGTGTATTGGTGGAGCGTTGAAATAGCTATGCTTGGCAAGGAATGCTTCACAGCGAGAAGATCTTGGCAACGTGCAAGGAAGAAATCCAATTCCGAAAGCCTTGAACTAAAGTATAAAGCGGCTAAGCGTCAGCTCACCAAGGCCATAGAGCTTCGAAAACGAGACTGCTGGAACGAGCTGTTGTAGGAAGTGGAGAAGGATCCTTGGGGCAGACCGTACAAGGTGGTTCTGACGCGGCTTTAAAGCCAGCCGATGCCATCACCGACCTGTCCTAGGCTTCTGGAAAGAATTGTGCCAGTCTTATTCCCCCAACATACGAGTGTGGCGGAAAAGCAGATAGAGGGTGCTATCATCGACGGAATACCACCGATTACAGCTGAAGAACTATTGCAGGCCGGTAGTAGAGTGGGCAACAAGAAGACCCCCGGTTTCGATGGTGTCCCAAATATTGCGTTGAAGGCCGCCATCAATGCAGCACCGGGAATGTTTCTCGAGATGTATAATGCGTGCATCCAGGAAGGTATTTTCCCCAGGAAACAACAGAGACTCGTACTTCTCCCCAAGGGGAAAAAGCCACCGGAGGAGCCATCATCATATCGTCCACTCTGTATGCTGGATACGGCGGGCAAGATTCTGGAGCGCATAGTACACCAGAGAATTGAGGCAGCGGTGGAACCCCGGTTGGCCGACGGTCACTATGGATTCAGGCGACGACGATCTACGTTGGATGCTATTGACCTCGTGGTGAGAACAGCGAAGAGAGCGATTGAGGGCGGACGATGGAAAGGAGGTGCGAAAAAATATTGTTTGGTTGTTACTCTGGACATCAAGAACGCTTTCAACTCAGTACGGTGGAATTGCATTTTGACTGCATTATCGAAGCTATCAGTACCGATATATCTCCAAAAGATGGTACGAAATTACTTCACGGACAGAGTTCTTAAGTATGACACACAAATAGGCCCCAAAACATATAAGGTGACTGGGGGTGTACCTCAAGGCTCGGTGTTGGGGCCCCTTCTGTGGAATACCGTGTACGACGAACTGCTGAAACTGGCATTGCCGACGGGGGAAAGCTCGTGGCTTTTGCAGATTACGTGGCTATAACCATCGTGGAAAAACACCTATTCATGCTTCAGCTCATCTTTGAGAATGTTTTTAACAAGATACGGAAACGGATGGACTCGATTGGTCTGCACCTTGCAGAGCATAAGACTGAGGCACTACTCATCACGAGTCGAAAGAAACTGGAGACAATCACGCTGCAAGTCGGCGAGTACGAAATAACTTCCCAGCCCTATATACGGTACCTAGGAATTATGCTTGATGCCCCACTCAGTTTTAGACAACAAGCCCAACATGCAAGCAGTAAGGCGGGTGCAGTGAGGACTGCCCGTGAAAGACTCATACCGAACATTGGAGGGCCAAAACAGAGGAGAAGGCTCTTGTTATCATCAGTTGTCACTTCGGTATTAACATATGGTATCCCTATATGGACTGATGCACTACGAAGTCAAGCAGCACGACGGCAAGTTGTCCCCGCGTACAGGCTGAGTGCCCCAGGAGTAGCTGGCGCATACCGGACAGTATCCAACGAAGCAGTGTGCGTCATTGCTGGGATGATACCTATTGAAGTTCTAGCGGAGGAGCGTAGGCGACTCTACACGCGCAAAACATCAACTGAGCTGAGCCCAGTGGAACTGAAGACAGAAAAACGTAACCACAGCACCCAGCGATGGCAGCTACAGTGGGGCGCCTCGAGCAAAGGCCGGTGGACTCATTGACTTCTTCCGAAGCTAGATGTTTGGCTTGACCGATCACATGGACAAGTCAATTACTACCTAATCCAGATGCTCTCTGGACACGGGTGCTTTCGGGAATATCTTCACAAATGCAAGCATGAGGATTCCCCAGATTGCCCAGTGTCCCAGATTTCAGGAAAACGCGGAGCATGTTCTCTTTGCGTGTCCGGGTTTCGACGTCCAACGATCTATATGGGAAAAGAGCTCAGGTAAACCCACTAACGCTGGAAATCTTGTGGAGGTTATGCTGCCACCAGAGGCAGCATGGGACGCGACAAGCGATTTCGCAATGGAGGTTCTGCAGGAACTGCGGCGCGAGGAGCAGCTTCGGGAAAATCCGGAGTAAACGGAGGATCTTCTTACCGTGAACGACCGGAAAGGATTCGCTACTCAGGAAGGAAGCTGCTGTCGTCCCCTACGCAACGAAGTATTGCTTCGCAGATGTTCCGTCGTGATGTCATACTGGGATATAGAAGGTTGTCCTTCCACTAGTTTAGGCCAAGGGGTATTGTCCCTTGTTTTTTTTTCTTTATTTTGTTCTTTTCATTTGTTAATTTTTTGTTTGTTTTCAATAAAGATTTGATAAAAAAAAAGGGAGGAAATAGAAAGAAGGAAGCATGAGGAAGGAGGTTGGTTTCCTTCTTTCTCTTTTTTTCTTTAAAAAAAAATAAATAAACAAATAAAAAAAAAATTAAAAAAAACACACACACAGACTTTGTGTTTTAAATAGTCGAAATGCATTAGAAATGCCTTGAAACGTAAAGATATGACGAAAAATCAATTTTTAATTTTTGGGGGCATTACAATAACTTCCTTAAATTGGGGAGTTAAAAAAATACCGTACTTTAATCAACTTTTTGATGAAGGGCCAAGATCATCGTTAAATTGTAATTCATAATTTTCTGATGTTATATGTAGAAGTTCATGTATCATGTATTGAAGAACGCAGTCGAATCAACGGGAGATCGCAGGCCGATGCAGACATATCGCGAGGTATGGGCGCCGTACTTGAGGGGTTAAACGATGAGGGAGGGGAATGTGACTTTGTTTCTACTGTGGCACACAAATCATGACTAAATTTTAGGATTAACAAACGGCTTACTTGTATTGTTGCCCAATAACTTTGTTTCCAATGCTCTGGCAGAGTTTTGTAAGTTTAAGACACTCAGCACGCCCGTCAAGAATAGTTCTATGCGCCTTCGTCACAATTGGTCCGATGCTGTCGATTTTAACCCTTTGCCCCAGTAGTCGGTTTTCCGCAATTGCCAGTTGAGCTCTGAGATGTTTCACTTCAGCGAACAGATTCGTCTGAAGTTCGCGCTCCTGATCCCACTGCTTCAATCTACTTGTCATATCTGTTAAATCATCCAACACCGAGTACCTGTTGACATTGAAGTTTCAATGTGTATTCTTGATACATATAGATGGGGCATTCCGGGCCAAATTTACCACTTTGAAACCTGACGTTGTCTAATTCTGCTCCTATATTTTTTCTCGATGCTAGATGATAAAAAACGCATCGTAATATTTTTTCAGATTTTTTTGTTAATCAACGTTTTTTTTCAATAAATTTTTAAACTCAATTTCCACCCACCTAAAGGTAAAAATCTGAAAAAATCATTAAAATAGGGAATTAAAAAAGAAAATTTTTAAGCCATATTAAAAAATGATATTGCGAGATAGATTATTTGTTATGTTTAAAAAACCGTGTTTACAACATTTACTGCCCAGGACTGCCAGGTGCATCATCAAGTTCATACGATGACATCATATTTTTTGGGTCTCTGATGACAAATCTCTGAGTTATCTATTCCTGAACAGTGGTTTCGAGCAAGGCAAGCGGATTACAAGAATACAAACAATGTATTCAGTAGGTCCTAATGTAGATGGTCAATTATGTGTCAACCTTTTTCGAATTCTAATGATTGTATCTGCCCAAGTATCGTGAAGAAAATGAAACTGTAAAAAAATAAACTGCAGGAGTTTGAAAAGTACGATTATTCTTTACCCCTGATAGCTTTGATCCATAATATCTTCGAGATGATCAAAGTGAAAGAAAAAAGTTCATACTATATAAGTATGAACTATAATAAGTCCAGAGGGGTCGTTAAAAACCGAGGCAGTTATACAGCAACCTAAAATAACCCTATAAAAAATAAAAAAATTAAAAAATAATAATAATCGAATGATAATATCGGAAATATCGTTTTTCCGTGGAAGAATTCAACAGATTCGTCATCAGAGACCCAAAAAATATCATATCATCATATGAACTTGATAATATACATGACAGTGCTTGGCAGTAAATATTTAACAAACGGTTTTTTGACCATAAAAATAATCTATCAGGAATACTATTTTCTAATGGGGCTCAAAAATTTTGGTTTCAAATTCCGTCTGTTTGAAATTTTTTTCAGATTTTTAAATCTGGTGGAAACTGACTTTGAAAATTTATTTAAAACGCGTTAATTAACAACAAAATTAAGAAAAAGATTCCGATGCATTATTCATCATCTAGCACCGAGAAAAATATATATGAACTGAATTAGATAAGGTCAGGTTTCAAAGTGGTAAATTTGGCCTGGAGTACCCCATATATAGGTACATAGGTCTAATCCTTATGATCTCAAAACGAATCAGTAGTGCTAGTAATATGAGATACTGGGATGCGTGTAACGCAAAGAAAGAACATTCCCTATTGATTCCAAATCTTGAAATGTACTCGCAATACCCATGGCGTGATCTCCATGGCGTGATACTTGCCATGAGAGTTCAAAACAGTTATTTTGAAATTGTTTACGAAATAAAAGTGATGGATTGAATTGACTGAACTCGTCAAAGAAAACATTACCTCATAATTTCAGAACGGAAATTAATAGAAACATCGTCAGGTTTCACATAGAAGCCAGACAGTGAAACGGTAGCATATTATATGCTTCTCTCGACTTGTAAACATAGGAAGTTAACCGATTACGAGGCATGATGCGTAGGAGTTTAAACTGAAATAGTAATGGAATTAGTTCACTTAAACTATTGATTCTGTGACATCTATCTCAAATTGAAAACGGATAATTCCTTAAATCCTAGGAATACGACTCTGAACAGTGCGTGTCCACGCAACTGTAAATCGTAAAGAGAAATCTTATGTTTGAAAAGAAAAACTGTGAAACCGTTTTTTTGGGGTAATAAAGTTGGTGGACGAGGATCAACGAGGAGAGGCCAATAAAGATGGCGGTCAGAGACGCGCGTCTTCCACTCGAAGGGCTTTTCAGACCTAGTTTTTATGACCTTAGATACTTGACTGAATTCTTAGGAAAATAGCTCTGTTTGAGACATTTTCGTTTTTCTGCTCGATTCCCAAAGCTAAGGCGGAGAATGCCTCTTTTCCTTAGAAAATCTCCAAAGATTATTGTTCATGTCATTTCCGCTAAAAATATTCCATTAACGTTTCTTCGCTGGAATGTTCATTAATGGAAAAATTAAATATTTTCATTAGCTAAGGAGATAACCTCTTGATTAGTAGCGAATTGAACGTGTGATTGTAATTTTTTTTCGGTAATCATTATCGTAGGGAATTAATTCGAATATCCATGAATTTAAAAATAAGATTATTATAGAATCTAATGGATAATAAACCGTAATACTATACGGGAAATATTTTCAAGGAAACAAGAGAAGCGGGAAAGTGGTGGAGGGAAGATGGGCCTTCCTGAAGCGATCCCCATTGGGTGCTGAGGCGAGGAAAAACCCGCCGACACGCAAGATTTTTGGAGTAACAACCAAGGTGGAGGGAACAGAGAAACCCTGAAGCATTGGGTCTCATCCAAAATGAGGAAAACTCAAGACCGAAAAGCCAAAGTTGATTCGCCCTAAGTCGTCTTCCTTCATTTTGGGTTTTCCCCACCTCAAAATAAATTTAGCTATCATTTCATTAAAATGTCTCCGGTATTGTTAATTAAAATCAAATGATCCATAGTTACGTGGAATCTCAACTTACTATAGTGAACATATATGAAAATTGGTAAACATCTTGGAACCGCTAGATTAACAGAACTGTAAGTTAGTCCATCGGTAACAATTTTTATTTTTTTTACCACACTTTTATTATCGGAAATTCGTGTCCCTTTATTGAAATTATCGTTTCCCTCGTTTCACAACGGGGAACAAGATAATCAAAAAATAGAATTTCGTGTTGAAATCTTAATTAGTTAACGACCGAACTCAAGTAAGTGAACTTATCCATATTGTTTCAATCCATTATTGATTAATCCGGCCCTCCGTCACAATTAATTTCTATTAATATTCATATAGTTCGCCAGGCTTTCTTTTATACATATTCTAATCGTCTGCGTGGATATTTGTACTCCAATCTAAAATTTTATTCTTGTCCAATATACCAGGGATAAGCACGCAACCGTTGTGATGAGTGACCCTACCAATGATGTTATAGGACTGGATTAATTTAATAACAAAAAAATCAAACACGAATTTTCAAACAATAGGCCACGTTTTACGGTGATCTACCACTTCGGTTTATGTCTCAAATTATGAACTTTTTAAACTTTTCATAATTTCCAAGTACGAAAATTTTTAAAATTTTTAAAATGTAAAAAGATTTTTCAAAAATAGAACCGTCCTTGCAATAGAATTAGATGAACAATGCAATTTGTTAATAACCAGTAATTATAAGTGTTAGTAAGAAAGCTCATAAAACATGGAATATGTATTTTTACGCGTGGAATGACTTTTATTTGACACCCAGTTTCATATCTCCAACCGTTCTTGCTATAGAGCGAGCTAGACAATTGAATTGGGTAATAACAATTAATTATCGGTGTTAGCTAAAAAAGTTATATAACATTAAATATGTGTTTTTGTGTGTGGAACAATTTTTATTTGATAATTTGTTTCGTATCTTTAAGGATTCTCACGACGCAGCGATATAAACAAATCAATTTGTTAATAACTGAAAAACCGCTGCATCGATTATTTTGAAAATCTAATCAGGTCTAAGTTAGGCGGAAACCTCTCGAATGAGTATAAAAAAAATCCAAATCGGATAATTTGTTCAAGAGAAATAGTTCGACAAAATTTTGCTCACATCCGCACACACACCACACACAGGCAGCATGTCGGGGCTTTGGCGTAGTGGTAGAGTATCTGCCTACTACTCCGAAGGTCCTAGGTTCGCGCCTGGCCGCCGGAGAATATTTTTTCAAAATATTTTGAAAAACCCGACGCAGGGGGGCGGGGGGGTTCCATCATAGGCGCCGGCCATCGTAGCACAGGGGTTTCTGAAGGTTTACCCTTTGTTTAGAAATACGATGGCCTAAAAATGGCGAAAGTCGGCCCCAGCCGCATGGGTGGGTGTCCGGTACGCCCCCTGACGGAATGCTTACACGGCCGCTACCGGGGGCGTACAAATGAGAGGGACGGAGGAAAAAAAAGGCAAACATGTCGCTCGAAATGGCCGGAAACGTTTCTGAGGGTCATGAAACGTGGAGAGCAGGTGAAATTCCAGATTTTGATTTTCGGACTAATAACAATAGCTTCCCTCAAGATTGGAACGTTAATGATGGAAACACAACGTCAGGATCGCGCGGTTTTCCTGTCATATGCAAGTTGGCATTCCGTAGTATGGTCCCAGCTTGTCCTGTATGCTGGCACACATCTATTTTTAACTTCCCGATTTAGAGGAGTCATTGCAGTCACCTCGATAATGAAGAGTCTTAGAAATGGAGAATTTTCACTTTTCTCGACATTTCACATCATTCTGACAAATTTTAGGTGAAGGTTCTGTGCATGTGTGTGTTCGTGTGTGAGTGACCTTTTAGTCAAAGGTTCCATGTAAACGGCTGGATCGATTTCATTTTTCTTTGAAGAAAAATCACCTCTCACTGACGCCCAGGTGGTGAAGGAGTGGCAATCTTGGAAAACAATTCCTTCAATTGTTACTAACAATTGTAATTATTTAAAAGGCTCTAACGTCACAACGGTTTAAGATAGGAGAAAAAGTATATCATAAATGTACAGTCAGTCTCCCAAGCCAAGGTGTAAGACGACGTGCCGAGGGCTCAAAGGTATGATACCACGAACGTCTTCCTTAGGGCCCCAGGCGAAACCCTATTGTATTTAGCCGATGCTTCTCTAACCGGGGCTCTGCTGAGATTAATGTTTGGTTCCCTAAGTTTCTCGTGGAATTCTTAAATGGATAATCTTAAAAAGTTTTGAAAACAAAAACAAAACGATGAGAGGGAGGAGCAGGGTCCGATAGGAACCTCGTCAACACGTGGGAACGCGCAAGTGACCCCTCATGTGGACAAGGAAGCTAGGAAACTGACGACATCAGGGGATGGGTCCATCACCCGAGATTTCCAGGAAATGAGGCTCAGGAAGAAGTGACCTTGTGGGGCGGAAAGGAAGCGCCGGAGGAAATTGAAGGTGGGAAAGGCAGGGGATGCCATGGTAGCCCCTGCCCCTCCGGCCAAGATGAAGAAGGAGGACCCCCCCCCCCCCCTTCGGAGAAGAAGCCCGCTATGCGTTATCGCTCGGGCCCCCAAGTAGGATCTTATGCGTGCACTGTGTCGGATCTCCCCAGAGTAGCCATTGTGCATCGAGGCTGCAAAATGGATCTCACGGCAGAGGAGGGCACGTTGATCGAGGAGTCACTCTTAGGGATGCTGGATGGGCTCTCAGTAGGAGAGTTCATCACGGGCTTCTAGGAGACTCACCTGCACAGGGAGCCCCTCAAAATCACTTGTGTCGACAAAGAATCGGACAAGTAGTTGAGAACAAGGGTTCCTCTCATCCAGGGGTAGGAGGGCGTGAATCTGGTGGCTATGCGAGTTGATGAGCACTCTAAACCAGTCAAGGTGATCACTTTCTTCCCCGGAATGGAGAGGGATTCTAAGGCCCTCCGGACAGGCTGGAGAGGCAGAACTCAGGACTCAAGGCGGGCAGATGGCACGTATATGATGCCCCCAAGGACGCGATGGCCGTACCCTCTCGTATGGTTAAACTTGTCCGGCGGTTAATGAGAACTGCCTCCCCGTTCTTGAGAAATTAGGGTGGACACCTTTTTGCGGGTTGAACTGGGTAGTCTTCCAGACTGCCCTTCAGGGGAAACCCGGTGACGGGAGGTCAGTCGCTCACAGAGCGGGCACTTCACAAGGCTAGAAAAAAATGGCCGGCGGTTTGAAAATTATTCAAATCAACCTGCACAGAAGCGTTTCAGCAGCGGCGGCGCAAAAGCGGAAGGTCATACGGTGGAACTTTGATATCGCCCTGATTCAAGAACCTTGGACTTTCACGGGCAGAATCAGGGGGCTTAATGTGAACCAAGGATATGGTATTCTACCACACAGCGTGTACCAGGCCTAGGGCTGGCATCGTGGTCAGAGATGCCGTTGCGCTACCGTTATGGGAGCATGTAAATGCCGACCAGATGGTAGTGAAAATTCCGGTGTAACAAGGGGGTACCAGGAGCACAATCGTGGTGGCGTCGGTGTACATGCCTTTTGATGCTCCTGACCCACTGCCTTCAAGGAGCTTTGACCAATTGGTCAGAGAGTGCGAAAGGAGAAGATGGGGGCTGATTGTTGGCTGTGACGCTAATGCACACCATACGCTGTGGTGCAGCACGGACATAAATTCAAGAGGTCAATCACTGCTGGAACATTTGATGGGAACGACTCTAGACATCAAAAACAGCGGTAAATCTCCAACCTTTGTTAATGTAGTTAGAGGTGAGGTAATTAGCATGTGTCTGATGATCCCTCTCTTTCGGATCATAGATATATGATTTTTAACATTGAGGGAAGCGTACGGAGAGGGGACCCCAGGAATTCAGGAATCCCAGGTCGATGAACTGTGACTCATATGTGGAGGAGTTGGGTCTCGCTCTCGTTGACTACCCTAGACGTTACGGTTGTCCCTCGGAAATCGAACTGGCCGTTGACGTACTGACGAGTTCGATGACCGAGGTCTACCATAGGAATTGCCCAGTCAAAAGGCGGAAGAATACGGATGTTTCTTGGTGAAGCGAAGAGCTGGGCAAGTTACGTCAACATGCTAGGCGAACTCGACATCGAGCGCGAAATACGAATACACGCAGAGATTCTGATTTAGCAACATCTCAAATACGGTATCAAGCCGCGGTCAGATGAGCGCGGAGAAAAACGTGGCTGGAGTTCCTGGGACGAGTTATCTACTATACCAGAAACGGCACGACTCTGCAAACTCCTCTCTAGGGATGGGCCGACTTCCACTGGCCCCTTCAGAAGAGACGACGGCTCCTTTACGTTCTGTCCCTATCTAGAGGAACGAAACCAGACGGGGTCTCAGAGACACACCTCTAAGATTGTGACTCCGGCAAGAACTAAGTGGGGCATCAGAGGATTTCGACCCTTTAAAAATCTGGGCGTAGACGGCATTTATCCGATACTCCTGCAAAAAGGGGAGGAAACGATTCTTCTAACATTAATTAAGATTTTTCGTGCATGCATTGCTAGACATCAAGGTCGTGTTCATACCAAAACCGGGACGTAGTGATTACATGAAACCAGAATTCTATCGCCCTATATCTCTCACGTCTTCCCTCCTGAGACTTTGGAGAGACTAGTGGAGAGCTATATACGGGATACTGCACTAATCCTAGATTCGAAACCAGGCAGCACATCTTAACTACACCCGTAGCAAGGCATGAAGAATGCTATGGGCAACCAAAAGAATTTGCAGCCAAACTTGGGGAATAAGGCCTAGCATGATGAAGTGGATTTATTCGTCAGAAGTTCTGCCGGTACTGAAGCCCGGGCCATCGTGTGGCGGAGGAGGGCCACGCAAAAAAACAGCGGGCTCAGAGCTTTACCACGTGAGGACCATGGCATTCAGAGCCATTACAGGGGTATATATCGAAATTATCGAAACCGTAAAACCGAAACTAATTTCGTAAACCGTAAGACCGGTCTCGTATAATGTAATAATAGATTGAAAAGTTTTGAATAAAAGTCATTACTCATGTAGAAACAAACATTTTTTGTTGTAAGAATTTTTGTGTAACACTCATAATTAAGGCAATAGCGTTTTATTTATTCCCAATTTTCAACACACACTCGCACGTTGCAGGAACCTAACTCCATAAAGGAGTTACCAATCAAGGGTGCCAAGGAAGAGCTACTATCATGTACGAACGTGCTGAGAGAGGTAGAGGTGTCGGAGACGAAGACACCGTGAACGGCCCCCACTGGGTACCGAGTCACCCCCGGAGTGTATATAAGTGACTTTACCTCAGCATTCCCAAGGCTATGCTGAGCCTGATCTTTTATTTGTTTGGAACTCATGCCATGAAAAATCGATTATTAATCACAAAAAAATTTTAAACTGAGTGGAGAAATTGAGCAAAATACTTGTTCAACAAGAAGTATTGAACTAGAAGAAGAGAAGGGCTATGCAGACCCGGCTTCAGGAGTGCATTGCCGAGATCACCAACTATCTGGAGAAGGAAAGGCAACGCCCGCATGGTCAGAGTGGTGAGCCCTCTGAAAGGTATCAGGTATTGGCACTTTGTACACCTTGCCTCCAGGTGCACAAGCCAAGTTAACTGATCGAAATGCCGTACCAGGTGTAGACGAGTTGGGCATAAACATTTCGATTGCGAAAGAGCGCATAACTATGCCTTGGGCGCAAACACTCAAGACGCAACGAAAGGTGCTCATGGCCCTGGTAGCAGTAAATGCCCCAACTACCAAGCAGCAATCCAGGAGACCCGCACTAAGTCATAGTGCGTGTGCTACAGGTAAACCTTGCTGATTACGTTGCCGCACTCAATGTTCACACAGACTGTGCGGGAACTGAACGTATAACTGGCGACCATTCCGGAGCCGTTTAAACAACTTGAAACTCAACGTTGGGTGACGGATGCAAGCAACAAGGCTGTAATATGGGCAAAATTCCATTCCAAGAAAGTGTCAATGACAGGGAGGCCAGGTTCGTAGTGGGTAAATTGAAAGGGATTTAATTCCTTATTTTAATTCCTAATTTAAGAGCAATACCCAGCCCGTCTTTGGAAAAGCTCGAGAAGTTGCTAGACAGACTTGTACAAGACCCGAAACAACACATACTCGTTGCAATTACTGGGGACTTCGATTCCTGAGCAGTTGACTGGGGTAGTAGGGACACAAAGCACCGGGGGATATTCTTCTTAGTAAATAGCGGTAATCTTGCGATACTCTGGGAGGGATCTACGGTTTTATATATAGAAATACGTGAAGAGTATATGTTTTTTTGAGAATGCTGAGAGAGAATTCTTTCTGCGCCATTTTTCACTCAAAAAATTTCCATTAATTAATAATTAATGGAGAAAAATCCATATACACAAACCGGATAAAGAAATATTCAAATCGATCAACCGGGTCTTCCTACTTTCCGGGTAGTTGCTTTGGACCGCTAAGCTATCGATACATTCATACATTCCACAGAGGAAGTAGAAAGGGACCCATGGGGCAGGAAGTACAAGATCGTCATGTCATATTTTAACAGCCAGCCTATGCCCTCACGGACCTGTGCGATTATAGCTGTAGTGGGAAGGTTTCTCGGAGTGGATAATGTATGTCTCCAGGAAGACCTCTTCCTAACCAATCGGTAGCAGGAGCAGAGGCAGGTATTTCTCCCCAAAGGAAAAAAAGCCACCGGGCAAACCCTCATTTTATCGTCCCTTGTGTATGCTGGATACGGCAGGTAAGATCTTTGAACGAATCATACACCAAAGAATAGAGGCAATTGTTGAGCCTCTGCCGACCGCCAACCAATATGGTTTCAGACAAGGTCGCTTGGCGCTAAACGCAATCGTTTGAGTGGTGGAAACAGCTAAAAAGGCTATCGAGGGAAAGAGATGGAAGGGAGGCACAAATGAGTATTGTCTCATTGTTACCCTAGACATTAAAAACGCCTTTAACTCAGCACGATGGCATGTATCTCAGAGTCATTGTCGAAACTGCAAGTACCAGCGTACCTGCGGAGGCTGGTACACAGTTACGTTACTGATCGGATACTCCAGTATGATACAGAAGTCTGTCCCAAGACATATAGAGGCACTGGAGACGTACCCCAAAGATCAGTACTGGGGCCTCCATTGTGGAATACCGTGTACGATGGACTGCTGAAACTGACAATACCAGATCAGGTAAAACTGTTAGCGTTTCTGACAATGTCGCAATAGTCATTACGGAGACATACCTATTTAAGCTCCAACTGATGTTCGATAACATATTCTACAGAATGAAAAATTGGATGGACTCAGTTGGCTTGCAGCTTGCAGGACACAAGATCGAAGCAGTGCTCATCACCAGTAGGAAGAAGTTAGAATCAACTACGCTGCGAATCGGCAAAACAAGTTGATTTCTGAGCCATATATTTGGTATCTGGAAGTTTTGATCGATGCCTGACACAGCTTCAGACAGCATGCCCAACACGCAACCGATGAAGCAGCTATGGTGACAAATGTCCTGTCGTGATTTATGCCCAACGTCGGAGGGCCGAAAGAGAAGAGCACGGGTGAACCACGGGATATTACAATTCTTTTATAGTCAATTGTAATGTTGGTACTGACTTATGGCATCCCTATTTGGTCTGAGCACGGGTGAAAGTAGGGTTAGTCTACCGACTGAGTACTTTCAGAGGGGCTAGTGTATATCGAACGGTGTCAAACCACGCTGTGAGTGGCATTGCTAGCGTGATTCCCATCAGAGTCCTCGCGAAAGAGCGTAGGTGCATCTACACCCGTACTAAGAGCAAGAGATGCGAACTGTAAGGACGGTGAGGCGGAGAAACGGAACCACAGTATTGAGCGATGGCAGGTATAGTGGGACGCCTCAAACAAAAGCCGGTGGACCCATCGACTGATGCCGAAGCTGGACGTTTGGTCGGACCGTACACATGGACAAGTCAACTACTGCCTGACCCAAATGCTCTCAGGGCACGGATGTTTCCGACAGTATCTACATAAATTGAAGCACGAGGATTTCCCAGACTGCCCGACTTGTGCTGGAATGAGTGAAAATGGTGACCATGTGTTCTTTGCACGTCCACGATATGATGTGCAGCGAGATGCATGGGAACCAACACATGGCTAACCATCAACGCTGACAACTTAGTAGAAGTCATGCCGTCATGAAAAGCGGTATGGGATGCGACAAGTACCTCTGCAACGGAGGTACTGAGGGAGTTACGCCGAGAGGAGCAGCTGAGAATGTACGCAGTCTGACGGGAGGAAGTCCTTGAAGACCACCCAACGGAAGAGCGGTAGCTATAATCCCCCATACAACAAAGTAATGCCTTGCGGAAGTCCCGTTGTGCCCAGGGACAGTGAAAGAAATCGGACGTTGTCTCTGTAAATGTTTTTCTTTGTTCGTTATATATCTTTATGTTCCGTGTTATTGTATAAATTTCTTCATAATAAAGATAGACAAAAGAGGAAGAAAGAGAAAGGAGGAAACGTGAGGAAGGTGGTTGGCTTCCTTCTTTCTTTTTTTTTATATTTAAAAAAAAAAACACAAACAGCCTAACACGGCCCGTCGAAGGTCACATGTATATCCCGTTTATCGTATACAAATTTTCAGAACACATCCAGCTTGTCGGGAGGGTGTTTCTTCATTCTGCCTTTTTCGGAAAGGCCTCTCAAGAAGAATCATCATGTTATGTTGTTCTCTATAATCGGGCAGTATAGAACCCTTGAGAGCCGCAATTAGTTAGCAGAAAAGTCTCTAATACTACATGAAACGGAAGTTATGTATTTCAAGAATGGGCAAAATTCTTTACTGGTAAATTCCTCAATTCCGAACATGAAACGCAATTTTTCATACCATGTTAGCGATGAGACCTCATTGTCACAAAAAAACCTGTTCAAACTAATCAAATATATTGATAGAAGCGAATGAGTAAGCTACAAAGACTTATCCGCGCCGCAGAACGAATCACTCTCGTTTCTTTTGAATGCCGTCCATGAACCGTGCCAAGTTCTTTGCTTCGGAAACTTTGTTTCCCTCATTTTTCGTTCTTTTGAATCAATTTTGCTCAGATTTATGTGCATATTCTGCCCAGTTTATCCCAGTTCTCTGCTTCTGAAGCTGTGTTTCCCTCATTTTTGTTCTTTTGAAGCAATTTCGCTCAGTTTTATGTGCATATTCTACCCAGTTTAACCACTTCAATATGGAATCAGCCCATTTAACTTGCTTGGCGTCTTCTTCTATTGGCTGGGTTTTTCCAATAGATAATGTCAAGTTCTGTTCGGTTAATCACCGAAGTATTACGACGGTCACCGCCGGTATCTCTTCACATTTGACCTGAGGGGCCACGTGATTGACGGGTGTCATGTGAACGCTTCCTTTTAGAGTTGGGTCGCGTTCGCCGCTAACTTTTACCACCTGCCATCCTGTGACCTATTGATCACTTTCATTTTCATGGGCCATCGCTCAAACTAGTGTGAATTGATTTTGTGCTCCGCGAGTTTCTTTTACTCCAATTCAGTCCTGCGCATTGGTAGTGATTCGGTTGGTTAATCACACCACTTGAAAAACCTACATATAAATGTAGCCACAAATGTGTCAAATATGTCACCGTTTTTTTTTTATTTCCCCCAATTTCATTGGCGGTAAGCTTCCGCATGGTCCGATTGGTCACAAAATGAAAATGTTCCAGTATTGAAAAACCTTTTTCCAATTTCGCCCTTACAAACTACTATTTTCTCTTTTGTTCG